>LQNS02278143.1:5524322-5556765 GCA_001587735.2 Parhyale hawaiensis | reverse complement strand
TGCACCCGCACAAAGGTTCACGTGCCACGTCAGCCTGTGACGTCAGTTTAGATACCGTGGCAATTTCGCATGAGGATTCTTTCTAAATTTAATTCGACAAAGTACGTAAAAAAAATCGTCCTGTCGTTCGCGAAGAGGACGGCACAGGAACTATGAATGGGTGCACAGAGCTTACAAACCAAAACCAAGAACCGAGATATAGAATAATATGCAGCTAATTTGATTCGGTAATGTAAAGGCAACTCAATTGCTGGAACCATTGCATATCAGCGTATTACTAACCAGACATCGAACACGGGCGATATTTCCAGACTTATCAATTGCTTATGGCAGCTCAATCTCTATAGAAGATTTTCATGAATTGCAGTCTAGCAATTGGACTTGAGTCCGTTGAAGCTTTTCTGCAACCGCAAGAAAAGGAATTTAGGTAAATGATCTGACTGCAGAGCTACTATGTACATTCTGGTAAGCTTTCTATAATTTCAAATCACTAATCTCCATTTCTACTTTAAGCGTTGTATGTTTTGTTGTGTCGCCCATAAGCATCGCTTATATTTATCTGGGTCGGTGACAGCCAGAAACAGAATGGTTGCTTCTACGCTGCCACATCTGTTCATGTCCGTAGAAATGAATAAACGTATAATAAATTAATAATGAAATGACATTTACCGTGGTATAAACAAAATTTTTAAGTAGGAGTTGGATTTTACCAAACGAAAAGTTTGCTTTGTAATTAAACAAATTCTAAGCAAAAGCCTGTCACCGTTACACTGCCAGGGTACTGACACAACGATGCAGCTACCTAAAAGACGGAATACAAGAAATCATGATAACCGGACACTCAACATTTTTCAGGAAGCAATGAAGTTATATTTTGGCTTTTAATAAACTGCAATGAAACATTTTAACATATTAGAAAAGAAAATTTACGATGAAGCATTTTACTAAATCTTTTACATTTTATAAATTAAACTGCCTAACAGTCATTTTGTAAACTTTGTTCAAATACAAGTGCTGCGCTCAAAAGTATCAGTGTAAAGTATTCGGTCCTCTGCATATAAAAGCTAAAATGCAGCACTCAAGAAATAAATAGTGCTACTTACAAGTGTTTAGTGCGGTCCTTCAATTTAACATGCGGTTGGAGTATAAGTAGGCTAAGTGCTACTTATTAGTGTTTGCCAACATACGACCCAATGTCGCGTCGCCTCCCTCGCTGTCATGCAGCCTTCCTATCGAAGTTCTGTATATTTATTGTCCCAGTTGCTCTATAGCATTGACATAGCATTACTGACGACGGAAAGTCGCATTGAATGTGCCTTGGTGAATTTATTTGTCACCGATAGCGGGGGTCAAATATCGGCTGCCATTGAACTGCGCCGCTGCTCCTGCCGGATACAGGCATGGGAATAGATGTTGCCGACTGACTCGGGCTTCTTGTTGTAGTCTTGCGAACTGGAGGAGCATTGTACGCACTGGATTTCCAGAGACAGTCACGCATTACCTTGTGTAATCACTGTGCTAATCGCGCTACAGGCACATCACCGTGAGGTTTTACAGCTGTCTTTGGTAACATGGAGAGGTAATTTATCAGGTGGACGGATGAGTTTAGCATTGTGGATAAGGTTAAAATGTGACCTAGTCCAGGCTCTAGGGGGGTGTCTGTGTACATTTCTCTTTCACGGCTCTACCATGTATTTTCCTATTCCATATGATGAGGACATTAAAAAAGTCGGGTAGAACTTTCGCAACTGGTACATTTTTGTGGGGGGGGGGGCACAAAATTATCAAATGTGGACTGATTATTCTGAAACTTGCTCAGAATATGTATTTTTGAAAAAGAAACGCTAACTGTTTCTACAACTTTTTCGATTTAGGCCTTAGTTTTTCAGATAATGGGGTTTATATATAAATATATATGTATATTATTTCAATTAAAAACTCGAATGGATTCAGTTTTATAGCCATTACCCATTGGTGAAATTTGGAGCGGCTGAAGCTATGTAAATGACTTGTGTCCTGTATGCCAACTTGTGGGAAAAACTAGAACGCCTCGTGGCGCAAGACCATCCACATTTGATAATTTTATGCCCCCTCCCATGCCCCCCTCAAAATTGTACCAATTGCGAAAGTTCTACCCAACTTTTTTTCAATGTCGTCATCATATGGAATAGGAAAATACATGGTAGAGCCGTGAAAGAGAAATGTACACAGACACCCTCTCCCCTAGAGCCTGGACTAACCTGAGCAATGCTACTGGCAACAAATTTGATATCAAACGTTATAAGATGAATCGTCAACTCATGATACTACCTTAATTGTTATTGATATTTAATGTAATTGGCGATTGAAAAAAAGTTTCAACGTGCACTCATCACATCTTTTGGGAAGATGGGGACAACATTAGGTGCTGGAAAGAACTTATTGTTATGCTATAGTAGGTAATAAATGTAGCTGGAACCATAGTACAAGGGCATTTAAAAATAACGTGCCCAGTTTGAATCTGGTAAATTTCGTTTTATGGTTATCTGATACGTACGGACGTTTGTCTAAATGCCGCGAATGGTTCGGTGTGTTATTGAGTGTTGTAAGAACGAAGAAGTCACTTGATTGATGCGCAATACGCCGTCCGGTTGGAATCAGCAGAGACCTCGAAATTTTTAATCCGACTGTATCTGTAGTCGCGTGGTATACCCTCAACTATTGAGCGCATCAATGCAATAAAATATACCTATGTGTAAAACGATGAAACAATTGTATTCATTTTTTTAAAGAAATCCATTTCATTGCTTGTTTTGTAGGATAGTTTTGAAAACTTTTAGATACATAAAAATGAAATCTTTGCTAGACATACTATTGACTCAAGCTTTCACAAGAAGAGAATATAAATTAATTTCTTCTGTTGCAAACTTGGTAAAAATTATCAGTCACTTGAACATAACTTCTTGTTTTTATTTTGCAATTTTTTCAATCAATATAATTTTTAGATTACTATTATTATGTCTCTCATCGAGTGCCCCGGTTTTTTCTATCAATATAATTACTAAATTACAATTGTCTCTCATCCAGAGTCCCGGAGATTATAAGGTAAAGTCGCAGTAAAATTTGAGGCCTCTTAATCCCCCCCCCCCAAAGAAAAAGTAAAATATTCATAGAAGTATTTTTTACTGCAATTCAGTATACTCTCCAAGAAGTACCAATGCAAATTATTATTGTCCTCAGATCACATACTGTAAATCGGATTTTCTCTACTTTTGTATATCTGAGTTGCCGATTGTAAGGCTGCTACATTATTGATAATTGCATCTCCTCTATCTCGCTGGCTGCATTAAGCTGATGCCTCGTTGAGTGAGTTACTGCTTGGTTACGAGTACCTTTGCACTGCTGCTTCATGGGGCTTTTGGTTCGTCTACTGCCGCCTATCTAATCTTAATTAAGGACCGAAGGTGAGCCGACAACTATCGTGACCAATTTGATTATAGGTGTACTGGATATCCAAAAGCTTCACGGGTACTCCCTCTTCAGGGAAAGGGTGCCTAGAAGTTTTGTCGGAAATGCTTGGTGCATACGAGTTTTAGTTCCTAAAAGATTTGTTTGTCTAAAAGAAAATATAGCTTCAGTTGATTATATATTTCTAACATTGCTGGAATGCTGACTTCTACCCACAATATTTCTTCCAATTGCGAATGTTGTTTCTACAAGTTTGATTACACCCCGTTTTAGCTTAGGAACATTAGATCTTTAGTAGTGCTCGTAGGACTGCTCTTCGTTCTGAATTAAATTCCTTATTATCACGCGTATGCGTGCATTTCGCATAAGTATCATCATTATTTTCAATATTTAATTTAATCACTGCAGGTAATGAAAGACAGCACTGAATATAATCTTGAAGAAACAGACAGGGTTATAATCATCAATGGTTTTAATCACTTCGAAAAGTAATTCTGAGTCCAGTACACTTTAAGCTATTGTCTATCATACCTAAAACTATTATTGTTGAAAATATACTTATACGCTGCCAATTATTTTCTGCTTGTGTGCCCTCAGGGACATATTGTGGCGGGCCCTTTCCCTGCCACAATATGTTTGGGCATCGCGCACCCAAGGGTCCCAAGTGCTTTCTCCGCAGGGAATGTAGCATCTGGCCGCAGTTCCTGCTGAGGTTAGTTTTATGGAGTTAGGTAGGTTCTCTATATTTCCCCTTCTGTTCCGCGAGGTGGGGCGCCGAATGGTGGTAAGCGACCCATCCCATGGGACTTCTATCTGCTCTCGTGTTGGGGGCCACGGAAGAGACCCCCCGCGCGAGTGTTCGCTTTCTTCTGTCTTCTTCTCTTTTCGGTTTTCTGTCCATCTCTGCGCCGCACTGCTGAGCGATTTCGTTCGACCGAGCCGTGTGGAGTTGGTGATGCTCGCGCCTTATTTCCTGCCAGACATGGTGCACCTGGCCAAGAGTTGTTCTAATAGAACTCATTTGAGTTCAACTAAACTTCTAAACTACATATATCATGCAAAATTGGATCGCTGTTATATAGTCTGTATCTAATACGGCGGGAAAACCCACAATATAATATTAATTCTGCCTGTGTAGCAACTATCTCTGTGCTGTTGGAGTATTTTATATTGTTATTTGTCATCGGAAAAACAAGAGGTAAAGCTCGTAGGATGGGCTATAGTTTGACTTAATAGGTATGACCATCTTGTGTTTGGGGGACCCATTCTCCTGAAGATATCCAGGAATCCATATAAATTATCTTTACCCTTTACCGGGCAAGTCACCGTTTATGGTTACATTTTTCACCCTCCCAGTAAAAGGACAATTTTAGGCCTTCGGAACAGCTTTCCTCCCCTACTTTACTTTCTTTCTCATTTTTACTTATACTTATGTAATAAGTTTAATCGTTACACCTAATTTTTTGCAAGTCGCAGTGACCCATCTCGAATGTAACTCCCACGTTACTTCCCGTGATATGCCGCATGTCCCTTCTTTCTCTCATGAAATACTTATTTATTGCTATCTTATCTTATCTAAGAATGGCTACTGGCACAAGTACGCAGCTCTTCAAAGAATCACTTTAGTTTATTACCAAATTTTACCAAGTTACCAGCTCACCGCACTCGCCAACTTAGCTTTCCATACCGCACAAGATAAGAAACAATCGGTGCCCGCAGCTAGAGTTTTATTGCTGATCAATTTCGTCGATATCAAGTCGCATCTCCTGCTCGGTTTGGTTTCTTCAGCAGCTAACGTTGGCGATTTAGACTGCGGCGTATATTTTTCAATTTGGCTTATTTTTTCATTCCCATTACGTAAACAGTTGATCATGCGGCAATTTATCTCACTGATGTATGGCTTTCCGATTGCGTGATCTGCATAAGCTGCCGACCGTAGGCAGGTCAGTGCCATAGGGTAGGGCTGTTAAATTTGGCCTGCTATCATTTTCTATCTCGGGATCCTGACCGCCGCTGCTGGTGACCACGGTCCGCCTTCGCGTTGGAGGACAGTAAATAATATGCCAGCTGAATAATGGGCTACTAGCTTATACCGTTCATCCAAATGGGTTTCTTAATGCTTCTTCCAATGCAATCTTCTCTGTAAAATTTGGATGCACGAGTTTAAGCACCAAAATGGGTTGTAAATATTGATGCATTAGGTTTGGAATGAAACGCATGCACAATTTAGCATATGGAATACAGGTTTTATATAGGTAGTAAAATGTGTTGAAAATTGTGATGCATATAAGTTTTATTCATCTGCAAGCTGATATAATCAGGGTTGGCATTAAGAAAAAGCACCCGAGAAAGCCAGCTCCAAAGAGTTGGGTTGCCCTGAATAACAATTTAATATACCCAACACACTGCTCAATCATAGATGGCATTTTTCTTGCTAGTACACATCCAAGATATGTTCCACAGCTGATTCCTCTACCCCTCAGTAAAAAGTGCTGGAGGGCCTAATTAGCACAAGGAATCCAAGCAGAAAAATTATAACTTCAAACTAATCAAAGAAGTGCATTTATATGGTAGAAGCCCGAATGTCTGAGCCGCAGACTACACCATACCTTGACTGCCGACTGAAATATAGGGCCTTTCGCAAGTTAACCTGATAGCACAGGTCTGTAATCTAAGAAAAAACTTTTTCTAATTAGCCTGGAGACCTATCAAATGAATACCAGTACTGTATATCCATAAGGATGTGAGGAACATATACATGAACATGAAACGAAGATTTCCGAGAAAAGGCTGCCGGTGGGTGATGGTAAGCGATTCTCTATATTTCAGAAATGATCTAAAAATCGCTATAATTTCCAGAAATTTAGGAATTTATGTAATTTTGCAGACACAGGCAGTGTACATAATCTTCATTTTGAGACACAGTTGACGTTTTTCCATTCGAATTGTGGTATGCAGAGAGAGGCGCCGAATCTGTGGTGGCCAATGCACTCAGTGGAGGGGCAACATACGAATATAAAAGGCTAGACAAATATTTTGGTAACATAATTTTAGGTGTAATATTTCATGCCATTTGTGTTACTTTAATGCTATCCATAGACTGACTCACTGTATCATATGTATAGACCACATCCAACTTGACTACCCAACTGAAATCTACAGTTTTGCACGTAGGCCAAAGTGTCAGTTTATGTAATGTGTGATAAAAAAGTTTCTAATTATTCTAGGAACTTCAAACAAACACCAGCACATTTCTAGTAATAAAAGGAATGTATATATGGTAAAAATCCAGCTTTGTTAGTGAAGCTCATTGAAAATGGGCGTTTGTTATTTCTAATTAAATCTAAAATTACTGTATGCTCGCCCTTATCTCTAGAAGTCTTGAAGTTTTGCCATAAAATCACGTGCATACATAGTGTTTGTAATTTTATGTAGCTATGTGAGATACAAATAACTTGTCTAAATGGAACCAGTAGCTTGAAAAGAGGGCGGCCAATGAGAGTTTGTATATTCATTCGCGTGGTGGGATTTAATTAAAAGGTAAAACGCTGGAAGTTTGTTGAGTATGGGCTTTAAGCTAATAACACTGCTCAATTATATCGGTATTGTGTCTTTATAAGCCTCATTTGCGTAATATACCTCATTACAAGCACCTGTACCAGAGACTGAAGTAAATTTACGATAGGTTCATTTTTTTAAATTCAAGGACAAGCCTCCCAAAGCAGTTCAAAGCTCTGTAGTAGACCAATTTTGTTGCCCGCTCTCTGGGTCTACGTACATTGGTTCGACTCTGCGTACTATAATGACCAGAGTTTGTGAATTTAGCGGCAGGAGTGCTCGCACCGGAAGCGTGCTGGCTTGTTCTCCTCATTCCTTGGTGAGACAGCATGCAGAACGGTGCATGTGGTGTCCGGGTCGGTCTTGACAGTTTCTCTATTTTAGGTGCGCAATCCTCGTCTGTTTGCTTGCGTATTTTAGAATCCCCTAACATTTTTAAGTTGAAGCCTCCTCTCAATGAAACACAAAGCGCATATCCATTGAATATCATCAATCGTTAGCTTTTTTTCTCGGTAATTCCGTGTCTGATTTGCTATTTTACTCGTGAACATCTAGTCTCGGTTAGTAATTTTCCTGTATTTTATCTCCACTGTTTGCTGATGATGGGTAAGATACCAGAAACGTTCAATTACCTCCGCCAAGGAGGTTATGTTTTCGTCGTGTTTGTCTGTTTGTCTTTTTGTCTGTTTGTCTGTTTGTCTATTTGTCTGTTTGTCTATTTGTCTGTTTGTCTATTTGTCTGTTTGTCTGTTTGTATGTTTGTCTGTTTATCTGTTTGTCTGTCACCAGGATAACTCAAAAAGTTATGAACCGATTTGGATGAAATTTACAGGGATTGTTAGGTATGTTGGGAGGAACAGATGACTGACTTTTGGTGAAGATATGTCCATCCGTTTGTTTGTTTGTTTGTGTGCGTCATTTTTCTCGATGCCATAACTCAAAAAGTTATCAATGGATTTTGATGAAATTAACATGAGTTGTAAGGTACATAACAAAGAGTAGATTACCAAATTTTGACAATGATCCTTTGTTCGTTCGTTCGTTTGTCAATGTTTTTAACTTTATGCTTGTTAGCACAATAACTCAAAAAATAATGAATGGATCTTTATGAAATTTATAGGAGTTGTTAGTAATAGTAAAAGACATAAATGATCACGTTTTGGTGCAGATCGGTTGGTTTGTTTGTATGTTTGACTCATATTTGTCATAACGTTTGTTAACAGTATAACTCAAAAAGTTATGAACGGATCTTTAAAAAAATTGAACAAACTGTTATTAATATAAAAAGGCACAAATTATCAGATTTTGGAGTTTATGCAAAGAAAATTATGGTTTCAGAGCCAATTTGAATTTTTGCTACCGTTGGCTCACTTGGCGGAGGTATGCGCTCTCAGAGTGCTCTAGTTTTAATATATGATGATTCGTACTGCCCTCCTGGTCTTCACCTTCCTTGTGAATCTGCGATGCAGAAGAGATGTAGATATAATGGGCTGAAGTATATACCATCAAGAAGTTGGCCGTGGGTATTACAAGCCTTACGCACCCTCTTGAAGTACATTCAATGCGAAGCAAGTGTTTTACAAAATTTTTACGAAGTTTCTAATAAATCTGTTGTTTCTTGCTGTAATTTGTTTCTTATGAAATTGCAGTTCCAATCAATCTAAATAGTCAATTCCCAGGGTAACCCAGTTGAATTCTTGTAGGAGACTGGTAAGGTATCTTAGTAGGAACATTTCACGAAGCTATTATGTGTAGGTACGTTAGGGAACAGGTGTCAATGAGCTGTGGCGGAGGCTGCTCGGGTAAGCTTCCACTCTGCTGTCTAATTGCCACAACACAAATTTCAAAAAACTCCGAAGAAAGCCAAAGTTTCATGTGGCTTCCATCAATTATTTATGGACGATTCCTTAAAAAAATATAAACAAATCGACAGTCATAGAGACAACGGCAGTTTTAGTTCCTTCACAGGCAATGAAAACTAATGCCAAACATTAATAAGCTGAATACAATGAACGGTGGGTCCATGCAGTTACTGCCAATTATCACCATTGGTGATAATAACTTGACGCATGTTTAGTTAGATAATTTGCTGTCAAGTCCACCACCAGCCGAGTCACATGGGGACTAACAAAGTGAAACATTAAAGAAAAATATAGTTCTTAATTTACTCGGACACTAATCGTGAAGTTGGAAAATTTGCTTCCTTGGGAACCACGGGATTAGGATCCCCTGAGTTTATGGAAAGACCACCACAACTCGTACCTGAACTTGGGGAAAAGTTGCCTGCAGAATGCTGTACTTTCCACCATCTTCAATGGAAAGTGAGCGTCTCTTCAGCCTTGGTGGTAACGAGCATACACCGCCCTGAAATCTATTCACTCCAGAAGTAGGGAAGTTGATGCTTTTGAACTTCAATCTATGAATGTTTAACTTCTGGAGTTAAATGTTGGAGAAAAGCTAGTGGAAACTGCATGTGTGTGTTTTTATTCAATTCTTGTATGAACGATACACTACGTCATTGAATCTTACATTGCATTTCCTGTGGGAATATCATTATTAGAAGTGCATCATGTACAGTATAATACACTACGTAGAGGAGAGTAAGATGATTCAAGCTACCTATAGTTAGAAGTTGCATCAAAATCTTTTAATTAAGTTATTTTTACCCCTATTTCAACGAGTAAGAAATATACCATCATATATTTTGAAGCAGTCTATACACTTCAGTCAGTCATGGTCCATTAAGGGACCTGTGAGCATCACAAGCGTGGCGCGGTAGCCAGGCGGCCCAATGCAGTCATCAAACACTGACTGGAAAAAGGACGGGTTGAAGAGGAAATCACTTCAAACAGCTGCACAACTCTCTTCTGTAAATTAAGGTTGACTGAAACTGTAGAGCAAGTAAAAATTATAGTTTTTTAATTATTATATATTAAAAACTGATACAAGGTGGAATCTGCATCGGCCACCAGAAGCAGAGTAAATAGTAATGTGCACTGGCACACCCCTACTATATTAATACTTATATTGAATAATATTATTTTCGCAAGTCAAAGCCATTTATGTTGGCCTGCTGAAACAAAAATCTTATATTTAGGTTTGTGAATCCATTACGAAGCTGCAGGCTTAAAAGGCTAAGCTAGTAATTTGTTAATAATAATGGTGATGGTAATGCTAACATAGCAGTAATTTAATGCGTAAAGGAGAATGTAAGTGTTGAGCAAGCAGCAAAAGACCAGGAGCTAATTAGAGCTCTCCAGTGTACACTTTGTACTCTCGGAATTGTTGGAATAAGCGCGAAATTAATTAATCGTTATTGGCCGGTATCAAGTTGGAGAAGCTCTCGAATGCGGGCCTGAGGTGATTCAACGCCGATATTGGAGCTGAGACTTCGAATATTATGGTATTACTCATCAAGTGTTGTATGACAGTTGTGCATTATTGCTTTAGCCGTGCTTGTGTTGTAGGTGGGTACCCAAGATCCAGCTATAACACAGTGGGGGTAATAAGTGTTCGTACCCCAAGAAAATGCTTGTTAATCATATTAATCATATTTGAAGCAAATGAAAAGTAAAAATAATGTTATACTGGGATTTTAAAGCGTAGAATCAGAATCTGCGAGATTAAACAAGAACTGCATTTTATTGTCAGAAAGTCTTCGTAATGTATCAATTTTGCATTATAAAGCGGTAGAATTTTTGTTAAACTTCATCGTAAAATATTCAAGATTGCTGTCGAATGTTCTCAGTAACTCCAGTCGACCTGCAAATGAAAATCAGGACATTATGTACTCAGTTTTCACAGAAAGCGGTTGTAGGGATGGCTGCACGTCAGGATTTGACTAACCGACAAAAGTAACGGGTTTCTAAGCTGAAGAAAAATGGAAAAATGTACAAAAAGATTTCCAGTGACCTATAGATCCCATTTACTACAATTAATTCATTCGTAACAGGACGTAATACTGTTGAGATGACACAAGTACTGTTGAGAACCAATGCAGACCAACTGCATCTCGAAAGATCTCTCCAAGATTACAGAGTAAGTTGTGAAGGCTGACCCAAGAAAATACAGGGGCCACCCAAGAAAATCTTCAGATGTGTTTTTATGAGGAGTTCACGTTACTAAGCGAACAAGAAGTAATGAACTCCACAGAGACAGTCTAAAGTCGGGCAGCCCAAGAAAAACACCACTCCTTTTGAAACGGCATATTGATACGTGGTTAAAATTTACAAAAGCTCAAATATAAGCCAGATTCATTTTGAGAAAGTTTTATGAACAGAAGCTTAGACTGAGTTGTTTGGTTGTAATTCTGGGAATCATGTATGGGGGAAAGAGGGCGAAGCGTACGTACCAAAGAACACAATAGTAACTGACAAATTTGGTTGTAGGAGTATCGTGATTTGGGCTGCTTTTCTGTGAGAGGTGTTTCTAGACTGTCAATTAGAGTTCTAATACGAAAAATATCGTTACGCTTTAGTTATACCTACTGGCATTATTGCACTAGTCATAGTTAGTAGGGCTCCGATTATAGACGGTAAAGTTAATGCAGAAAACGTCAACCAATCCTTAGGGAAAATTTAGTGCCTTCTGTAGGGACCCTAGCCTTGGGTTCCCTCCTGACTGAATTTTTCATTAAGACACAATGATCCCAAGCGTACTGTTAGAACTGCGAAGAAGCGGCTTGCTGAAAACATCTTTACTCAGCATCTTACTATGGCTGAGTCAGTCCCCAGCTTGAAGCCAAATGAAAACTTGTGGCGACATTTAAAGATAAAGTTCTTGCGAGAGGACCAGAAATCTGAAGACTATTTGTCAGAAAGAGTGCAGCAAAACACCTACTAAAGTATGTGAATCGTTGATTAACCCTTTCGGTATGAAAACTCTGCTTTTGCTATGGGGTTATAAAAGAAGCTCGGTGAGGACACTTTCACTGATGTAGTCACATGAGCTCACCTACAGTTTGGTTCAGTCGTACATAAAATACTAGCGCTGATTTCAGACGGGTTGTTAAATATATATTTCAACTTTCCAGAGCGAGAAACGAGCTGGTTCGTACCGAAAGGATTAAAACTTCATTAAGAGTTTGGATGCTGTTGAAGTTAATAAAGGCTTTGCTACCAACTATTAAAAGGAGATATTTGTTTCACCACTGTACGGTTATTTTTTTTTAAATTAAGATGTGATATTTTCTTGAACATTGAATATCATTTAGTTCCATTAGCATATATTGACATAATGCAATCTTATGCAGTAAATGAATTAATCGTTTTGTTCTGGTAATACACTACGAGTAAATATATTAAATATTTTCATGTGTGGGAACACTCACCCCCCTCCCCCCCCCCCACCTCACTGTATGTGTACCTCTAATTTAGGCGAAGTGCCTATTCTAGCAGAAGCGAACCTAGCGTAACCTCGTCTAGCCTAACCCATTGCCAAGGGTTCTCTTGTGCTGACCGGCCTTAGTGGCTGACTTTGGCAATAGGCTGCCTCTGCAGACGGTCCCTGGCATCACTCGCGGGCAACCCGACATGGGCTAAGTGGCTTGTAGCGGCTAGCTTCCTGAGTTACCATGAGTATTCCTCCTCGCGTGCCCGATTACGTCAGATCCTGAAAACATCGAGGGTTCTGCCTGCGCCGTGGTGGGTCTGTCAAGGCTCAATGGAGGAATCTTGGGAATGGAGGAGTGCTGTCTGCGCCGTATTTACTCCGTTAAAGCTAACAATTAAGTTCGTGTTTTTGGTGATTTTCGCGACGAGTTACCGCTCAGACGTAACTTGTCTTTCGGAAATATGTAGCTTAGGTTCATTTAACCACGAACTAGGATTGGTATAGAAAAGAAAGCTTGCCACAGTGCAGTATATTAAAAACCGAAGGGTGCCCCCTTCTGGGAATACCATTACAAGTGAACAAATATAGCGTCTCTCGAATAAGTACATAATCATTTGTTTTCAAGGATACAAATACAATTTTCCTAAGTCACAAACCTAACAAGTACACATGTACATTTATTTAGCTCACGTACAGTGCAACAACGCAATGCAGGAAATTCAAGGTGGGGAAAAACCATTCGAAGTATTGACTAAGTCATAACACATGTTGGATGTGTAAACTAAATCTTTCAATGCTCCATGCGCACATGTCAAATTTAAAAAAAAAAGTGTAAAACAAGTAGGAAATGAATTTGTGTAGCCTATTTTGAATTTGAACGTCATTTTCCACTTTTTTTCAATTTTTTACATGTGCACATAGAGCATTGAAAGATTTTCATGAACAGCTGTTGAAAAATGAATTTTTCACAGCGAAAATTGTTTTTCGGACTAAAAATTAAAAACGCTGCAACTTTTTTAAAAAACGGAATTTTATAAAAAAATACACCACAGGGTATGGCTATGATGACTTTACTTGTGGTTAAAATATTTGCACTGAATTTTCCAACACCCTGTATACAAAGGAAGACTTCAAAACAGACTTATACAGTATACACACCTTGGATAGACAAAAAAACTAAATAAATAAACCGTGCCTATAATTTTGAACTTGTAATATTCATACTTCTATTCACTTCTCTCTTATTACAGCGATTTTCAAACTTATGATCGCTGCATTGGAAAGAACAGGTGGAAATACATATGATTGTATATAATTGACTTTCATTCCAACCTCCTGCACATAATTTTAAGAACAATACGTGTGTTTTATTGCACTGTGCCAATAAATATGCTCATGACTGTAGTGTCGTCATCATTCTTTAACTAGTTATCATTTTGTTTAGTGATCCTTGATAATTCAAAACTTTTCTCAATGCGCCCATAATTAATATAATAGCTATGCATCGCTATTATTTAATTGGAGTCCCGGCTACCTCTGGTAACCCGTGTTCATCCTAAGACTTTTCTCTATGCACCGCTGACTGTCAATCACCGCATGTTTGTGTTCTCTTGCACGCTCGATAAAAAAACTCCATATTTAACGACAGGTGCTCCTCACGCTAGAATTGTGGAACTTTATGCATTGGGTGTTTCTTTGTTCTACCAAATTGAGGGCACTGATCGCATCTGTCTGATAGCCACCAAAATCTAGATATTCCTTATCTTTGCAAGCCATGGACTTTCTTCCTATTAATGTCCTCCTTGCCGTGAGCGAGACATAACAATTGTCTCCGGAATACGGCATGGCAGTCTCTGGTAGCTGAGCAAATTTGCGGTTTGTTTGCATTTTTATTCTCACAGGCGAAGAAAAAGTCTGTTCATAATTGAACGTTGATAGGAACAGCAGAGGGAGCAAACAATATGCCTTTTGTATATTTCCCCACCACCTATAAAAAGCAATTCTTTTGATAGCGTCGCATGTTCCATTTGTTCATTCATGTACAGCAACCATTGAAATAGAAAATTCCTTCGTTTATTGGCTGACACTGTCCAATACACGAAAAACTTGCCGCCACACGGCACCGACGGCCCGAGTGCTACAAAAAACAGAAGAGTTTCATCTCCAGTCGTAACAAGGGTTACTGAAAATCCAACAACTGCTGTGGCTTTTGCTCTTGTTTCTACCGTGTTAGATTTGTGTGGAGCTGGAATTCTTTATGCCCTTGAAACGAGATTTTTTCCCCCTGTACTTCTGTCTCGAGTTGGTCGCTGCAGATGACCGTCGTTGCCGTGGTGCTTTTCAAACAATCTAAAACAAACTCAATTATTCTTCTCATGGCATGGAAAGGAAGACGCATCAAAGGCGTAGTACGAAGTGAGAGCTTATTTGATAGATGGAAAATCCCCTGTATCCAGAGTGACTGAACACGTTGGTTGTAGATGTAATGTTTGCATTGACCGTACACCCCAATAAAGGATGTTCCCATGAGGGGGTTGTGCATTTATTTCCTCAAAGCCCCAGAGGAATGTGGGGCTGCAGTCAAGGTCACAGATTTTCTTTGAGTTATGAATTCAGGAGGAATTCGCAGTTGTGGAAGGTGCTGCCTCCAGGTTTGTCTAAACAATTTTTGAACGTGCTGACTGCCTCTGCACCTACAGCATCTGCGGAGAGTCTGTTCCTAATGTTCACTATGAAACACGGGAAAAACTGCTGGCTAAATGTAGTCTTTCGATGTAAATAAATTAGTTTTTTCCGTCGTTTCGTAAATGATCAAGAACGTCTCTGTACGTCCGAGTCCTGTTGCAGGATCATTGTTGAAGCCATTAAGTATTAAAATGTTTCTTTCAGTTGCCCCTGAGTCTTCGTTGCTAGAGAGAAATTAGTCCAAGTTCTTGAAGACGACGCAAGTATGACTTGTGAGGCTGTTGGGGGTCTCAATTTTTTTTTTTTTTTGTTAGATTGTTTCTGTTTATCTCCTTTGGCCGAGTTCTGGTGTTGCTTCCAATAAATTAGTCATGGTTCACGTTACTGAGACATGTATATATATATATTTGCACTGGTGCCCTTTCTTAACCTCTAACGCCCTATTCTAAGATTGGAGCGCAGTTAATTTGCTAAAGAGTTGTGGAATTTTCACGATGTACTTCTTACTTCTGTATGTCGGGTAGTACATGTTGCTGGCATTTCCTATCTTTGAGATGTTTTACAGAGCATGGTGTCTAAACCTATTATAATTTCATTTAACAATGTGCGAAAATTACATCCAACTTCACTCGTATTGTTAAAAAAAATATGCTCTTAGTGTGCTCACATTTAATATGAAGCCGATTTGGTGTCGCAACCAAGTTGAAACTTGTTTTTTTTTTTACACCGAGGTTCCACTTGCCAGGCGCAACGCCTAACGTGACACCGCTGCGACTTAGATTGTGAGTGTAGCTGAAAACAAAACAGCATCGCAGTCCGTTACGGGACTAGTGATTGTATGCAGTATGGCAAAGCTGTGTTGCATGCGCAAGGGGTATTTTAAAGATGTCCACTCGGTAATAAACAAATGGCTGCCATCTGTGTATTTTGCTACCTAATTTACCTTTCTATTTTCTATGCAAGGTGCGTCGCAAAGGTGCTTTTCGTGAAACTAAAAAGTACAAAATCACTCATGTGGGTCGCTAATTTTACTAGCTTGGAAATGTCACAACAAATTGGCCGTCATCGTTCACCTGGTGAAGGAGTCCGTGAAAGGATCTGCAACATTCACCAGACGACTAAACAGTTAATTAAAATCTTTGGTACACCTGAAGTAGCCAAGCAAAATGGTGCCATGGGTTTAGATTCGTCAAAGTTGTGGTCGATTGGTCGGTACAGTTTAGCGTAGTAGAAATGGCTTGTTTTGGATTTCAGACAGGTGCAAGTCTTCAATCCGCTGAATTGAGTTTCAAGCACCTACCATTAATCAAATACTCCTGAGACTTCGAAAAACGGAGTATCGTTGCGTACATGTAGTTTCTAGCCGTTTCAAATGTATTCAAGTTGCTTCTATGCCTTGTAACACGACTCAAAGTGGCGAAGCTAAAGCTGTCTCAAGATTCAGACAAGGCAAGCGTTGTGGGCTTAACTGAGGTTGCCTTTGGCGAGCCATTTGATGACACCCGAAATGTGGTAATTCCGAGACCGGACCCGACAGCTGGAGGAATGTGTGATGCTACAATGAAATCCTGCGATCCCACCGGTTCAGAAGTTAGCAAGGAAGTGGAGGCGCCATGTTTTGGGCTGCAATCATTGGTAATGAGTAGAGCCCGAACTTATTGTAGTTTCGGGGGTTAGTGCAAGAAGTGCAATTACTACAATAAGTGCAATAACTGCAATGAGAGCTATAAATGCAACATATTAGGCCGTATTCACTTGTCCCTCGTTGTAACACGTTCACTCAAACTGATGGACGCGGCGGTTTGATTTGAGAGAAGCAGCTGCAGCAAACACGGCAGACTAAAGAATGAAGCTTGTCTCATTTTTTGAACGCGTTGCGTCATTCAAGTTCGCTAAACACAACTAATAAATGCTAAATTTATCCTCTGCAGCGTTCACAGATCGTGGGCAAGTCGACAATTTTTTATCTTAGTTTAATGACCAGTATCCCTGTACAGTACTCCCGTGTAAGAGCAGAAAACTAGAAAACCTGAATATGTTATAAGAACACGTAAGCCAGCTTTGATTTGGTAGTCCAAATGATTGATCTGTGCTGAATTCTCTTAAGTCGGTTCATCAGGCTATAAGTATTTTTAAAATAGGCTGTTCCTACCAAAATCAATCTACAAGATTATGGGAAACGAATGTGACTTCAAACCAACGCAAAATATAAGCGAAAATGTAAAGAAATGATATCATTACTGAATGCGCGGCGTCATTCATATGAATGAAGGACAATTGTACGTGTGGACAGACAAAAAAAATTGACGCACAGCTCGTGTTCAGTTTCGTGATTGAACGCGTTAAGATAAGGTACGTGTGAACTCATGGCACATATTATCACTGCCACTTGGCACAACACATCAAACGACAAGACAATTAGTTCCCTTATCAATTATTGCTCCATGTTTTTTATTGAGGTAAAAATATAATTTAGTTGTAAAATCTGACTATTAAATTTTTATAACCTTCTTGGTTCCGGGAAAACATCATGGGAACAGGTAAAGCAGGATATTTGCAACAATCATTCTTGCCTTTGGGAGGAATTGTCAATTGGCACAAGCGCAATGCATACCTACTGACAATTGGTATTTAGACCTAAATAGGTGTTCGTTGATCCACTGACCTGCTATTCCCGTTTGCTATCAGACTTTTTCATTTAGTCCTTTCATTTTTCTTTTCTGTAGGCCTATTTACCTTTTCTTTGTTTCCTATTTCATCCACTCCTATTGCTCAGGTGCAATAAGTGCATTTTTTAAGTGCAATAAGAACAAATTTTAGGTGCAATAAGAGCAATTTTTAGCTGTAATAAGAGTAATTTTTAGGTGCTATAGGAGCAATTTTAAGAGCTAAAACTGCAACATTTTAAGCGCAATAAACTCATGCTCTAGTAATGAGCTACTCAGGCTGTTCGTGGCCTCAGACGAAGTCGCCACGACTGCTATGGTGGAGACTGACTTCGTGAAGAGCAGCTTGTTCCAATGGTGCAAAAAATACTGGTAGTCCGTTATAACAAGTTTTTTTCACGCATGTTTATGCGACTTCTTACTAGACTTACGGTCATAACGCGAAAAGTGTCTACTAAAAGTGGTGAAATAATGTAATTGCCAGCTATTATCCCGATTTCTCTGCCATTGACATTTTTCTAGCATCCTCAAGCGAAAGTCCTTATTATTGGAGGATAGTAGTGGGTGGGAAACGAAGTCCTTTCATTTTTATATTATTTTTGGAAGGTTTAATAATACTTGACTAACTAATTAATAATATGTTTTCCATTGCTGTTTACAACTTTTTATCAACGTTGAAAAAGATTTTCGATACCTCGCTAATAAACACTACCCGGTTTTGACTCGGAAAACTCATACAACCAGGCCGTCAGTTCTGCATCAGTATTAAACACAACTCCGCGTATAGCATTTATGTACAGGCACCATTCTATTTTTCGTTTCCAGTAACAGTTCTGTAAAGAAATCATTGCTTGTGTCATGAGCCTGAGCGGTGACGAAGAAGCAAACTGGCGGAGATTGCGGCTCGCTGATTTTTTGTTGGTGCCATGTAAAGCATGGGGAACCCATGATTCATACTTTTGAACCTCCTCTTCAGATGAAGATACTTTTGTACAACGGTATGAAAAGCATTTCCTTTTCTCTTCCAGTCCCTTGTCGTTTGTATTCTTGGCCGTCAAAAATTACGGCGAAATTTGGCTATTTTGGTAATAATGACAATTTTTACCAAATGTCAATTTTTACCAAGGCGTGACATGAAAAATATAATGTAATAATGGTGTAAAGTATTTGTAATAAGCACACGTTATTAGTTACTGTATAATATTGATTAAAGGTATCATGTTATCAAACTGGAGCTTTCGTCGCCACGGTAGCTGCATGCTTCCGTTCTCAGCTCTAGCACCTTGTGTCGTTCGATTCCCCGTGAGGAGACGAGCTCCTTGCAGATCTTGGTGTGCTGACTCGGCAGTTGTGTGTGCATGCACAGCGCTGTGGCGGAACTGCTTTCCTCAGAGATGAGGGGGGTGGGGGGTCTCGGGNGGGCGACTGCGACTACACTTGCTCGTCTGGGGCCAGTGGGCCTATACCTGCAGCACAAACCAGTGCATGTGGGTTTCCCAGGTGAGGGTGTGGTCTAAGTTGACTTTACCTTTACCTTTACCTTCGTTATTCAGCCGAATGTTTCCTTCTATGACTGCAAGTATCCTTATATCTTAATTTAAGGATGTTTGCATACAACGATGCTGGGCGAATTTCTTATCTAATCCTACATATAACTGTCGCTTATTTCCAAATGCTGCGATCGTATCAGAAATTCAGACTAGCCTCACATCAAGTACGCGATTGTTATCAAAATGCGTACGGAATTTCACCTTCAGAGCTCCTTTTTTTTTGTTATTCCAAAGTAGCCGTAGGCGCAAGATGTTATTGTAACGGACTCGCAGCTGCGAGGTCAGGAGTTCGAAGCTGTTTGCCAGGCTAGTGAGTTTTTGCTGCGCATTGCTTACTGAACCAGTATTTTGGCGTTTAGGCTCCTTCGCAGAGGTGCTGATCCCAACCAGCAATAGGGGTGGTCGCAGTTGTCGTATAAGCCTTCCGTCTCTGATACCAGAACTCTGACAATCTGTTGTTGATTTCAACCGTGCACTCCAGGAGGCAGTAGACAATTATCTGCAGCACGAACCAGTGCATGCCGAGCTTCCGGATGTGGTGTACGGTGAAGTTGACTTTGCCTTTAATTGTGGTCTACATTATCGTTTTGATCACTGTATATAGTCCTATATACGTACTTGCATTTTTCGATTAGATGTACGTCGACATGATGTTGAAACACCGTCCGAATCGGCATGATACTCCTCTACACTGCGACCCACGGTATTAGTTCAACAATTTTTGAATTAATTTTTCATCGAAAATCTTCTGTTTGAAGAGAATTTTGTTTTCATATGGCAACACTGTGTGCTTAGTTCATCTAGCAATATTTTTTTACATTTTGAAGAGGTTGGTTGCAGAACATTAATTTGTTTAACAGATACACTGTGAGCCACACTATTAGTCCATTTAAATAATATTCAAAATGGGACGTGCTAAGGATCTAACAGACGAAAAGATGCAAACCATTATCAAAGAAACGGCCAAGAAGACCTCATGTGCGTCTATTGCCAGGATTTTAGGCCGCAATGTTAGAACAATTCAACGTTTTTTGAGGCATCCTTCCAATCGGAAAACACGGTATGATAAAAGTAAAATAAAAGCTGTGAACACGCGGCATATCAGAATAATTAAACGTCAAGTCTTCAAAAAGCCGGGAAGCACAAGCAAAACAATTTTTGAAAGCTCTGGTCTGAATGAAGTGCCAAAAACTACGCGAAGCCGAATCTTGGGGACTATTGCAAATGTGAAATCTCCCGAAAAAAAGCCTCCATTGACACAAAGGCACTTGCTTCTGAGAGTTGAGTGGGCTAGGTCTTATATGAAACAGGATATGAAGTGTGTTTTATTCAAGATGAGACCAGAGCGACACTCGATGGCACAGACGGATGGTCTAAAGGATGGGTCGGATTTCAGGTCAAGCTCCACCATCGTTTTCGCCGCCATCAAGGCGGTGGTGGTATTATGTTGTGGGCTGGGATTATGAATGATAAATTTGTAGGTCCAACAATGGTCCGTGAAGGAGTTAAGATCAATTCTGCTAATTATTGCGCCCTACTTGATGAATGTCTTTTTCTTGGCTTGATGACAAGACTTTGGATCTTTGCAAAAAGCTGGTTTTCACGCAAGACAATGCACCCTCTCATTCAGCCAGAGCTAGAATACCTGGCTTTTTTGGATTTTAAAAACCAGAATTTGATGTAGTGGCCACCAAATTCTCCAGATTTGAACTCAATTGAAAAATCTGTGGTCTATCACCAAGCGCAAAATTTATACAGAGGGTAAGCAGTTTTATTCAAAAACAGAATTGTGGGAGGCCATACAAGTCGCTGCAAGATCCATCGATGATACTGTTATTAAGAAATTGACTCATTCTGTTGATGACCGCATTTTTGAGGTCATAAAACATAATGGACGTTACATTAGTAAATGAGCTTATCATTTCTCGTTTATTTTGCCTTGTTTGCTGTTACAATATGTTCCAAGCATTTTTGAAGTACTATTTAGTAATTAATCAGTTAATAAATGAACTAATAGTTAACTTGTGTTTTATTCATCATATTTAGCTAATTTTGATACCTGAGACTAAT
The DNA here is from genome assembly GCA_001587735.2 of Parhyale hawaiensis. Classification (NCBI taxonomy): domain Eukaryota; kingdom Metazoa; phylum Arthropoda; class Malacostraca; order Amphipoda; family Hyalidae; genus Parhyale; species Parhyale hawaiensis. Next base: position 5,535,458 of record LQNS02278143.1, on the reverse strand, counting down.
ATCGTGGATCAGGAAATAGAGCGTTGATTAGATAAAAGTAAGTTACTAAATGGTATCAAGCAAACAGTTTCTCAAATAATAGGATTATGAATATTGTACATGATTACTCTGCGACGTACCATAGAAATATCAAGTTCTCTTAACAGGAAATAATAGTTTTACAGAAAAATCGAATTAGACTAATACCATGGGTTGCAGTGTACATGTCACGATAATGAGCAACCGACTTTCTTATAATTTCCAAAGTTCGTTCATTTCAAATAAATGCTAAGTAACATTATTGCATCATGATGAGCAACAGGTTGTGTCGGTGCAACATAGATGAAACTTTGCTAATTTATCTATTTTCAGTGAACAAGCAAATTGTTTTGAGCTCATATCTTTCCTACCCATTTTGCTTCTTTTCGTTTTCACTTCTATTATTGGCTTTTTCTGACTTTCTCTTTCCATACGTGATGGTTACGTTTCACTCGGCCTGCTACATGTCTCTTATTTCATCCTCATCGCTGGTCGCCGTCGTGGCGGAAACATGGCCGCCCAAATTTTCAATTTTATAATGTTTGGGCTTCATAATCCTGCGACGAGGCACGAAAAGCAAGTATCTTGTGAAGTCGCGAAACATATTATATTTTTTACCAGTAGAGGAAAGAGGATGGGAATGTTGTGTGCAAGTGGAAATAGTTCTGTTCAAATCTTTCCATATTTCAAATCGTAAGCCAAATAAACGCGAGCAATGAGTCCGTTGTAATAAGCTGCTAACGACGAATAAAAACATTGACGAGGACTTACTGCGCATTGTTTATCGTCGCTTGTGTCAGCTGGGGTACCGCAGTACCAGTTTATGGTTATGGTGAACTCAAACCGATGTTGTAATCTCGTCGGGTCTTCCCTGCCCATGATTTCCCAACTAAGGACTGCCAACGAAATTCAATGCAGCAGATGTCTGTAAACGATATTCAGTTCAACCCACGACCCACCTAGTCTGGACGGAGAGACACACGCATACACTCTGAAAACTATAGCTACTCCCTCGGGGATATTCCTCGAGTTGTGGTAATAGAGCTATTTTTGGAGTAAAGCTCGTTTTCAATACTATGTAATGGTTAAACTTTCGAGTCAATTGTGACGCCGTCCGCCCACCAGCCCATGATCAGGTGATATGATCCATGATCAGGTGACTGCCACACCTTGTCTCGCAAGCCATAAGCTATGAAAGGGCTCGCCCAGTTACCTCGGGAGCCCAGAGCTCAGTCACACATCAGCTCGTCAAGACTTGACTCGACCTGTCTAGCTATACCATGTACCTACGTTACAATAGGTACCGAGACACAACCTGTACTTAGTCTAAATACAGCAAGCAGTACATCATGGAGTGTCCTTACATCCTTCTGACAGCGCTTGCGCTTCGTCTGGCCCATGGACAACGCCCACATCCGCTAAACCACCAGTTAGGCCCCGGTCCACACTGGTGCTCAGACACAATCTTGAATACTATACAGTTCTAAGTTGAGGTTTGGTACAGCGCTTGTCCTTTTTTTCATTATAAAACTCCACTTTCCTAAACAAAATACGTACCTGTAACCTATTATTTTTTTTATCAGTAACGTTCATATTATTTCGTATCCTTAACTGTTGTCAAACTTTGATGTATCGCACGATATATTTCCTAACGAGTGATGATCAGTCGGGACCCAGCCTTTTCGATAATAAGCAGTTAAGAAGATAAGTGTCCATTGATGCAATACATCAATATATATTTAACTTCCCTCATTTCTTGCCTCAACGTTATGTAACACGATTTGTCTTCATGACGCCGAGGGCAAACTCGCAGAAAGTGCAATGCTTTCAAATTTCCAGCAACTCTATATCACGTTAAGCGCCGAAGCATTGCGATAGTGCAGGCAAATATCAGAATTTCCCAAACCCGAATTTAATCGGAACTGGTAAACTGTGTTCGTAAACAAAACTGTCGAAATAGGCGAGCCAAGCACTGATCTTTGCCGCTATATGGTCACATCTGATCATAAGTCGGTTATTGTTTGCTTAATTTACTGAATACAGGCGAGAAAATTTAATTTAGGATTCTTTTGAAAAATTCTACTCAAAGTAGTGCAAAACAGTAGACAATAAATGGAATTGAAAACTTTGCGTCTGCGATGTATTCTATCTCTCCCCGTATATTCGATGTTTAAAATTTAATAGATTTTTAACGATTGACGGGAGGGCTTAGAGCCAGAAGTGGCTATGTCCATTTTTGGTTAATTCTGGTTCCATTCACAAAGTGGGTGTCAGTGAGGCATATTTTTAGTGTCACGGGTGTCTATGCCATATATTTTTATGCCAAATCTCTTCCTAATGAAGAGATATGGCATAGACACTCGTGACAGTAAAAATATGCCTCATGATCACCCTTTTGGTGAGGGGAACCCGATTTCACCAGAAATGGACATAGCCACGTCTGGCTCTAAGCCCTCGATAGATATTGAGTGGTTTATACGAACAAATGAAACCACCATTCGTATAATTAGCTGCATTGCTTTGATTTACAAGTTAAATGGTAGGTGGTCCGAAAAGTTTTTGCGTTGTCTGTTAGAAAATGCTCTGTAAAAATGGCACTAACTTTCTTGGATACCTGATAACAGAGAGAAAAATTGTTTTGGGTGGGGCAAAATTTTTTTATTTTTCGATATGATGTTACATACGAGTGAGTATAGTTTCTTGTTTGGTTACGTGTGTTGTCATCACTTGTCTCCGCGCATTATGGTTGGGTAAAAAACAAAGAAACAAATAAAAAAAAACAATTCTGAGATTCACGGTGTGGCTTGAACGATCATTTCAAGGATGTGAAGCTTTTTAAAGAATGGTCTGTCTGGTTTCTCTGTAGCCATTTGCCCTTTTTCATATCTACAATTCTCTGATAATACTTAACAAAAGTGGAGCATTAGATTCATTTTACTAATATTAAGACCACTATACGAAACACACTCAAACTAAGTGCAAAATGCTGTATCATACTCTCGAAAGCAACGAACAATATATTTATCAAAGCGTGATGCTAGAAGAAAGACGCTCATAGATCCAAGATTTCATGGCACCTCTGGCGCAGTTTTATGGTTATGGCCTCCTGCTTGTTCTTCATTGAGACTATCTGTCTTACGGCCGTACTCGCTTTTTTTCCAAGTTAAACATCGCATTAACTTTAGGGCACAGAGTCGTATACTCTCCAGTGGGGAGACGGTGGGAGGGTGAGCTGCTGAGTTGCCTAGCAAGTAGCCTGTCAGTGGAACATTTCGTTTTGAGTTGTTTCAATTTGTGACGAATAAGCTTCAAACAGCTCGCAACTGGTGGACAGAAGCACCGTACCGTTAGTCATTTGACCGGTTAAGATGCAAGCAGCTCTCGACCCCAACCTTTGCTCTAGGTGCTTTCTTTATTTATTTTAAGTACAGACTTGGGCATATTTATTGGCACGGTGCAATAAAACACACATATTGTTCTTAAAATCATGTGCAGGGGGTTTGAATGAATGTCAATTACATACACTTATATGTATTTCCACCTGTTCTTTCCAATGCATCAACCGGATTCACAAAAAATTACATAATGAAGTAATTACAAATTACATTTCAAAATTTACAAGCACAAAATCACCCTATTTCTAATGATCGATTGTATGACCTTTAGTTAGCGTCAAGTACTTGCTGCAGTCGTTTGGTATATTTCTTCACCAACTTGAAGCACTTTCCAGTCTCCATCAGAAATGTTACTCCACTCTTCCATACAAATTTCCTCTAGTTGTGAGGTTCTTTGTTTTTTTTTTTTTTACTCTCCATTACTCTCAACTTCCATATTCTTCACTGATTCTCTGTTGGATTTAAGTCTGGGCTCTGGGAAGGCCACTCCAAAACAATATCATATGTGTTCAGTGTTCTCCAGACACTTCCTTTTCAATTTAGCTGAATGCTCTGGGCCATTGTCGTGCATAAAGCAGCAACGTCGACCGAGTGACAGTTGCTTCGCTGATTCTTTCCAGTTATTCAAAATTTCTAATTAATATTTTTTTCATAATACCGTTGACCTTCACAAGGCGTCTTGGTCCAGTAGCAACAAAACATCCTAAAACACCAAACCTCCGCCACCGTGCTTCATTGTTGATACGGTGTTCTTGAGTAAAAAGGCTTCGCCAGATTTCCTGGACGCATGTAAAATGTGAAACACTATTATGCCCCTAGAGCTCGATTTTTGCTTCGTCCAACCATAAAACTTGCTTCCAGGAAGCAATACTTTTGTCGATGTGATGTTTTACTAACTCTATCGTTGCTTCAAGATGTACAGGCTTGAGTAATGGTGTCGTTTTCAGACGACAAGCTTTCAATCCAGCTCTTCAAAACTCTCCCAACTGTGTGTCGAGATACATCAGCTCCAGAGTCACAGTGAGCATCTACCATGTCCTTTGCAGTGGCTCTTGTGTTTTGGTTGGAATACCTAAGAAGCTTTCGCTCTGCTCTCTCGGACAACACCCACTTTCATCCACGTCCTATCTTGCTTTGGACCTGACCTTGTTGGGCATGCTCCTGTATAATAGCTCGAACAGTTGACTTGGGAACGTTTACCCTTCTGGAAATGTTATCGTAGCCTTCCCCCTTAACATGACAAGCTAGAACACGTTTTCTGAGGCTTTCACTGTGCTCTTTAACCTTCATCATGAGATAATCTCGTATTTCTGTGAAAATATTCTGTAACAATTATCTAAAATAGAATTGCATCAAAATTAGTTTGAAAATATCATTTGAATGCGAAGTTTTAACAATTAATATATGTAGGAAATCTTCAAAGCAAAATTACACAAAGAACATTGCAAAGAACAGGTAAGAAATGTATATGACTCTGTAACTGAATTTCATTCCAACTTCCTGCACACGATTTTAAGAACAATATGTATGTTCTATTGCACCTTGCCAATAAATATGCTCATGACTGTAAAGTCTGTCCAAACTAATCGCCGTCGCTCATTTTCCTAGATAATGAATCACTCGTCTTTCAAGTAGTGGAGTTTTGCAGAAATTGCCCTTGCCCTGCTCTCGCCATCCGTGCAGAAACTGCAAAGGACTCGGTTATATTCTTAGGAGGCAAACTACTTGCGTACAAGGGGATGGCCGCCGGCGACGCCATCACTACACGCGCAGTTACTGTTGCACATGCCCTGTTCTCCCACGTTGGGTTTGTTTTCCGCTGCGGTGACGTCATCAAGGAAGGCCAGTTATGACGTTTCCTCGCCCTGCAAACAGACCTCGTATGCAGAGACGTCGCGATTACCTTATGTGATAAGCATCCCTATATAGCACCTGTTGCGCTGCAGCACTCGCTGTTCCCGCCCCTTAACCTTGTCAAATTGCAATACGAACGAAGCGAACAGATGCATTATGTACACCTGACTTAGGAAGTGAACGGAATTTATTAGTCCCTACTTTTTTGCGTAACGGTCTTTACGAGTAACAGGTCGTTTAAATTACCGCTGTGCGTCTCTGCCCATCTCACTTCTGTTTCCTAACGTCTGCAATCTTTATACGATATACTGTACTCGTGTAGTCATTCCTCGCAGTGGCAGTATATTAAAGTGTCTAACTTGCATTCGCTAGTATCGAGTACCGCCTCTCTGCCAAGCGGGTAAATTCTTGCGGTGCTCGGCTTGCTGAGTCAGTAGGTTTGGTATTCAGAATATATTGCGAGGGGATACTGACCAGAACCAGAAATTGGGGATGGTTGACGGGGCCGCAGTTGGCGCATGAGCCTTCCTTCTCTGACCCCATAACTCTGACAATCTGGGGCAGATGGGCATCTGTTTGCAGCACGAAAAACTGAATGTGGATTTTCCAGCTTGGTTGTGCAATCAAATTCTTACTTTGAGCATTCTCCTTATTATCAGGTTGATGGAAAAGTAATATCCGATTTCCAGTACAAATTTTTTTTCAGACCGAATTTAATAATTTCTAAATATAAAATACCTAACTCCGTGTTTAATTTATATCATTTTATTCTAGATTATCTAACGGTCACCCATTATGTTCAAAAAAATTACCCCATATTTTTCCCATCTAACGAGTCACGTAAGATAAGGTTTACTCAACAAATTTCATGAAGGTGTTGATGCAAGTGCGTCAGCAAAGTCCATTCAGAATACTTTGTGGTTGATGAAGTGAATGGAAGAAGTTGCATAGGTGGTTTTCTTGCTTCCAAAGTGGTGACTGATTTAACTTTGAAAGAAAAGTCAAAAATATTAAAAAAACATGACTCTGCATTATTGAAAGCTTCAGTTTTGCAGAACCCTACTATCACCACTAAAGAACTTATAAACCACCTACATGTAGCCCATTTCACCGTGGTATCTACGCCACCAAAACATATTTTTTTGCCTTACATTTTTTTTTAAATCGGATATTACTTCCGCACCAACCTGATATATCAAGGAGCCTTGCCAATCGTTCCTGCGCGTCCCTCCTTCCTACAATGCCTCCAACTTATTGGCATAAGCATTTAATGATGCAAGTCTGTTCGCAGACTCCCTTGTTTGCCTAAGAAACCTCGCAGCGCTGCTCCCTCCATCCCTCTCTCCCTCTGGCCACCTTCATTCTAATGCAGCGGCTAAAGTTAGGAGAAGTCATACGCTTGGCTTGAGCTGCAGACGCTATAACGGATGTATATATAGAGAGTAGGAGGGATGATGTTGGTCGTTTATGGCCGTGTTTACGACCATTGCCCCTCATGACGGAGCTCTCTTGCATTACGCATCCCTTTCTAACATTTCAAATACCTTGCAAAAACTTGAGCAATTTGTAGTAAACTCGGCGCGAATGGCAATATCTGGCTCGATTTTAAAGTTCAGTGTTGCCGTGTAATCAAATTGAAGAGGCTCTTTACAAAACTGCTGTTTTACAGCTTGACCGCTTTGCTGCTGATAGACAATTTCAGCGGGCAGATTCTGTCGATAATTTAATACATGAACTCTGATTGCATCGGAAGAGGAAAGAGATTGCTTAGTGAGCGTGAAGAGAGATTGTCCCGGCGCAGGATGCGCGGCTGTGGAGGTCGACTTCTGGGTCGTGCGTTGGGCATAATTAGGTCTGCGCGGACTGCGACTCATATCCGCTCCACCTAAACTACTTTAGGCCTCGAAGAACATTTCCTTTGTGGTATTGACTGCGTGAGTTGGAATGTTGCGGGAATGGCTTGTCAGCGGGCTTTTCAAGGCTGTAACTCGTTGTGACGAGAGTTATTGGTGGAATTTCTTCAAAAAACAAAAGAAATAGCAGGCCCCTCAATCGGAATAAGATAGACCATAGGGTTAGGTTTTTAGCTTCATCCATCCTATGTTGTGGGGAGTCACGTCCTGCGGGGATTTCCTTGGCTATCTTAGTTTGAGTTAGGGTGTTGGAACTCCTCACTTTGCTCCCTTGACTGTTTCCACTGCTGCTGCGGTCTTTTGTCGCTTTCCTCCGCTCTCTTTGTTAGCTCTTCCAAGGCTTGCAGGGACTCGAATGTAGTGTCCTACAAGTGGGGCTTTTTCTCATTGGATTGCAGTAAACAGCAAACGATGCAAGGAGTGATAATACTAATTTTATAATAGATGTCCCTCCGCCAAGGTCATTTGTCTGTCACCAAGATAACTTAAAAAGTTATAGATGGATTTTGACGAAATTTATAAGAATTGTTATGTTAGGAGGAACAGATGATTAGCTTTGGTGAAGATCCGTTGTTTTTTCTCTCCCTAATTATTCATAATGCCATTTCTCAAAAAATTGTGGGCGGATTCTCATAGAATTTACATGAGTTGTTAGGTATAGCACAAAGAGTAAATGGCGAGAGTTAGGTATAGCAGGGAAAGTAAGTGACCAAATTTTTGTGATCTGTTTTTTCGTTTGTTTGTCGCTGTTTTTAATTTTATGCTTGTTAGCACAATAACTCAATAATATATGGAGGGATCTTTATGAAATTTACAGATGTTGTTGGTAATGTTAATATACAAATGATAAAATTTTGCTGATGATTGGTTGGTCTGTTTGTGAGGTAGTCTTAAGTTTTGTCAGGCTGTTTCCTAGTTGCATGACTCAAAAAATAATGAGCGGATTTTCAAGAAAATTACTGGAACTGTTGATACTGTCAAAAGGCAGAAATGAATTGATGTTGATGTTCATGCAAAAAAATCATGGTTTCAGAACCAATGTGAATTTTTCGTTACCGTTGCCTTGCTTGGTGGAGGTATGCGCTCTCAGAGTGCTCTAGTTATAGAAGCACCGGAGAGCACAGACCTGCCCCAGGTGACGCAGTGCCAAAGAATAAGTGAAACCAGGTCCTGCATCCAGTACAGTATATCATTTTTTATCATTACTTAAACTTCATCACCTGTTGGTTTTCACATTCCTTCTAGCTACTGTATATTTTAAAAAGATCCGTTCCTTTAAACTTGAGTTCATGCGTTGTCAAACTGGAAGGCAAACAGCGATACAAACCCACACACTGACTAACAAATCTTTACCAGAATTAAGTCAAATGTTCATCATAATATTTCTATCAGTTCCTCAACTTTAGAAAGATCCATTCGTAACTTTTTGTGTTATGTTCCAAAAAAAGTAACAGTGATCAACAAACAAATGACTGAGGTCATCATCACCAAAAATTAATCATCTGTTCTTCCTAACATACCTAACAATCCATTTGAATTTCCTGAAGATTCGCTTATAACTTTTTAAGTTGTGTTACTTACAGACTGATACGGGCCAGTGTTCTCGTTCGTTTTTCCCATCGTGTGTGGATGTTTGGAAAGGTCTTGATGGCTCTGTCTTTGCTGGTGCTGGTATTGGCAGCTTTAAGCGATTTGTAAATAGAGTTATTCTGTGATTTCGGATCTTCTCTTTCTTTTTTTCTTCACTCGCTGGGCTGGTTGCGTGGGTGTTTGTCAACCTCATGGAGTTGCTCTGTTCCCACGTCGCCAGTCTGGTGTAATTTAATAATAACTAGAGGGCCCAGCCGTCAAAAATGACGGCAGTAATTTTGTGATAAGGCTTTTTGTTTTTCCGGTTTAACTATAAGTTTTGCTGTTAAATAGGTCTCAACCCTACAGACCTGATCTTCTATTAATGAAACACAAGGTGTACTGCCATGAGCTTTGAGAGAGCAATATACCCCACCTGCAAGATAGGGCCCGAATATCAGTCTAGAATTGGCCAAACGTTAGCCCTGCTGGCCTGATCATCCATTAATAAAATGTAAGCTGTACAGCTATGAATTTTGCGTGAGCAAATTATCTCTCTTGCAAAATAAGGCCTGAATATCAGTTTTGAATCGGCCAAACGTTGAGCAGTACTAAGAAAATATAGTTCAGTCAAAAGAATTCACCGAAAATAATCAGGTCTTACGGAAAACCTGGATACCGAGCGAAAGGTGAACCTCTAGCCTCGAAATTTGGCTGCAATGTAAATTAATTCAATATAAGAAGGCGTCTGCTCAGCATGAAGTTTCAACTGCATCGAAGAGATTCAGCTAAAGAAAGGAAAGAAAAGTGATTATGCACAAAAAAAGAAAAAACTTCCAACCAATACTGAGCTTCTCGAACTGCTAAGAAGGAATTCAGCCAAAAGAATATGCGACATATCTTGGCTATGCCCGACAATATCAAAAACTCTATCAAAGATATCATTTTTCACTACCACGCTCAGAAGAAGAATCACTATCGTCATATCAAAAAGTACCAAGCTAGTTTCGAAAGTGAAGCGAGATTCAGAAAATTCAATATTTCCACCTTAGGCCATAACATTTCAGAAGCTATATTTGTCACTCTTACTCCAAGCGCTGAAATTGTATGGTATTTCAACTTGTTTTTCAGTACATGAATTTTCTCTCAATAAACTCTTAACTGCGTGACGGAGAGACGGACCAACATTGGAGCAAGGGAGGGAGCAAGCGACCAACAACTGTGTTTTATTATATAGTGTTTAGGCAAACTCGTATTATCCTGTAAAACCAACCTCCTTGGCGGAGGTAATAATGTTGCTAATGGCTTAGTGCGTAGTACGTACTGCGATAGTTTGAACTTAGCAAGTCTTTACGCAGCTTGCTAACCTTTCCGATGTTAGAAATTGTTCGCCAAAAGATCTCTGACGCTTGTCTCTTGAGTTTAAAGCAAATATGTGCTCCAGTTTTTTGTTTTGTGTGCGTGTGTGTTGGAGTGCTATTGCCTCAGTTCAGTAGCATTTTTTTTTGCTACATTCCTTTAATATAGTGTGTAGGTTAGTCAATTTCTTTCATTAGTTTGGCCTATTGCTACCCGAAAAAAATATATAATATATTACTCCTAGTGGCTAGGTCATCCGCTCCTCAAGAGATTACACGAGAATAACCATATTTTTCTTTCTTTTCAGATCGACTTGCGAAATTCTGAAGAAGCTCTACGTCGCCTCTCACTAGAACTAGCACAGAGGAAAGAGATCCGTTTTCACTTGAGAACAGCCCACTTCCAGTTATGAACACGATGATGCTTTCATCTCTGTGAACTATGGAGTACAAAAGGTGAGTTTATACCATCACTCTTGATTACTCGAGGCCCTTAGCATCCTCTTAAATTCGAAATTTGAGCTTGCATTTTAGGAAGCATTGCAGGCTTGTGCAGTTCCACGAGTTATGATTGCCTCGCTTGGTTTTGCTGCGCACTCTGGTGCGCTGTTCTCCTCATCTCCATGACTGGATGAAACAGAATAAACGACTTCCGTATGGAGCATCCCGACCTACGCCTGGAGAGTACTGCTTGCTATGAATACAAAGTGCCAAGTAGATTGCTGGCAGCTGAATTCTCGACGCGTTCTGTAATTTAAGGTGCATGAACGATACTTCCATTTTGTGCCGCTGCATTATCTATCATTTCCTGGAACTTCGTCGAGCTGGCTTTATAAATCGAAATGTACCTATGAACGAAAGTTATATTTTATTCCACTATATGGCCTGCTACCCTAACAAAACTTAGGGCCGCATTAGAGGGTGGTCAGGGTTGGGGCGCAGGTGGAAGGTAGGGAGAAGGTTATTTTACGTTACAAGCGGCCAGCTCATGCGATGTTTAGCAGGGACAGCGACTGCGAGGTCCCTATT
>LQNS02278143.1:5479773-5498360 GCA_001587735.2 Parhyale hawaiensis | reverse complement strand
CCTACAGTCCAGCGCAGACTGTAAATGGTGCGACACCGACAACAGAGCGTCACAACAACCCAAGCCAGTTCTGTACGCAAACTGACCAGCAGGCAGCAACCCCGCTGCCTCAGCGAAGCGACCTAGCTTACCAGCAATCAACTTCTCGAACACCTTTGACAAAATGGGCGTCAGTGTGATGGGTCTATAGTTGGAAACATAGGGCGGCACCTGACCCTTGGGAATAGGAGTTACATTCCCAGTGCGCCAACAACGAGGAAAATATCCTAACTGTATCAGGCGCCGGAAGATCACAGCAAGCTTGGGAGCAAGAACGTCAGCCAACTGGGCGCATTCCATAATATTATCATTATAAATTACACTAGACTGGTGACGTGGGAACGGGGAAACTCCATGAGGTTGACAAACCCCCACGCAACCAGCCCAGCGAGCGAAGGAAAAGAAAAACACACTGATAGGAAAGAAAGAGAAGATCCGAGATCACAGAATAGCTCTCTGTACAGATCATCTAAAGCTGCCAATACTCGCACCAGCAAAGACAAAGCCATCAAGACCATTCCAAACATCCACACATAATCTAAAAAACGAACGAGAATACTGGCCCGTATGACATCGTACCGGTTCCAAAGCAAAATCATGAAGATCACCAGTAAGCCGAGTGTACCTCACCCGAACAAATGGCTCCGGAAGAAAATCCGACAGTAGATGACTAGGGCAATTACATATTGTATACCGAAAGCAGACCTCACCAACTCTGCGACGATGCGCCAGATCACAATGCTTAACACCATCCAGCATGAACGCAAATCGACGTATCACTTTAAATTGTCCATCCTATGCTATTGAGCAAGGCCACCCCAGGGCGCTCGTGTAGGTTACCTCAACCATTAGCTAGGCTTTTGGGACTCCTCTCTTTCGTGCCCACTTTGTTTCCTTCCCGATTTCAACCTCCTTCTTGCTCATGCTTTATTCTGTTCTTCCTCTTCTTTTCCGACTTGCTGTTTCCATGCGCGTTGATCCTGCGTGGGAACACCTTCGTGCATGGGTTCCCCGTTTCTCTTGGCATACTATTTGTCCCTTGCTCTGTCCTCTGTGATATTGTTCTGCTCGGAAACGGAGGCTTAAACTTCCTAACTATAACAAACTAACGAACCACTTTGTCAAGCAAACACAGATGACAATCGGCAGCAGAACCCCAAATTCCAGAGCAGTATTCGAGACGAGGGAGGACATAGCAATTGAACCAGCATCGTGTTAATTCTACAAAGAATAACTAGATTAACTAAATCTTACTCAGAGTCCACTATCTCGCTCCTAGGAATCTTCTCATATAAGAATACATTAGAAGAAAACCCTTGTAGCTTAGCGAAGTAGCACAGCAAGAGAGGTCTAGTGTTAAACTAACGTATAATCTAATCTTACTAAAAGTAGTGTTAGAGCTAATTACGTTACCCTCTGATAAAGCGGATAAGAACGCGAGATCATTGTTCATAACTCGACGGTAATGAATCTCGGGGAATTTCCGTTATTAAGACCTGCTAAGTTATGTGGCCATTTGTCATCAACTGGGTAGTAATGTGTAGTGTACTAGGGTGATAGCTGCCTGTCTTATCAGATGATTTTGACAGGCTCCGATGCTGAAGGCCCTTTGAGGTAATTTCTGGCATGCCCTTTAGCTCCTAAAATATATAAATTCATGGGCCTTACCCACCCAGAGGCTGTTAAAACTGGCCGTGGTTCCTGCTGAAGATGTTAGTTTGTAGAGTTAGTTAGGTTCTCTATACTTGCCGTCTATCATACGAGGTGGGCCATTGAATATCCATCTGATGGGGCCCCTACCTGCTTCTTTGTGGGGGCCGAGGAAGATACCCTCTGCATGAGTGTTTCTTTCGTCTGTCTTCTTCTCATTTCTATTTCCGTGCACTGTGCGGCGTGGCTGAGTGAACAGCGGATCGTGTTGGGTTGGAGATGCTCTGCGCCTTATTTTCTGTTAATAGAAGCGCTCGCCACTTGAGACTAATAGCACTCATCTGAGTTCGCTTTAAACTTAAGACCTTTGGGCACACAGCCGAGACGTAAAAATCACAAGTAATCGGCAGACACAACTTAGTATTGCTACGCTAGTATTCGTTTTACGAATTGGACTTGAACTCAAATGCTCACGATATTATACCATGTGACATAATATTAGTTAAGGCAAGCTGTTATAAGAATTTTTTTGTAACTTAATTCACTGATTGGCTCTCGTAAATGTCACGTACTGCAGTGGGAGTTTTAAAGAAATTTAATTAAGCAATCTTCTGAGGAATCGTGTCACTGGTCTCGAGCGGGTCGTTGCCAGCTGTGGCTTACTTACAACACGCGATTATCGCTGCCGGACGTACGTGCGGTGACTGCAAGTTTTCTAGTTTTTTTTTTTCAAATTATCCTTAACACGCCTCACTAAGGTCGGTCGTGTGTAGTGCGTTCCTCCAAGTCTTCTGACGTCTGGCTCGGACGTTGCTTGTAATGAACTTTTAAAATTAAAATCCCGAGTCTTTTTGGCTACATTACCAGCTTTTTTCAGGGTGTCGAGGTGCCAGTAAGAAAATTAAGAAACTCGAGCAAGGCCACACAAAATATGATGCGTTAGCCTCTCAGCAGAATAAATTCTTACTAGTTAGTGGTGAACTGGTTCTTCTAGATTTCGTTAAATTAATGAAATGCTTAATGTATGGAGACGCCATAATGCTTAATGTATGGAGACATCATACATCATGACGCTCGTTTACGATCTCAGAGTTGCTATAATCGCCTCTTCCAGGCGACTGATAACGCAGTTTTTCGTGGAAAATCCAGTCTTTTACAATCACATGGCTTTGAAAGTGAGGAATTATAGCGTGCAGTAAGTTATCTTTTTTCTGTCGCCTTCTTGGTTTATTGTTCAACCACTGTGTTACATTGTCTTGCTATATGTCCCGTACGGTTCTTATTCTGTCGCCTTCTTGGTTTATTGTTCAACCACTGTGTTACATTGTCTTGCTATATGTCCCGTACGGTTCTTATGCCAGTGCAAAATAGGAAAACCCGATTCTGGTGGGAATTTAGATGTTCAGCGGGATAGTTCATGACTGCGAAATTGAATGAGGCAATGAAGTATCAGTTCATAAAGGTTAGGAAACACTGTCGTAAACTTTCTAAATTTAGCTACCCTTTATGTAGGAATACCACGATTTGCAATGATGCGATGTCTGTACACTAGTAGATGATAAAAATGGTTTAACGTTCACTTTGCGGAAATCCCGCGTTTCCGCCGAAGTTCATAAAAAATAACCCTTGGCTGCATTTTAAATTTTTTAAAAGAGGTTTAGCGTTTGTTAACAGATCTTACATGCATTTTACATGCTGAGCTTGGAAATGTAACTCGTTTTCTTCAATCAGGTCAGATTTTTTTTTTGCTGTTTCAGTTTTAAGAAAAATGATAGACAAATATTAATTTTTATATTTTTTCAGATACCTCATAAATAATGGAAAATGTGTAACCTATGCCTAAAATAGAACACGACTAGAGTTCATGTTAACTTCAAGATGAAATACGTCTCCTCCATTACTCGAATATTCTTGAGGAAACGCTCTCATAGCTCTTCGCTCAAATCACCACAGTTTCCGGAATATAGTCTAAATGCGAACCAAGGAAATGCATTTTATTGGACATGCATGCACCTAGAGCTTAGTAGTTTTTCAAGAGCTAATTAATAGCACGTTCATATTCTAAATTTTGGTAGTGGCCTAGAAAGTTGATTACAATAGATAGATACAATAACTGGCGACTCATTGTACCTACCTACGGTGTTGCCATTTTGACCGTTACTCAACGTATATTTCATAACTTTGTTTAAAAAAAATATAAAATACTCATGCACGCTCTCTAAACTCCTTTTTATTAATTATTTTTTAAAAAACTGAAGTTTAGTGTACATAAACTTAATTAGAATACACGTTTTTTCTAATAATTTATGTCGTTATCTCGAAATAGAATGAAAACCTGACCTGATTGGTCAAAATTTCTCACATTTCTCAATTCACTATGGAAAAACCATATAGAAACACCTGAGAAACCCTAATCCTCAAAAATGATGCAGACCAGTGTAAGGAAGTGCTTAATGACATTGCATGTTGTCCCGCGTCTATACTGGCAGCCTTGTCGGCCGGTTTTCGTATGGTGGCATGTACATAGTCAACTTACAAGCACCCGCGTTTTACTTGGCCCTTTGTAAGATGAGGATCGATGGTACCAGAACGCGTATTCCAGATTTCGTGAAATAAGTTTCATCCAATTATGTTTGTGTTATTCATGATACGAATTGGTCTATTTTAAATAACGTAAGCAAATTTGTGGGCGCTCGATCGGGTGCCGAAATTAATCTTTCAGGGCTTGGATTCGTGACAGAAGCTTTGGATTCGTCAGTTTGAATTGTGTTATGATTGTTGAAAACAACACAATCACGTTGTACTGACTGAAAACTCCATTTTACTTACGGAGCAAGGTTGAGTTACGGGAAGTTTCTCCAGCGTGACCTGCTGAGGGCCAACGCCTGAAACGCAACTCTGCGGGTCGAAGTCAGCGCACCTGCCTGAATTTTGGATTAAGTGAAGCCTTGAAGGCTTAACTTTGGTGCCCATTCGAACGTGCTCTTGATTCATTCAAGAAAATATACATTTAGGCATTATAAATATAGGAAGTAGACTGGATCCAGCTGCACCTGCGTTGTTCAGGAAAATATGTATCTTGTCCTGGAGATACTCATATTAATCTGCGGCGCTGGGAGAACTGTTCGTCGGTCGACGATGCGGCTCTGCTGACACTTCGTAACCTTTCTGATTTCAAGAACACGTATTTCATCCACCCAATTTAATAAATAATTGACAATGAAAGGGTTTTCTCAGTCTTAGAGCGCTGACGTTACCGTACTACATAATTTTTAAGTATGGGAAATTGTACATGAACGATATCCGGAATGCTTAACGATGCTAGTGTTCTAGAGTTTATCCTTTGCCGGGCATGAGACAGTATATAGTTACTTCTACTTCCATAATGGAATGCCTACGAAAGTATGTTCTAGCCGCCCGGTAAAAGTTAACTACTGTAAGTCTGTGGACCATGGAAGCCGCCGCATGATCGCTACTTGTAAGTAACTTATGCCTAGTAGCTCCTATAAAACTCAAGTTGCTGGTGTTATCAATCTCAACGTACCGTTGGTTTCTGCTTCTGGTGGTACCCTGCCGCCAGAAGGGCTTCCTTCTGTTCTCATCAGAATATCGCAGTGTTGTCACAAGACAATCTGATTACAGCACCCGGAGTATCCGTCAGCATGTAGAGTTTTCAGCCTGTCTGTGACCTGTCCTTCCGCAGCGAGACCTGCTAATGTAGTGAGTTTTCTAATGTAGTGAGTTTTCTCCAAAAATTCTATTGGCAGCAGCCTTGGAAGCGGCTGAAGGCCCTCTTACACGATCAGTCTTTGCTCGCCAAGTCGTGAACTCTGAATGTTGACCATAAAGCCCTCCGCAATTACACGAAGCGGCAGTCGCGAATACGACGCTGCCGAAAAAAGATGTGCGCTAAGCGTGAGCTTGCATGGCATGGCTGACGAGTAAAGCGTTGACTCGTTTATTAAAAGTAAGTACTGTGCATGCAAACTTCTGCTGTGAAATCAGTACAGTTGATTGAATAGCGTCTAGACTCGATTGGCTGTAAATATGCTGGATTTATATTTCAGCACCCTTATTTTGAAACCATCAGAATACTTTTATCAGTGATGAAAGAATCACCTATCATCTTGATTTGCTTTCAGCAGCTTTGTTTGAGCAATGTTGACGAAAGACTTAAATTAGGCTAGTTTTAAATCCAGGATTTCTTGCTATCGCTAAAATTTGATCAACTGTTCCTAGTTATGTTCCTTGCAATTCCTGCAAGTTTCGTGAAAATCCGCCTTCATAGGTATGTTCTGGTGGGCCTTATCCCTGCCACAATACAGTTATATATGGGCCTCAGGGCTAAAAGGGATGTCGCGACTGGCTTCTTCGCAGGAGGTGTTACGGCTGGTTACAGTTCCTGCTGAGGTTAGTTTTGTCATGTTAGGTAAGCTCTCAATATTTCCCTTTCTGTTCCTCGGGGTGGGCTCCCGACCGAGGTGGCTGACCTAGTCCACGGGGCTCCTCTAATCTCTCATGTGGAGAACTCAAGAGGGGCCGTCTACTTGATTGTCTTTCTTTTGTTCTTAGCGCCTTTTCCTGCCAGTAGTAGCGCACTCGGCCAATAGCGACTTTCCGGCAGGAATGCCGAGATAAAACATTCATATACTGATGCGAGATAATGAACTAAGTCTCACTGCTTGGATCGCGTCATATGACGTGGGTGCGGTGGTAAAGCCAGGAATATGATAATGACTAGTGTGCCCGCGCTGTCATATAATGGCCGCGAATAATTTGTGTTGATCCTTCTTCATTAACCATGCTTTCCTTCATACAATTGTAAAGATCATCCAGATTAGGATTCACGGCATTCTAATTACCCAAATTACTGAGCATCATGACTAATATTCTCTGACATGAAAATAATTCATTACTTATGCAGTCCGTTCAGCAACACTGAAAAGAATTGATTCAATTTGGTATCATACATACCCTAGTGTGTCATATTTGTTCGATAGTCTTTTGGTTATTGAAAGACGTTTCGTAGGCAATTTCCG
This sequence comes from Parhyale hawaiensis, assembly GCA_001587735.2. Lineage (NCBI taxonomy): Eukaryota > Metazoa > Arthropoda > Malacostraca > Amphipoda > Hyalidae > Parhyale > Parhyale hawaiensis. Next base: position 5,491,632 of record LQNS02278143.1, on the reverse strand, counting down.
CCTATCTGTTATGTTAAAGCGTGACAAAAAATTAGTAAACAAACAGATGATGCACATCAGTCTTTATTATATTGTAGATTCCTGAATATCTTTTTATAACTTTTAGCCATATGTTACTGTCAAACAGATAAACAGGGACAAGCAGACAAACTGAACAACAGATCATCCCAAAAATTTAGTTATGTGTTTCTGGTAACAGTCCTAATGTGTCCTGCAAATTTCCTGAAGACCTGTTTATAACTTCTTGAGTTACGTTGCCGGAAAAAATGTAGAAAAAGAAATATACGGTTGAGCAGATCTTCATCAGAAGTTTATCTTTGTTTCTTTAACATACCTAAGAATCCGTCTAAATTTCATGAAAATCCATCAATAGCTTATTTAGTTATCTTGCTGTCATATTGACAAACGGTCAACAAAGAGTCAAACCCTGACAAACATAGCCTCATTGGTGGAGATAATAACCACTCTTATACATTCGATGCAAGCTACGGGAACTGAACTGCGCATATGTGCACTTTTCAGTTTGTCTACATAAACACCAAGAAGATTTAATAAGAGGAGGTAGCAACTGCTTCGGAGATCGGAAGCTAAAATCCGACCTGAGGCTGGAACCTGGCTTACTCACGGACTGGCTGGACGATTGGCTGGGAGCCTATGATTGGTGGGAGGGGTTGGCTGGGAAGCTGTGATTGCTGGGAAGGGATGGCTGGGAGCCTGTGATTGGTGGGAAGGGAGAAGCTATCGAAAGAAACTTCAGTAGTCAGTACGGTGGCAAAATGTGGCTGTTCCCTACTTCTATTAAATCTACTTGCTCCACACTGGCGTTTGACCGCAAGTCAGCCGGCAGCAATCAAGCAGGCAGCCTACTTTGCACGCCATCTTGAGAGCATAGCTCGCTACTTGGGCTAAATCCACGCGTTCACGAGCAGTGACCGCTCGTGTAAGGGCCAGTTCACACGTCCGTCATTGCAACGCGTTCACTGCCGGAAATGAACACTAACCGTGAGTCAACTTCTGCTGTCACTATCCACACGTAGCACCGACCTTCATTCAAATGACTGACGCCGCGCGTTTCTTTACATTTTCGCTTATATTTCGCGTCTGTTTGAAGGCATATTCGAATCACATCATCCTAAAGCCTGAATTTGATAGAAACAGCCTATTTTCAAAATATTTATAGCCTGATCAACCGATGAAAGTCAAACCAGCTCACAGCAATCGCTTCGTTGTGAAATCAAAGATGGCGCCACTGTGCTTAGTCCAATATTTTTACCTCAACCAGTGTTTTTGTGTTGAACGGGAATACAGTGATGTTGATCGTTAAAGTGACGGTAAAAAATAATTTTGTCGACTTTTTCATGATTTAAAAATGCTATGGAGGATTACTTCTTCATTTATAAGTGCTGTTTGTTGAACTTGAATTACGCCATGCGTTCAAAAATGCGAAGTGCTTCATACTTCCGTTTCGCACATTTGCTACAGCCGCTTCCATCAAATCAACGCGCCGCATCCATCGGTTTGACTGAACGCGTTACGCTGAGGGACGTGTTAACAGGGCCTAATAGTGTTTTGCTTCCACTAGCGGGTGACCACTGGCCGGTAAAGAGATGGAGGTGTTTTGGTGCTGCAGTTACCTTCCTGGACTACGCTAGAAGAGCAGGCAAGCAGTTTAATTAATACTTCACTTTATACCCGGCAGTCAGTCCACTGCATGAGGCGGGCCGTGAGGTCCAGACGTAAGTCGATCTGTTCTAAATGTGACACTGACCTCACTATCCATCGGATGCTCTCGTGTTTCCTTACGGAATTCAATTAGATCAGGGTGTACCAATTTATTTAGAAGCTACGGACACTGTAGTGAAGCTTCCGAGTATTCCCATCTGGCTGGTCTGTAAAAGAATGACATCGGGAATGAAGCGTGATGCCGGTAGTTCTGCAAGGACCAAATCTTAGGCTTTACCTCCTCTCTGCTGATCAGGCTCTTGGTTCTCTCATTGTCCAAAATCTAATGTAATTTGCAGTACTATAATTAAATACTTCCGCCAAGAAGGTCATGTTTTGGTTGAGTTTGTGTCTTTGTCTGTCCATCCGTTTGTCTGTCACCAAGGTAACTAAAAAAAGTTATGGACGGATCCATGCGAAATTCACAGGGATTGTTGGGAGTAACAGATGATTAACTTTTGGTGAAAGGCAGTTCATCCGTTTGCTTGTTTGATGGTCTGCCTCGTCTGCCTCTTTTGTCTTAATGCCATAACTCAAAGAGTTAAGGATGGATTTTTATGAAATGTACATGAGTTGCTTGTTGTTTGTGACTATCTGTCTATTCGTTTGTTGGTTTGTCTTTGTGTTAAATTTTATGCTTGTTAGCAAGCAGACTCAGAAAGTATGAATAGATCTTTGTGAAATTTACAGGAATTGTTAGCAGTGTTAAACGACACAAATGATTAAATTTTGGTGATGAGTGATTGGTCTGTTTGTATGCTTGACTATGGTTGTCAGAATGAATGTTTGTTAGTAGCAACACTCGAAAAGTTCTAAACGCATTTTCAACAAAATTACAGAAGCTGTTATTGGTGTCAAAAGGCACAGATGATTAGATTTTGGAGTTGATACAAGGAAATCATAGTTTCAGAACCGATTTGAATTTGTCATTACCGTTGACCTGTTTGGCGGAAGTTTGCGCTTTCAGAGTGCTGTAGTTATCACCCGCGAACGAAGTGAGAGAGGTGATAATGTTTTCGTTGGAAATTTAAGTGTATATATATGTAAAGATACATATTTGTCTGTACACCCAATAAATGGCCGAAGCAGTTGAAAAAAATGTTGATAATTTTTTGTAGGGAGCCTGGTGGGTTGCCCTCGATGTGGCCCATGCAAAAAAAAAATAAGACTAGCTGGCCATCAAAACTGACGGCGATGAAGTTTGCTCCCACCGCAGGTGATGGTCTTACGCCACGAGGCATTCTAGTTATTATTTTCATTATTACTTCCGCTAAGGAGGTTATGCATGCGAGTTCGTCTCTGTCTGTCTGTTTTGCTTATATCCATGATAACTCAACAGCTATGGACGGATCTTTGAAAAATATACAGGGAATGTTAGGCGCGTTAAGGATAACGATGAGTAGCTTTTGGTGAAGACTCACTCAACCGTTTGTGTGTCCACCTGTTTCTCTTTGAACCATAACTCAAAAAGTTACGGTCGGGTTTTTCTGAAATTTATACGAGTTGTCAAGTTTATCACGAAGAGTACGTGCACAATTTTTTGTGATGATCTGTTTGTTTGTCTCTGTGTATTATTTCATGTTTGTTAGCAACTAACTCAAGAAGTTATGAACGAATTTTTATGAAATTACGTGCATTGTTAGGTATATCTCGAGGATAAAATTATCAAGTTCTAGGGATGATCCGCTGTTCTGTTTGTGTGTTTGTTAACATCATAACTCGAAAAGTTATGAACGGATCTTCAAAAACTTACACAAGCTGTTATTTCTGTCAAGAAACGCAAATAACGTGATTTTGGTGCTGATACAGAAAAAAAATCAGAGTTCAGAACCAATTCGCATTTTTAGTTACCTTTGCTTCGCTTGGTGGAGGTATGCTCTCTCAGAGTTTATCCACCGAACCATAATTTCTAGTTGAGGCTGAAGACGACCGAGCGATATTAAGACCCGGGCAGCCAATTATGGCCTGCAGCTGCACGCGCTTCTCGGTCTATTCCTTCTTCCTCTTCGCTCTACGCCAGCGCTGCTTTGCCAATCCAGCTGCACAATCCGTGTAAAAATATCCCTGCTAATGTGACGAGCTGCAACATTTCGCACTGCCGACTCGGTTGCTTCGTCTCAAGGCACACGGCTGCTCCATCTCTCCGCCGCTGCTGCCGTGTGTGTGCAGTTCATCAGAGATGCCCGGCCGCCGCCCGGCCAGACTAATGTCTACGCCTGACGCAACTCCAGCATTGCAATTAGTGCCGCCGGATGCGGCCGAGATATGATATGAGGCTTCGCTTTCTTAATGACGGTCTGGGTATCAGCGTTGCTCTGGCTGGCAAGATCTACACAGAAGATATATATCTAATAGAGTGTGGAATTCCGGCCTGGAAGAGGAAAAACTTTTGGGGTTTCTTCTTCTCGACTCTATTTTCAGGATTTGAGCTGACCGGATTCGATCTATCTGGTTTTGTCAGAAGGATTAGTTTATTACTGTCGCTTCTTAGTAAAAAGCAAGGCAGAAAAAGGGCAACTCTGTCAGACCTGCAACAGATATCTGTATAAATAAATGAAAAAAGGTGTTGCTGAAATTTATTCTATGTACTGTATTTTAAGAAATAATAATTGAACTATATGAAAATTCGGCGAGGGAGAAATAAATTATGCTTACTTCTGTTTTTTTAAATGTTCGCATTGTTAATGTCACTCTTTGTATTCTTTTGTCTCAAGATATATATATATATATATATATATTATCTGTGCATGTTACTACATTTCCTGGCTAAAAAAAAAAAACAATAATAAAAATAAAATCAAAGGAACCAGCCTTTGTTAACTTGTTAACAGCTACTTTTTACCTTTCGATGATCTGTGCATTTTGGGCTCCTTTTTAGGACTCGTGTGTTTTTTTTTAAATATTTAGCAAATGCATTTGCATATTTTATGAAAAACCACCATAGCTAGCCAACCTGCTACTCTCACCCTTGGGCTCCAGTATTTTGATGTTCCCATACAGAACAATTTGCATGAATTGGGCCGCCATGGCTCCTGATCAAACGTTTAATCCGCATTTTTCCCTCTACAGTGTGTTCAAGCATCTATGTAGATTGATGCAAGTCCCGAATTACAAATTCTAATGTTTCCTAGAAAGTACTTCGTAATATGTTCTATAATAACAGGTAGTCCTCGACATTGCCCATTCTTTTTTGTATTTTCATTATTCAAGTTCAAAGTGTCTTCTTCTAGGTGCTCCTGTATCAAGAGTACATCTAGCTACATATATCGAGTAACCTGAGTTTAAATTTTTTGAACGTAATTAATAAAATTACACAATAAAAGGGGGTCTATATCGAGAAGTCCTTATGTTCTGGGCATCAGTTCATATTGGGAATAATGGAAGTGGCACCTCGCACACTATGTGGGTTACTTAAGACTATGGGTTAGCTTAGGATAGGCTCGGTACAGCTAGAATAGGTGCCTAGTCTATCTTATTGGCACACATTTTATACCTGAATCTCAGGTGTTCCACGCACTATACCGGCACCGAGAACGTTTTCAGTTTATATTCAACTGTTCGGTATACCACGTTGTAATTAAGTAAACATACAAATATTTCCTTCGTAGAATATACCTTTTTGCGCTTACTATTCTTCTCTGCAGCCCTTGATAATCTCGCAGCACTCCATTAAGCGTGTTTAATGCAATTCAAGACTATATAAAGAAGTAACCCCTCTGTGTGATAGGGTCTAGCAAGGCGCAAAAGTTTATTATGGCGATAAAGAATGAATGGGAATTCAAGGAATGCCCTGCCAGGTCAGGGACAACGAAAGGATTACCGAAGAGTTGGAATGTTGGCCAGCGAGCGATAAGATTGGGGCAATGCTCCTGGGAAAGATGCATATGCTGGTGTGGCGGCCTGACGATGCTTGGCTTGTTGCGGCCAACATGTTGTGTGTTGCTTTATGCCAGTATTCGGGTCTCAGTAAAATAATATTGTTTATTATTGCGTCTTAAGGTAGGTGTCGTATTTTTACTTGATGAATTTAAAATACGGTATTAAGTTAGGTACAAAATATGTTCAGTTATTAACTCATCTTCGCGAAATAAAGCAAACAACAACCAGGACATCATGAGGTAACACCACGAGTCAGGTAACTTTCGATAAATAGACCAGGTTATTCTCGGGTTAATATTTTGAGGTGTTTAGGATGATGTGCCTTACAATTGAAACTATAGTCTGACCAGCCCACGAAGGCGGCTTAGGCGGGGCATGAGAGATTGCGCATGTGTCATATTTCGTACCTAGATGAAATTTATCTTTTCATATTTTACTTTTCAAATAAATACAGAATTATCTTGGACTGTTTTGGAAGTTACAATTGTAATTAAGCATTGAATAATGGCAACAAATTTCTTGGAAATGATAAAATAGTACAATATCTCGGATATTTGGCATAGCAGCATTTGCTGCTTTGCTTAGCATTTGCTGCTATGCCAAATATCTGAAATAGTGTTGCCATTATTCAATGCTTAATTACAGATGTTACTTTCAAAACAGTCTAAGATACTAAACATTAAGTCGACTAATCATATAAAACTTGACGTTTCGGGAATGCCTCCCATCTTCAGAAGTATAAAATATCTAATGTAACCTATCAAATTAAAACAGTTCCTTTTATTTTCAAAATGTGGGGAGCTGAGATGTAGTTCGGGGAAAGTCTAAAATGCAATTGAATGGAGCGAGCTTGGAGGGTCCCGATGTCAACGTCTGTACAGTCGGAGGACATGGGTCAGGCATGAACCGTGTGTAGAGGCACAGCCGAGGTCATAATGTTGAGACTAGGTTTTGCTCTATGGATGTAGAGAGATTCCAGTGTGGTGAATTCGAGTGGGGTAGAAAAGTCTATGATTGAGAAATCTGTCGTGCTGATAGGATGATTATTTTGTGCAGCATGGAGACGGGGAGCAGAATGAATAGGTTTTTGCGAGGGGTAGACCTGTTCTACTGGATACGCCCAAATGTTGATCGATTCGAGCTTTGAAATGTTGTCCAGTGCTACCTATGTACGAAGCACTGCAGCTTCTGCATTGATATTTGTAGATAACACTAGACAGGAGAGGTGTAGGAGGCTTGTCTTTGAATTTAAAATAAGACCCAATGGTGAAGGAGTTTTTGTATGAAAATTTGAAGTTAATATGCGGGTAAGCTTCAGAGAGGAAAGTTTTCAGAGTGTTAACCGTGTTGACAGAGTCCTTGTTGTAATAGGGAAGCGAATGAAAAAAGTCTAATTTACGGACAAAAGGTTTAGTAATGCCTGGATCGAATATTTTGTCAAGGAACAGTTTGCAGTAGTGGTCCAGAAGATGGTGTGGATAAGCGGTTTTTTTGAAAAATGTTCTAAGAAAGTGTCTATTTCATTTGAAAATGCAAGGTAGGAAGAAGACAAATGGTATGCCCAAAATAGTGAAGCTTTTATTGCATTAATTTTGAATTGATCATAGCAGTGACTGAAGAAACTTGTCCCGAGACCTGAGAATGTGGTTCTTCTGTAAATACGAATTTGCTTTCGTTATTCAAGCATAGAATCTGTTGTCAGTGAGTCGTATGAGCAGCTCCTTGACAGGCAGGAGAGGACGGCTGAATAGCGTGTGGTTTACGACCAGGTAAATAAATAAGCACAGACGATCGTCACTATTATTATTATATTCAGAAGTTTAAGTCTCCGTTTCCACAACAAAGGCGATGTCACAGAGGAAGAATGAAGGGACACGTAGTGTGATAATAGACACGTGGAACCCATGCACGAGGGTGTTCCCACACAGGATCAACGCGCATGGGAACAGCAAGTCGGGAAAGAAGGGGAAAAATAGATGGAGGACAGATCAGTATATATAAGTAACTGGTGAGAAGGAAGCAAAATGGGCACGAAAGACAGACAAGACGATCGTGATAACGACCTAACGGGTCACGGGTCGTCTAGTATTCATTAATTGTGTACGTAATTAACCCTCGGTGTCTTGTTTTACTGAAAGTCTTTCACCACGGGAAAATCGCATTACAGATGGGTCACTAGGGCCATTTTTCTGCGAGGGGGATAACGAAAGCCATCTGCTGACGTGGCCTCAGCAATGAGGCCATTGCTGACGTTTTAAGTGCAAGACAGTGACGGGATCGAGTGGCGATTGCGGTGAATTCAACAAGCTAGTTCTGTCCGTAGTGGAGATGCTTTTGGTATAGAAGGCAAAGATCGAGCAGTGATGAACAGGGATTCGGCTAATACCGTACGGATGAATGCTGCTATGTTAACAAGGGAAGAACGTGACTGTAGCGACTAGCGACAGAAAACTAACCTGTGACATAACTGCGACTTTTGATTTTTTGATTTAGCTCACCAACGCCTCGAAGATGACTTGGCAGGACAGTGTTAGAATGTAAAGGAAGCAACACCATACGTTGTACGGGGCACGTCTGGACCCCTCACCCATGGGAAATAACTGTGTTCCTGCCGCTGGCCTTAATTTCGCACGCCACTCCACTCAGATTCTTCCATGGCACTGTTAGCTCTTGGTGCCAAAACACAGTCTCCATTCCAGGTTGGAGTGTGCAACTCTGCGCTCGTCGAGATCTAGCTCAGCCGGGCCGCACTTCACGGCAAGGGCATCCAACTGAGAGCTAGGGGGAGGAGAGGAGGGGGGTGTCTTTTTAAGGGGTAGAAATCTTTTAATTATGTAACTTTAAGAAAATTAACTTAACAAAATTGTTGCGCAAATTTAGTATGAATCCCAATTTTTATTATCACATTATCACCCACGAATCAAGTGAGAGAGGTGGTGATGTTTTCGTTGAAGATTTAAGTATAGATATATTCGTATTCTTGTCTGTCCACCCAAAAAGTGGTAGGAGTTGAGCAATGTTCATAAGTTTTTGCAGAGAGTCTGGTGGGTTCACCTAGATGTGAGCCATGCCGAAAATCTAGAATTAGCTGGCCATAAAAAATGACGGCGATGAATTTTGTTTTCCGTTCACCCAAAAGGCGGCAGAAGGAGTTGAGTCAGGCAGTCAGGTTGGTTGTCTGAGATGTAAAAAAATTTGAGTTAGCTGGCCATCAAAAATGACCGGCGTTGAATTTGTAACTCCACCCAGAAAGCGGCAGGAGGAATTGAGCAATATTCATCATTTTTTGTAGAGTCAGGTGCTTTGACTTAGATGTGAACAATGCTCAAAAACTAGAATTAGCTGGCCATCAAAAATGACGGCGATAAATTGTGTTGTCTGTCCACCCATAAACAGGCAGGAGTTGAGTCATAATATTTTTTCCTTTTTTTAGGTAGTTAGATGGGTTGACTGAGATGTGAAAAATGCCAAAATTCTGTAGTATGCTGGCCATAAAACAAATTACGGCGTTGAATTTGTCCCTACCGCGGGTGATGGTTGTACGCCACGAGGCGTTCTAGTGGTATAACTGATTAATTTTGAAGTAGTAATGGAACATACTGCAAGCACCTTAGAGGTGCCACACAGAGGAAAGGCTGGCAAGCCTTTGCTCTATTACTGCTCAGGTTTGCGCCCCGCTGCGTCTCCAATAATGGTGCAAAACGCTACATTGGCTTCCAGTTACTGTAAGGGTGCAACATAAACTTTGACGTGAACCTATTGCCGCACTTTCCATATCGAAAGAACCCCTAAATTCAAGTAGCAAGTTGCTCGCGACTGTGTCTCTCATGCACCCATATTTGCGCTTATATGATGGTTGCAGTAGAGGTGCGCGCTCCGAACTGATTCTTCCTTGCTTTATTTGCCTTTAGATTGGGGTGCCACCTGGCTCCTTACCTATGTGCTTGTTGGGAGGATGCGAATGGTTGCGTTTATTGGGCTGTGCCCTCTCTCTACACCGGCTCTCTGCCGTAGAAACAAGACTTGAAGGAAGCTTTACGTCACAAATGGCAAGCCTGAGCAAAATAGGTGTAAACATCAGTTTTATTAGGATAACAGTAGGAATGTGTAACACGACCGTATAGCCCTTTTAGGCGGTACAGGGTTAAGTATGGATTGTATCGTGTTTCGTTCATGATACCCACACCTTCGATCGTTTCTTCTTTCTTTGTACCCTTCCTGATGATATTTTTGCTGCTCTTCTCCATTTTCCCAGTTTTTCCACCCATAGGTTCCTCCTGCTGTACATCACACACACAACTTCGTGTCCAGCATGTGTTAATCTCTTTGCATAACATCAAATTTCAGGGCAGGGGAGTTTAAAGCGTGTAAATACAGTAGGATACGACAGTACGTAATACTGCACGCGTCTGGTATTCTTGTCATGTGCGTAGATCAGTTAGCTGGTGTTACAGGTTAGCCGAACACTTGATTACAATTTTGTAATATTGTGACGCATTCCTAGCCCGATGTTGATAGTTAATATACACTAGCGACCAAACTCATAAATGTAATAATTATCTTGGCAATAGCTAGTAACTCGAAAAAGCCATTTGTCAAAACAGCAAATAGGCCAAAAGCAGCTTCTCTGTGATGGCCGAAACCTACCAAAAGCACTTAACCGAGAAACTGGCAGGCAGGCTGGCAGCTTTTGAGAAGCACGAAATGCATAGAAGCGCGCACATCGAACAGCGGTAGTTGAGCAGGCCACTGCCGCTGTTCGGTGTGCGCGCTCTAACGCATTCCGTGCTTCTTCAAAACTGTCGGCCTGCCTGCCTGCGAGCTTCTCGCTGAACTGCTTTTGGTATGTTTCAGCCTTTAGAAGTGGACATATTGAGAGCGAAATAAGCAGCATTGCCAACAATGTGGGCGTCAAATGTAGTGAAAAGTCCTGCTGGAAATTGATTTAACAAATCAATGCCGGTATAGATTGCGCCTTACCTGCAGTCAGGTACAATGTGTGTGCCTGTAAGTTAGGTCAGGTACTTAATATCCTGGCTTATGCTCTAGCAGCCGTGCATATTCTCACCTAACGCATTTCTGAGATGGGCCACAAAGTAAGCAGAGACGAAGTAATGTAATTGAAAAGTACCTTGGACATTTAAAACTGTACTCTAAATTACATTCTGATAGTACACTAACGTCAACACTTAAAAATAGATAAAAAAAAACTGTACTTTATGCACTTCGTACTCGTACTTTACAATCTGAAAATGCCATACTTTCCTATCTCGTACCTAACCTAACTTAATAGCCTGTGGCTTAGACCGTGCCGCATGATGATGCCATACGTTTACCAATTTATGGGTATTAATTTCATCTTTGGTAAATTTGTCATAAAGCAGTGGTTCCCTTTGAGTTTTTTTTTTCTAATTTCCTCAATATTTTAGTAATTTCCTGACATCCCTGTGTGAAGTAGCTTTACTCTAACATACTTATACAATACGCAATACGCTATGCCAGTGTAATTGCCCGGGTACTGTACAGTGAACAGGACATAATCATCAATTCTAATAATGACAATTATCCTAGTAGCTCATGTTCAAAGCGCGCGATCACTCTCGCACACCGTAACGCGAATATTAGCGCGTCGAAAAACTTTCCCCAATATCACGATCTTATCACAATCCCAATATCACAATCTTATCTCGAGTAAGACGCGCGTTTTCAATAGTCAGACGACGCGATGGCAGCCAATAATTCTTCTTATTCAATGATTGGATGTATTAGTACGACGAAATAACACTGTCCGGAATCTCATCAGTGGACAAGAACGCGATGAAACTCCTCAAGACAACTCCCATAGCCAAGCTTTATACAGGAGACTGAAAATTTCCTGTTAATACCACCTCCCCTATCTTCGTTCAGGCAAACGAAGCGTTGCCCTCCTTCCTTCTATACAAATCAGAGTGCCTGCTGTACGTCACGGATGCGGGCATCAGAGTTTTGGCGGTGATTAGGTAAAGCGTGACCATAGTAACATTAAGAACGATTGCCCTAAGTGGGAAAATATCAAAATATATCAAACCGGAATCATGAGCTCATCAATTATGTACCCTTATCATTAGCGAAGCCTGGACACGATAGTTGTTTTATAGTAGACTAGCTGGACCCGTGAAACTTTCACGGCTTTGCAAGGCCTTTCAGACAGACACGTGAAACTTTCATATTTTAGCATGGAGACACCACACTTGTTCTTCAACACCGAGACTCGATGTG
>LQNS02278143.1:5455260-5466618 GCA_001587735.2 Parhyale hawaiensis | reverse complement strand
AGAGGAGCAGACTGTGGAAGACTGAGTACCCAGCTATGGCACCAGCCTGTTCATCTCCTCTCAGGGATGCCGTTGGACCAAAAGAGGTCTCATCCGCCTTTAGAGTGGCATTTCCTCCAATTCAGGGGCTACCCAGAGCCCCAAACCCACAGCCGGCTCATACAAACAAAGAGGCGTCCGTTGGCCGGACAATGGGGGCGGCCTGTTAACGCGCAGGCCACGTTAGCTACTTTCCAATCCTGCGGAACTTCTCCCGTTCTTGAAGAGCGATTGAATTTTTCGTGTATTGGCTTCGTGATGGCTGGAGCCATTTCTCGTAGAACATAGGGAGAAATATTATCAGGGCCAGTGGATTTGTACACACTCAGGTGAGTCAGTTCTTCAAGGATCTCGGTCTCCTTGAAAACACAATTGTTTATGAAAGCAACTTGCTTCGGTGTTGGTTGAGAATTGTTTGTTACATTTTCTATGGTGAATACAGAGCTGAAATATTCGTTCAGGATAGTGGCTGTGGCTCTTAGGTCATTGGTGATTTCACTGTCAGGTCTCTTGAGCGGACCTATGGTGTCTTAAGCTAAATATTACAAGTTGTTGGTGTGAATGTGGGCTGCAACAGCCCCTAATATAATTTACTTGAGGTGAGATTAGATTAGTTTAGGTTTCATTAGGCCATGTTTGGCTAAGCTATGTTAGAATAAATTGGTTAGAGTAAGTTAGCTGACGCTAGGACATAATAGGTTGGGTTAGGTTAGGTGCGATTAGAAGAAGATAGACTAGGTTATATAGGTTAGGTTTGGTTAAGCTAGGTTAAGTTAAGTTAGAATAAAGTAGGTTAGAGTAAGTTCTGTGAGGTCAGGTCAGAATAGGTTGTGTTTGGTTAGGTGTTGTTAGTTTAGCCTAGGTTAGGTTCAGTTTAAAGCTAAACTCGGTTAGGCTCGGCTGCCAGTGGTTAGATTAGGTAAGCTTTGTACAGTCTAATTTTATTTATTCTGATTTAACTTACTTCAAAATAGCACGTAGAAGATTAAATACACATTTGTTGATGGGCGAAGCTTTTCTCCTATACCGGTAACCATGGAGTGACATGAACACGAGTAACGTTGTACATAACTTGACAAATCCATACACCCGGATAATTAGTATCAAACATTTCTCAGCGCCGGTCGCTTTATAGAGATTCTGAAACACTCTTTCTATTGAAATTTAGGCTCGTTCCATTCGCAGTTACAATAACACGAGGTAAACTGAGCCGACTAGCATTACCTTGTCGGGAACTTCATTCATGATCTTTTGATTTACGGTACTCTTTTGGATCGAATTTCTGGCGTTAGCCGTAAATTGATAACGGTTGGAGATGGCAGATAACTTTGTAATTGGCGATGCATAGCAGCAGGAGCGGAAATGATTTTAGAGCCTCTTTTATAATTATATTGCCTGTCTCGAATGCCAGACTCATTGCTAGATTGGAATTACATGAGCCGGAGACCCAAATTAAAGACAAGCAGCGAAATGTGTGGTTAATTAATGTTACCGAATGGTTCCGCTGACACCATTTGGTTGTGAAAATCAACGATAAGAGTACTTCGTACAAACATAGCTAACTATGTGAATGTAACTGTTTCGAGTAGAGGCAGCGGGACGTTTGTCTTTGGTGTCCACTTTGCTTTCTTCCGATTTCATACTCCTTCTGGTATAACTTTCATCCTCTTTTTTTTCCGACTTGCTTTTCCCATGCGCGTTGATCCTGTGTGGGGACACCTTTGTGCATCGGTTCCACTAGTTTATCGCAAAACTTTATATGGCCCTTCCTTTTCCTCTCTTAGAAAAGCATAGTACTTAATGAAGGTGGCTTAAGCTATCTTATACTACGACGAGTGAAGGCATTTGGCTCTGTAGATAGAAAGTTCTGTTTTTTTTTAGTACGAGGAACTTTTGTCTTGAGTCCTCGCAACAAGTGCGTTTGATTGGACCAGTTGATTACATGAACCGAAGGCTTCACCGTGCGTAGTTGGCAAGAGCATAGTCTAATTAACTTTCATATCTCCATGGAAATAATTCAATTCACTCAGCGGCCACAGTATGCGTACTCATTTACATGCGGCGCTGTCTCACTATAAGCTCATAATGTTCTTTTGCTAAACTAATGCGCACATATAAAGGCTACTCGACGCGTGTCCTAAGCTGCTTACCGCTCCATAATTTCGGTCAGTCTTCCTCTAATTAACGAGGCGCCGTTATTGTGATTGATTGCACTCGCTGGATGAATTTATCTTATTTTGTGTCGCTTAAGCTCCTGGAGTTTTGAGGGCAATAAATTACGGCCCTGATGCTACGGTCCATTGTGCAGCCGCCGCCGCGACGTGCCACCCGTCGCTGCCTAATTATTTTCCTGAAAATCTTCATCGTCGCATCTCCCTCAGGGGGCATGGCATGGGCCAAAGGGCCCTAGGTTGTGTGTCTCGCCCGAGGGAGGCTGTGTAGCTCATCATGGGCCGACTTCCGCTTTAGAAATTCAGTTTTATGTTTGACTGAACTTTATTATAAGTTAATTTGTATAATTTTCCATCTTTTATCCGCCCATGGGGCGTAGGATGAAACTCACGTGTACGTTGTGACCCAAGGGGTTATCTCGCTCGCCCCAAAGAAGCTCTGTAGATTATGAAAGGTCAACATTCCATTTTAGGACTGCAACTTTATTTCCGCTTTCACTTTATTATAAGGTGATTTATTTTGCCAAGTTTTACTTATGTCACAGTCAGATGCCTATATTACCCTTGTTAAATATAGTAGAAATAAATGGTGTAGGATACCTTAGCCGTTAGTTAGGCCTTCGGGCCGTCTGTCTTTCGTGCCCACTTTGCTTCCTTCCACTTTCATACTCCTACTACTCTTACTGTTGTCTGTTCTTCCTCTTCTTTCTCGACTTGCTGTTCCCATGCGCGTTGATCCTGTGTGGAAACACCTTTGTGCATGGGTTCCCCGCTTTTCTATCGACATACTATAGGTCCCTTCCTTTTCCTCTCTTAGAAGAGCTTAGTACTTATTTAGGGAGGCTTAAATCGTCTTATAATACCTAAGACCTAAGTAGAAATAAACGCAAATCTGGGCGTAGATGCGAACATATTTTTTACTATCTATCTATATTATACTAAAAGCCTGTGAACCGGTCTTGCTTTTTTGTTTATTTGTGTCTTGTTTGACACATCTTCTTCACTTTTAGATAGGAAGAAATTCGATGGACTAGGGTAGGGCCTGTGGCATATCTAACATAGCTTCTTCGCTTTCGGACGGCAAGAAATTCAAGGGACTATGGCACAGCCCCCCCCCCAATACTTCCATGGATTAGCTCTTTAATTCAACTGTATCTGGGATACACACGTGGAACCTGCTCCTTGGTTGCAAGAACGGGCACGATAATTTCATAGTTGCTCCGGAAAATACAACTGGAATACGAAACAAATAAATTGAATTTGCTTACAGACTGCGTGTTGAATATTCGTTTGAGAAGCAAAGAATCTGTTGATAGTCAGCCGTATGGGCAGCTCCTTGACGGGCAGGAGATCGAGGACGGCCGAATAGCGTGTGGTATATGACCAGCTAAATAACACCTGCTTTAGTGCGAAAGCACAGACGATTGTGATTATTATTATATTCAGAAGTTAAAGTCTCAGTTTCCACAACAAAGGCGATGTCACAGAGGAAGAATGAAGGGACACGTAGTGTGACAATAGACACGTGGAACCCATGCACGAGGGTGTTCCCACACAGGAACAACGCGCATGGGAACAGCAAGTCGGAAAAGAAGAGGAAGAACAGATGGAAGAAATATCAGTATGAGTTATTGGTGAGAAGGAAGCAATATGGGCACGAAAGGCAGACAAGAGGATCGTGATGACCACCCAGCGGGTCACGGGTCGTCTAGTTTTCCATTAAAGTCGTAGATTTAAATATTATATAGGACATCCAAGCGTCAACTCACTATTCCCCGTATGAAACCTTATTTTCCTTAAAATAAACAAGAATGTCGACGAAGTCATAGTCCCGACAATTGTGACGTGTTGGAAAATCTTTCCCATCTTCAGAAAATAAGAATTTGTTGGTTACACATTTTACTTGCAAAATTCTTTTATTTCTATGATAACTACTCTGAAGCAGAAATGTTGTAAGGGGAAGGTCTAACATGCAAATGAAGGAAGTTGCTTGGAAGGTCCAGATATCCAGTACTTCAACAGTTAGAGGATTTGAGATCAGTTGTGAATTGTTAAAAGCTGTATATTATTATTAGATTCATTGTTTTACCACCCCAGACGCAACACGGCGATTCAGGAGTGAAAAAAAGCTGTATAGCCGAGGTAGTAATGTTAAGGGTAAGTTTTACTCAATGGACATGAAAGGAATGTAAAGTTGAGAGCTCGATTGTGTGGGAAAAGTCTATGATAGATAAGTTTTTCTTGCTGTGAATTCGCTTGTTTTGGAAAAGTCTATTATAGAGAGTATTTCTTGCCCAAGGGGTGGTATTTTTCACAGTATGATGACGAGAGCTGAATGTATGGATTTTGTTAGTGGTAAAGAGCTTCTCTGGATATTCGTAAATGTTGGTCGATATGAGCTTTATAATGTTATCCAGTGCTACCTATATACGAGGCATTGCCGCTTTTGCATTGAAATTGTAGATAACACTAGACAGGGGAGGTATGGGAGGCTTGTCTTCAAATTTAAAGTAGGATCTTATTGTAAATGTTTTCTTGGGTGTGTGTATAAAAATTGAAAGTTTGTATGTTGGTAGGCGTCTGGGAGGAACATTTTTAAAGAGTTTACCGTATTAACAAAGGTTAGTTGTAGTATGGAAGGGAATCTAATTTACGGAAGAAACGTTTGCAGTGTCGGGGTTGAATAGTTAAAATGTAATATTAGGATTAGGTTAGTTAGGTTTACTTATCCTATCTTATGAGGAGCAGCGCCTCCAGGGGGATTGTATAGGTTACCTTAGGCATTGGCTAGGCCTTTGAGACGTCTGTGTTTCGTGCCCACTTTGCTTCTTTCCATCTTCATACTCCTACTTATCTGATAATACTTTGCTCTGGTCTTCCTCTTCTTTACCAACTTACAGTTGCCATGAGCGTTGACTCGTACATGGGTTCCATGCTTCTCTTGACATTCTTTCTGTTCCTTCTTTCTTCCTCTCTTTTGATCTGATTGTACTCTGTCGGTATACTGGGAGGCTTAAGCTAGGTGAATGCTACTACTACTACCTACTAGCATGCCATTTGCTTACGGGTACCACGTACCTTGTTATCACCCGCGAGCGAAACGAAGAGCGGTAAAAATATTATCGTTGAAGATTTAAGTTTATATAAATGTATATTTATTTGCCTGTTCACCCATAAAGAGGGAGACGGAGTTAAGCAATGTTCATTTTTTTTGCAGAGAGTCAGTGGGTTGACCTAGATGTGAATAAAGCCAAAACTCTAAAGTAAGCTGGCTGTCAAAAGTGACGGCGTTGAATTTTGTTGTCTGTCCACCCAAAAATAGGTAGAAGGAGTTGAGTCGTCGCAATGTTTTTTTTTTTCTTCAGGCTGTCAGGTTGGTTGGCTGAGATGTGAAAAATGCCAAAACTCTAGAGTAAGCTGGCCATCAAAAATGACTGCTTTGAATTTGCCCTCTAGCGCGGGTGATGTTCTTATGCCACGAGGCGTTCTAATATTTTCAGATAAAATCAATATTCTCTGAACATTTTTCAAAAATAGCTGTTACCCACACCGCTCTCTAAACCATTACTCAGAACTGTTTCAAGACAAACTACTCGGGGCCCCACATTGCTAAGCCTTGTGCTTAAATTAAACTTACAGCCTGGTCATCATAATTGGGTTGCTTCTTGTTCTTAAGTAACACGATTCCACTTGGCAAAATCAACGCTTCTGTCTGAAGTACCAGAAAAGTCAAGCCTCAAAGGCTTCATTTCACCTGCCAATCGAACACGCCTTTAATTTCTGTAGTCCCGAACGTCCAGGTAGGAGCGTCTGTGCGTGAATGACTGTCCTTGGGCGCTGGAAACTCTCTACACGCTGACCGTGGCCGTGATAGTTTGGGCAGTTCTACCTAATTGACAGTCAAAGTTCAACATTTCTCTCTGAAGATGTCCGGCCAGTACCTCGAAGTTGTTCAGGAGAATATAGTCCCTGACTCATGGACCTGGCTCCTGAGGAGTGAGCTGAAACGGGAAACAGAAGGCACCATCCTGGCAGGTCAAGAGCAAGCCCTCACAACCAGGTATATCCAAAACAAGATCGACAAGAGAAACGTCCTTACTGCCTGTATAATTTGCAGGAGCTCGAATGAAACCATCAACCACATGATAAGCGAATGCGGAGTACTGGCGCAAATGGAGTACAAGCGCAGGCACGATAAAGTGGCTCGACACCTCCACTGGACCCTTCTGCTGATCCATAACGTCCCGGTCAGTGAGAGGTGGTATGAGCACGAACCCGCGCCCGTGGTTCTTTTGCTTCGGCACGTTTAGATGACCCTGTTCGCCTACCTTTGACTAGCTCATGAAGTGCGGTTGGCTGGCCTGTAGCAGCAGTTTCTGTTTGTCCTCTTCAGCCGGTTTGACATCGGCGTCTCAATCCCCTTCGACTCCAGGATCATCGACAAGGAAGCGGAGTAGGAGGGAAAGTACCGTGACGTTGCCATCGAACTCCAGAGACTGTGGCAGATGAAGGTGGATGTTGTTCCAGTGGTCATCGGAGCTCTGGGGGCAATGTCCAAGAATCTCAAGACTGCCATGCGAGAGCTGAAATGCGGCCATCTCCACCCAGGAACCCTCCAGAAAAGCGCTCTGCTTGGAACAGCGCACATCATTCACAAAGTGCTCTGAGCCTTAGGTCGCTGGATGTGACCCGGCGCCAGAGTGTAGAGCTGAACATCGCTCAATCGATCCAATTTGGGTCGTGAAATCCCCTCGATAATAATCCAAATGATGCGTCCTACGAAAACTAATATTTAATGTGTGCCGTAAAGCTCTATCTCAGCATCTCCCATTGTTCGCTGTTGCACTCTTATCCTGTGCCTTTTTACGAATGTGCCTCATTTGAATAAACAACTATATGTAGGTAATCCAAAGGTATGTACATGAACTGATGTACGGCGTGGACAACCATCTGATGAAATACAATTTTCATCCAAATGAGATTGTTCCACTGTTCCAGATGCTACGAAAGTGCTAGATTCTTGTCAATACGAAATTCGATTTTTAGTATCGCTGCTTGACTCATCCACCATTTAGAATTTTCCTCGGCGATTTACTCACTTCTTTGAAGATGCTTGTTCGCTATATCACAATTTTGTTGAAGTAGGGCCGAATGGTGTTTTTGCGCGATAGTGGGTTACTTCTACCTTACTCACGCCGTGCTACGTCTCAACGAGGATTGTTTCTCCTATTGTATTCGTACGGGGGGAAAACCCTTATTATATGAAGGGGCCCACCTTCACTACGGTAGAGTTACTACAGTCAAGCAAATGCGCCGCTGATGTCATAGTCATTTGCTATTAGTTTCTCACTGTACTCATCTGTGCTTGCGCTAAGCCGTTGAATAGTAAAAGCTATCGGAACGATAGCATGATCGAAATTAAGATTAACCATAAACTTGAAGCTTTGTTCTTCCAAATTTGGAAGAGACACTACAACAAGATAAATATAAAAGAGGGCTCATTCACCTGATCAGTTTTTGCTAACTCTTTTCAATTTTACAACATTTGGGAAAAAATTAAATGCCCTCAAGCGCTGGTGAGTATTAGGCCCCACCCACACAAAAACACAAGTGCACGAAGTACGTCCGTGCAATTTTGTTGGACTCAGCGAAAATCGCAGGGCAGCGTCCACACTGCCATACCGCGTACACAGCGTTCGACCAAAGCAGATGTTCAAAACCTGGTTTCTGCCATTTCTTGAACGGAAGCCATTGTAGTTATTCACACTACTAATAATGTATTTTACTCATAGGACCGATGCAACACTTGAGTAACGCATATCTGTGAATGCAGTAGCCATTTATCTACGTTCTCAATAGCAAAGCTCGCGCTCGCAACTGACTTGACGGTTAACATTTTAACCATCTTTTGGTAAGCACGGTCGTGTTCATAACTTTATAAGAACATAGCTAAAGATTCAAACGATTGACTAATAATAGCATGCGACACAAATAAAAATTTTCTCAGTTAAACAGTTTGTAATTCAGCTAGCTGCAGCTTCGAAATCATCATAACTTATGTAAATATAAGCTATGTTTTGCCATAAAATTAAAAGTACTCCACTATGGATTACTTTTTCATTAGCCTCGAAATATGTACGTGCATTGTTGCATCTGACGCTGTCAATAGTTTCAGATGAGTGACGTTCCCACTTCAGATTCCGTGGTCACATTTTATGTGTATATACTGTAATGTATACATGCATGTTTCGTGTCCACTTTACATGTTGCCCTTTGTTAATATGGATATTTCTTTTTCTTTCCACAGATGCTCCGGGACAATCCAACAGTAGTTGCTTGTCTGTACTCAGCCTGAAGTGAAGGCGCGGGACTGGTATCTCAGAAAGTATTTCCTTCAAGAGTAGTCCAGCAGTGTGTCGTGATAGAAATTAAATAAAACCCAGGAATGCAGTTATGTTTCCAATTATTGACTACGAAATGCCGTGCAGAATTTAGGAGATACTTTTATGAAACTAGTGGAAGTAAACGCGGCCGGACAATGGTTGAACACGGACACTGTTCTTTTTGTGCCGTAATACGTGCAAGTGAAAGGAAGTAATAAACCTATCATTCGTATCCGAAGATCAGTTATAGTGTTACTGTCTTTGATTATTTATTTATATTACTGTTGCACAAAATTTTGCAGTGTTCATGATGGCAATCTAAATAATATTAGGAAGTGGCATGCATTGAATTTGATGTTGATCAGCGATTCCATTGCGCCATCATGACGACTGCCCTTGCAAAGAAAACTTAAGGAAGAGAGCTATGAAGGTTACTTCCAATTACTCTTCACACATGTCACCGTACGGAATAATTAAAACTCTAGATACTTCAGAGCTTTAGATACACTGTCCCGAACAATAATCGTACATGTGTACAACAACGAAGATCTGTCATACACGGTAGTGACAGCAAAGCTTAAGAGACCACCTATCCAGGAATATTTGCAGACATGCGCCATTTCGGGCAGCCATTTCTGTAAAGACCGGAGCCTGCGTAGCAAAGACTCGTTGCAGATGTTCGCCATAACGAAGATTGCTGCAAACAAGGCTGCGGAGACCCCAGAGCTCTAGAGAAAACGTACCAATGAATCGCTGCATCTGGGAGACATCAATAAACCTGAGTGCGAGTTACGGCCGAGCGGCTGGAGACAAGCCCCTGCTTTAGATGCTGCCTCGAGCTCACCAATAACGAAGCCAATAGCGAGTGTGGTTCCAAACATTAACAGAAAAAGGGATGGTTTGTCTCCTAACAATGACTTGAAGCCTCCAGAGGATGAGGTCGGTGCTGGTGCCTGGAACCCTTCTGTTCCAGGCACCAGCCAAGACACGAAGAAGAGCACAAGGTTCTCCAAACCAGTTCGTTATTGGTACATTCCTCACTCGGAAAACAGCGTCAATACGTTGCCCAAGCCCAGCAAACCAACCTCCCCACCGGAGCTGCCGCCGAAGCCTTCTTCAATTTCGAATCCACCGAACAGAATTTCGACTCTTCCTCTCATTCGGCCCACTCCGAACCACGGCAACGTTTCTGCAGCCGCAGCAGCGACGATCGAGAGAACTGCTTCCTTCATTGATAAGCTCCACGCTCCAGACCCAAGTCATTTTACTTTCGAAAGCTTGAGTGCCCTTACTAACCGTGGAGAGGTCCCAGAGACTGCTGGCGGGCCGTCCTTGTCTTCGAATGTTCGATTAAGGCAAGGCTACGAGTCTCGCCCGCCTGAAAACCTTACAGAATTACGCTTACATCAACTTAATGTATTAGGATCGAGCCTTAGTCCGAACGTATTAGCAGCATCAAGCATTAGTCCAAACTTGCCTAGTGCTTTAGGCTCGAGCATAAGTCCGAACGTTCTAGGGTCAAGCCTTAGCCCGAACTTGCCTTTAGACACGCTCGGCAAGTCCCTTTCATACGATCAGACTGCTCTCCACGCTTCGCCAAAGCCCATAAAGCGACCCAATGTGTTTTCTGTCTACGGCAAAGACCGCGCCGCGTCCCCTGATCGCAATTCTCAGGGCCTGCCAACAGCTGGCGAACATCGGGAAATAAGAAGACCTCCTTGTTTACCCGACCATGTGGCTGCTGCGGCTGCGGCGCCCGCCACCGTCGGCTCACCCAGGCAAGAGTTGGCTTTGGAAGAATTGCAACATCACTTGCAGACCTGCCGCTGCACTTGCAACCACCTCGGCTATGGCAATTACCAGGTGAGTACCTGAATGTTGAACTGCTCGTTTTGGTTCTAAGCACCGCTGCCCGTAGGAGTACAAAATGCGGAACATTACAGGTTATTAAAGCAAAAGTTTCCATAACCTGGAATGTAACTAGTTGTGTTTAAGCGTTTCGCCTTTTGAAATATACGCCTTTGCGATTTTAAACTCACTCAGAATCAGAAAAAACATTGAGACTATAGCGGTATACCTCTCGCAGTCGTGTAAAAATCCCAGTAGTATCTGAGATTTATAAGCAATATTTGGACCGCCTAAATATATGCAAGTCGAAGCCTCTCCCTCAGCAAAGTAATCGGAGGGGTTGTAGAGAACGTTTCGCATATTGTACTCTCGTTGCTAATGGTCTTTAGCATCATGTTTGTATGTATGCTCTAAACTTCAGAAAAGTGCAGCATTTGTAGAGCAGCCGCCGCTGCTCCTGCAGTCAGTTCCGCTGCGCGATTTACCAGGTAAGGATTTCATTCTATTAAAAATATTACCCCGATTAAAATAATTTCTTTTGGATTGCTTCTTTTCGTTCTTTGCTTTAAGAGAATTCCTACGACACGATTATTTCCGGGCGATATGAGCACGCAGTTTGTTACGCGGCAGCCGTCTTTCGCACGGGTATACTTAGCCACAAAATTTCATTTTGTAATACCGGTTTGAAAACGGTGGCTTATGAAACGTCACGCTAACCTCACACTTGCATAGGCAGCCTGTAGCTAATCCAAGCATCTCTTTACAGCGTAAGTAACTGTACGTTTTATGCAGCTAAAGCCGGGGCTACACTATGCAAGTTTTATTGCGTGCAACTGAATGCAATTTGATTGCATGTGCAACATTTATTGCACAGCAGACTACACTGTCCTAGCCTCGCGCCGTCGCGCGGCTGCAAC
>LQNS02278143.1:5407555-5419056 GCA_001587735.2 Parhyale hawaiensis | reverse complement strand
TTTTTTTCTATTCTTTTGTTTTCTCCACCCGCTGGGCTGGTTGCGTGGGGGTTTGTTAACCTCATGGAGTTTCTCCGTTCCTGCGTCGCCAGTCTGGTGTGATTTAATAATAATAATATAACTCAAAAAGTTATGAATGGATTTTGATAAAATTAACATGAGTTGTTAAGTGCATAAAAAAGAGTATATGACCAAATTTTGGTGATGATCCGTTTGTTCGGTCGTTCGTTTGTCACTATTTTTAATTTTATGCTTGTTAGCACAATAACTCAAAAAATAATGAATGGATTTTTATGAAATTTATAGGGTTTGTTAGTAATGTTAAAAGACATGTATGCTCAAATTTTGGTGCAGATCGGTTTGTTCGTTTGTATGTTTGACTTACGTTTGTCATAACGTTTGTTAACAGTATAACTCAAAAAGTTATGAAAGGATCTTCAAGAACATTGCACAAGCTGTCATTACTATCCAAAGGCACAAATGATTGGATTTTGGAGTTTATACAAAGAAAATTATGGTTTCAGAACCAATTTGAATTTTTTGCTACCGTTTTTCTCTTGGCGTAGGGATGCGCTCTCAGAGTGCCTTAGTGGATATGAAGCTAAAGGATTTATCGCTGGCAGTCTTCGTTCATATCGTTCCCGAAGATAGGTTAAAATTTTGAACTGATGCAGCAATTTTTTGCAAATTACTTAGATTACGACGCGTCGGACTCGTCATTGTGTATTTTGTATAGACTGATGCTTCAATATTACATTACCAAAAAGGAAAGAGGAACTTTCTGTAATGTAGTGTTTTCTATGCAACTTTTATTTGAATAATTAATTTAATGCGTGCCAACTGTGCTAGTGTACTGATATAGTGTTGAGCGTAATAAATAATATCTCAAAACGTACCTACTCATTTTTGACAGCTGTGTCTTATAAATTAGTGTTCAGCCCATTAATATCTATCTATCTGTCTATCTATCTATCTTGGGTTTCTGTGGGGAAATAATAAAAAATACCGTGTGGAGTATTAACGCTATTTCTTGCATATATAAGTTATTACAAATCAATGGTTAGCTATAGGAGCAAATAGGAAGCGTAAACAAGTAGGCATGCAGGTACCTCACGTCATGCTCATGCTTAGTAACTGTACAATAGTGTGCAGACGTTAAAGCACGAAGGTATTAGTCTTAATATACGCGGGTATAGCTTCAGAGGATCAATTTTTAATAGGTTGATATTTTACCCATCCCACTGCTGCTTTTTACCTAAATTGCCACAGATGAATCAGTTTTTATCCCATGGAGTAAATATGCTACTGGAGCGCGCCACCACGCACCGTGGCTGGAAGTGTCTGCCGTACAAACTAGCTTCACCTCCCACACCCCAATACCCCTACTTTCGGTGCCGCTTCCGGCTGTCAGCTCAGTCTGACAGCCTCATCAGATGATCACTGATGGTCGAACGTGTCGGTGTCACCTCCTAATGCCGTTGACAAATCGCGCGTTTTCCCATAATCTAGCTGATTTAAATTTATATTGGCGAGAAAAACTTCGATGGGTGTCTATTTTGTTTAGTAAAAGTTGCTGCGTTCAACCCTAATGCAGCTCATCGACCAAAATTTACGGGTAACTTAATCGAGAAAGGCAATAAAAACAGAAATGAGCTTGTTATCGTTCATTCTTTTCCGGAATGTATCAAACTGGTTTTACTTTGGCAAACAAGAATGGGATAGGGTCGATTCATTTAGAAAAATTACTGGGGTGTTCAACACAACTTGGCGAGCAGCAGTGTGAATCGGCTATCAGGGGCGGCCATGCGCCGCCTTCTCCCTTGCCTCCATCTTGGTACGATAATTATCATCTTGCAGTCAAGGACACTTTGGTTTGAGTACCCAACTTAGGCCGTTGAAGCTTGATTGGCTCGTCTCATGTTTCAGACAGGAACTTTGGCTTTGTCATTTTGAATCGTGTTGTGTTAGAAAGCGACGCGATTACGTTGAGCTGTACCGAAAACCCATTTTACGGAGTAAGATTGAGTCTCTAAAAGTCTCAAGTTTAACCTACTGACGGTCAACGCCTGAAGCTCAATTCAACGGGGCAAACCCAGCGCACCACTGTGAAGTTTCGGGCAAGGGAAGCCTCAAAAGCTCAATTTTTGCGCCCAAATGAACATGCATCTTGGCACGCGCTCGATTGGTGGGCGTTTTAATACTCTGAAGCTTGACTTGTTCGTAATTTGAGACATTACACTTGGCATCGCCAATTTTAGTCGTGTGAAGTTGTTAGCTGCTGCCTCATTTCTTTGTACTTGCTGAAGACTCCAGTGTCATGAATAAAATTGAGTTGTGGAATTTTCCAAACAATAATCTAAGGGTTAAACCTGGCTGTCATTTTGATTGGTCGTTCCGATCAAGTTAAGTTTCAAAGTCTTAATATTGCCGATCAGTCAAACGATCCCAGAGTCAGCTCAGGTTAAGTCCACAAAGTTTCGCTTGTCCTGAATTAAAGACAGAGTGTTAGCTTTGCCTCTGTGAATCGTGTTGCAGGTATTAGAAATAAGTCATTTACTTCTAATGCGTTTGAGGACTTAACTTTGCCGAGTATGATTCTGTCCAGAAGTCTCAGGGAATCGATTGAGGGTAAACGCTTCAAACTTTATTAGCAAACGCACCGAATCTAACGTACATGTCTGAAGTTCCGAAGTCGAGCCAATTGTGCTTGATTGTTCCCACATCAGTGTACAATCGGTCAAGAATTCCCTCAACAAATCTTTTCCTAAGATCACCGCCCGGGAACCGTCCAAACACCGGCCGATTATCAAAAGGCGTCCGTTCTCAGTGGCTTTTTAGGTCGGCATTTCAGCTAGTATCGGCTGCCACTAATCGTCGATCAACTGTCCAATGTTCATACGATGACCGGCCGATACACAGGATGTCGCATGATACTCGGGTGGTCACCCGATGCTCTAGCTATGTCAGGCCTGGGAATTTCAGATTTTACTCCCCGAAGGTTCATTCCTGGTCAGAGTATATACGAGGGCTTAGAGCCAGGAGTGGTTATGTCCGTTTTTGGCGAAGTTGGGCTTTACTCACTAAGTGGGTGCTTGTCAGGTATATTTTTAGTGTCACAAGCACCCACTTGTTGAGTAGAACCCAATTTCTCCAAAAAATGGACAAAACCACTTCTGGCTCTAAGCCCTCGATTTTTGGCCGCCATGCCTAGCATTGATTCATTAAATTACTATGGCAGCATCTAGAAAATTGGAACTGGCCTTGCTGGAGCTTGAATTGGCGAGTGTAAGCCATCGAAACAACGTGGTACTGGCGGAAGCCGAAATGCAGCGGCAAAGGGGTAGCATCGGTTATACATGGTTCAACACCGGTGCATCATCGGCCAATGAACGGTCGGATATTGGCCGATGATCGACCGATACCTGGTGTCAAAAGACGACCAACGATGGATGCCTCTCCGGTGCATGGACATCGACCGATTATCTGCCGACCATCGGTCGGGCCTCGTCCGATGAATTAAGGATCAGTCAGCACTGGAAAACATCGCTGGAGGCATCGGAAGATTATAAAACCGCGTCAAAATGCTCCGATCACGTCACCGATGCCCAAACAAGCTTTCGACACCGCTCAATGTCCGGGCGGCTATCCACCGATTTTGCAAAAAAATAATAAAAAATCAGAAGTACATCGTTACCTAATCGGTCAGTTTATGTGACTAAACCCTTACTCTACGGTAGGACGTGCTAGTTCCCGGGAGATTGTTGTTGTTGTAGTTACGCAGGGGGAGGCTCCGGAGGGGGCCAAGCGAGTGGCGGAAGGTATGAAAAGGAAGATATGAAAAGGAAGGAGGAGAGCACAGGAAGTGAACTCCAGATATAGGTGGGATGGGTAGGACATTCGAATAGGTGGTTCACAGTGTGAGGGCCACTGTGGCCTTCGGGTCAGGAGTCTGAGTCTGCCTGTCCGACCCTGTGGCGGTAAGACATCAGGGCAGAAAAAAGTCTGAACGTATCTGTAATAGGGTAGAGCAGGCCGCCCTTTTAAGAGCAGTCTTCTCAAGCGAGATCTCTGGTGGAATGGCGCCCAAACCCCTTCTTACAGGGAGACGGTCTAATGAAGCTCGCACGGGAGACCGATGGAGGAAGGATATAGCTGCACGGTACTCTTCAGATGGCATGATATTATCTGTTAGCAAGTGGTTGACGTCCGAGTGGAATCTGGTTGACAGCATTTGGCGGAAGCGTCGACGACCAGCCTATGCAGTGACAACACAGTGGACTGGGTGCTCAGGACGAAGGGCGGAGATGAGTTATTGGCGCCCCTGAAGGTCGAGAGATTGGTCGAACTTTAGGAATTTGACTCTGAATGGAGATGTTCGATGGATGCCATGCGAAGGCAACCAGTCGCAGAACGGAAAGCGGTGTTCTGAACTGTCTGCAGCTTCTGAATCGCGGAATGGCGAGCATCAGGATACCAGACAGGGGCCGCGTAGGTGAAGAGGAGTCGAATAAATGCCTTATATGTTAAAAGCAAGGTCTCCTTGCACTGGCATCAGCGTGTGCCAGCTAGGGCTTTGAGCAATGTAAGGCGGCTGGAGGCTCGGGCAGCGATAGAAGTGATGTGCGGTGAATTGGGTGTCGAAAGTGACGCCGAAGATCTTGGGGCGGCGCTCCAGAGGTAGGACAGCTTTGTTAACAGTGATTCGAGGGTCAAGTCCAGACTTATGGGTGTCGGTAGTGTTGAGTTGGACTTAGAGGTTGAGATAGTGAGGCCCTTGGCGGCTGCTCAGTCCTTGGTGAGGCGAGGGATGTACTCCCTACGGTGGCCGGCTGGTATGAATGTGATGCTTGGCAGCTGATGTAAGAGCACGATTGAGAGCTTTCAGTCCGCCGCAACAGGAGGAAGGGAATGGGAGAGAAGCCATGAGTTCCTCACACTCGCGTGTGAATTCCTCCCAGCTGGCCCTCCTGAAATTTATGAAGGTGCGTCTAGGACCGGGAGGTGAAGAATTACTGGATGCAGCAGCGATTAATTAGGTAGGCGATCAGAGGAGATGGTTGTTGTGGTGGACCAGGTGTAGTCTAGAGCTAGGTGTGCTGAGATAACGGTCAGGTCTGGAGACGAGCCCGGACCATCACGAGCGACCCTGGTTGGAGAGTCGCCATTTAGGAGACAGAAAGCTTCGTTGTTGATAGTCACTGATCGCCGCACCTCGGGCAGCAGCCCGATCAACCTGGGTGGCATAGAACCAATCAGTGTTGTGGGCATTAAAATCACCCATTATGAGGGTATCAGCATGGGAGTAGCAGAAAAAGAGTTGAGGAGTCGAGACGATTCCCAAAAGGGCAGCAATTAGCCGGAAGAACATAGATGTTAAGAAGGGTAAGTAGTGAGGAACCCAGAGTGATGGTGACACTCAGGTGTTCAGCTGTGTGATCAGTTATCAGTGCTAGTTCCCGGGAGGTCACTTCACACGGGTGGTTGCTCACGCTAATATCTTACGTCAAGTGAGATGTTAGTTTACGATGGACTTCCAGTTTACGCACCATAGAAACGTCTATATTGGACCTAGAACTCCACTGTAAACAAACACTTGTCCGACTGATCTGACATGTAATCAAATTTAGTTAATTTTCTCCTTTTCTAAATATCTACTATGCCCCCAAAGTTGAAGAAACCGTTTCGAGCTAGAGGAAGAAAACTATATCGAACAATTAGCTTGAAGTCTAAGCTAGAAGTGCTAAAATTACAAGACAAAGGGAGGAAAGCTCTGAAGATAGCAACAGCAATATCATTACTATGAATCTATTGATGCGTCACCAGTTAATATGATCCATCTTTTTTTTACTTTAATCAATACAGAAAATACCTATTAATTAGACGTAGCTACATAATGATGATATGCATGTAGGAACAATGGTGTCTTATATAAGCATCAATGAACGGTCCATTTATGTGGTTAGTAAGAAGCACGTTGTTTACCTACTGTCGTTTAGTATAATGCCAGTTCACGCTCTCGTAGTAGTTCACGCTGCTGTATTGGAACGCACCCTGCGTGAACTAGCACGTCCTACTGTACTAATTTCAACATACGCCGAAGTTGCTAGTAACTTTCACCAGCTACTAACAATTAGAGCAATAGTATTAGTTGCCGCAGCGCCGCTTAAACTATGACCGAGAGGTCCAGAAGTTCAGAGGGCGAGCTCACACCAAGCGACCAACGAGTCCAAATATATCGAGCTCTGAGAGTATAAAATTTATAACTAACTGGTAACGCACGAGTCGGGTTATTTTCAATCATAGTGACGGCTAATAATTTCATAAAACGGAGAAATTGCCAGTAGTCCACTATCAAACGATTCAAAAAGTAGCGTATTGCATCCGACACTGTTTTCAAAGGAGCGTGTAGCCCAAATAAAAAATCTAGTAGCGTAGAAGCTACAAAAGTTGCCCAATCCGCTACCCGTAGCCCAATTTGACAACTCCTGCCCAATCGGCTGACGTCACGCCAGCCAGAATACCAGGCAAAAAGGCAAACAGGTTCCGGTAAGAATTAGTGAACGTGCTCGCTCCAGTAATATATTTACTCTAAGGTTTACTCATACCATACCTAAAAAATATCGAGAAGAGCTGAAACCAATTTACTAAGAAAACTTGCCAATTTATCATATTTGCCCAAAGATTTCTATCTTCGAGGTATCTCCATGAGCCCATTGTCGATTCTTCATGATCGTTTGCTTAAAAAAGCGCTGATACAATCAATAATTGGCTTTTTTGTTCGCATTACTTTCATAAGCTCACACAAAAACGACCCTAGCCGGCCTCGCTTGAGGTCTCCAGGGGACGTACTAGGCCCCGTTCGCACATGTCCCACACCACACCACGTAACGAAGCAGGGGCGTTTGCATCACTACCTCGCGCTGTGCTATTCCTACCGCGTGCGACGGGAGCCGTTCGCACATGTGCCACACCACACGACGCAACACCGCTCAACACGTTTGCTAGTAGACAAGACACGACACACGCTGCAACACGGCTTAACACGGTGCAACAAGACAGAGATCTGGCGCAGTCTTATATTTTCTTATAGGTTAATAAAACTGATCAGCAATTTATGTTCTTGCTGTTGAGTATATAATATTAACTACTGGGTTTGAGTGCTGAATGGAAGCATTTGACAACGCCTGACTGGACCTGACTGGTTTTATTTCAAAATAAAGATGTGCAGGACTAGTTTTTTTTTCAGTTTTACCGCACACGTAAGTAGCAGTGCTCTTTGTAAGTGATATGACAAACCTAAGTTAATTCAAATGATAATTGGATTTTTGTGTGAGCGTTTTGAGCTAAAGGAATACAGATATAAAGCTAGATTTACGGAACAAGCAGTAGCGTGTTGTGTGGTACATTGTGCAAACGGGACCCTAAGCGAGATGCGCAGAAGGGTCACCAACTGGTCAAGCGATGGGGCTAACTTTACACACTTGTGGTTTGTTAAGTACATTCTCATTGATTTCCTGTTGCCCTGTGAGACAGGCCGTTGTGAGCGAGGTATGCCACTGAACTTCTACCTGCTCATGCGAGAGGAACTATAGAAGAGACCATACGATTGTTTTTCCCCATCTTCAACGCTTTTTTTTCGTATTCTAAAGTTGCTCTGTGACTTCTTTTCCTGCCTGAAGAAGGGCAGCGGCCATCCCTTAAACCCACAGAACTCTCGTGAGAAAGCCTCCACCTAACGTGAGACCTTACAATAGAAAAGCCATGATAAAATGTTTGTAAGATTATACTCGCTGAAAACAGAAGGGAGTTATTAGCTGCTAAGCAGTTCTGGTACTGCCTCTCACAAGTGTTGC
The DNA here is from genome assembly GCA_001587735.2 of Parhyale hawaiensis. Lineage (NCBI taxonomy): Eukaryota > Metazoa > Arthropoda > Malacostraca > Amphipoda > Hyalidae > Parhyale > Parhyale hawaiensis. The sequence continues at coordinate 5,411,203 of LQNS02278143.1, read as the reverse complement.
GTACCGTAGGACTAGCAGCGTCATTTTTCCGTCCGAGCTTTCAACATTCTTCAACTAAAACGTCTATTTTAAATAAAACTCGCAGCAAACAAAGCCTGTTAAGAGAACTGGACTGATTTTTTTTCTATCGAATGGGACCAAGACTTAGTGTCGAATCTTCTTCCTGAGAGAGGACTCCAGATGCGCCTTGTCATCACAGCCCCAAAGGTCACCCACAGCTCAAAATCATGTTGCAGTTTGTGCAAACTGCCCTCATACATTATTATTTATTCGGGTCGTGGCGAATTATTTTCGGGTCAACAGGGTCGTTATCACGTCGCGCCACCGGTCTCGTCTAGGTGATGTGAGAGAGGCCGGCTCCATTAGCTGTCCATCTATGCAGGCTGTGGATTGCGCATCGGGTTGGTAACTGGTTGTTGGTGTCGTCATGGACTGCGATGTTTACATTACATGATCGCATCGTCCTCTCTACTATTCTGTCGCTTCCTTTATTTAAATCAGAAGAGATGCTAATGTTTCTTTCGACGCAGAGCAAATTGTCCTTCCTGCCGCCACGGTAGCTGCATGCTTCCGTTCTCAGCTCTAACACCTTGTGTCGCTCGTTCGATTCCCCATGGCACACGAGCTCTTTGCAAATCTTGGTGTGCTGACTCGGCAGTTGTGTGTGCATGCTCGGCNGAGGGCGACTGCGACTACACTTGCTCGTCTGGGGCCAGTGGGCCTATACCCGCAGCACAAACCAGTGCATGTGGGTTTCCCAGGTGAGGGTGTGGTCTAAGTTGACTTTACCTTTACCTAAAGTATTTGTTTGTTTCTAACCCGAAGCAAATGGTCCCTTTTAGCTAGGACCAATATTCCTGTATTACCGGATAATACGATCGACAATTTTTTACCGAAGTAAATGGCCCTAGATGTCTAATCAGAGCTATTGGTTCTTCATAATGGGAACAATGTTTTTGTGTCATACTATATTGTTGAATGAGGACACTACCAACTCTGACGAAGCGCACATGCATTGTTCAACACCTTTAATATTAAGTTATGCCAAGTGAATTGTCATCTGCATCCCTCACTGTGACGTTTAGAGCGCTTAAAATTGCATTTCTGCGTTTACTCAGGTCTACTCCAAGAACCTTCTTCCTGCTTCCGCGCACTTAGGAATATGAAACTAATTCACAATTTGGCACTCATTTAGATATGCAACTGAAACTTAGCCCGTCAAGGTTTTTTAAATACTCGTTTTAAACAGGATAAGCCGTAGACCACACAATACATTCCTGTACTCTGTGGGACACATTACAAAAATGAATTTGCTGCACCGCACAGTCAGCCTCACTTGCGAGAAGCGCTATCCCTTTTCCGGTAAATGGCTACTCAATGTCCCTGTGCTCTACGACTAAAGAAAAGACCTTGCAAAGAAAACTGATGTTACGCACAAAAAAAGGTTAAGAGGAACAGTTGAATGTTAGCAGGTCGGCATTTTCTGCGCTATAGACGCTTCGTATGTGTCCCTTAGCGGTCAAGTTTGAGGTATGACGATATTTGCGGACGACATTCACCCTCTCTGTTTTCATTTCGAGATTTAATCGCAGAAGCTTTCAGAATACTCGATGTTTACAGCAGTGTGGGGCCTGGAGCTGTGAGCGTAGTGAAGTGCTTTAATCTGAATCGTCGAGGTATGTCGAGGCTTTTGTTAGTTTGCTACACCCAGTTGGTCAGTTTATCATTTGAGCAGTATGTCGTGACTTCGGAGTGACGCCTGTCTCTTCACCTCCTATAACAGAGTTCATGGCCGCCCAAAACGCTAAGATCATAAAAGGTTGCTTTTGCGGCTTATAATTTTGCTTCAGACACTCCTTTTACCTGTATATTTATATCTCAATTTTAATGTGTGCCTCTGTCACCTGGAAGAAAGGAGTAATTACAAATTATCTTATTTTTCATTCTATCCATTTTTTTAGCGTTTTTTTCTTTATTTTAGCATGAGAGCTCTCTGCGCTGCTGGTACTATGTCCACTGTCCATCATTAATACTTTCTGAATGGGGAAAATGATGCTGTCGTTGAAGTCTGTCATCTGAGGTTACAGTCGCGAGCAATGCAACTTTTCTTTTCAGTAATACTAAATGCATCACGGATACGAAGCGCAACGGCCGTACTTGGGATTCTGGTGTCCCGGAAACGTCTGGAAAATCCAGGAAACACTAAAGCTAATCTCGGGAATCGGGATGAGTGGTTAGAAAAGAGTTTTTGTAGTCATTACTAACGGCAAATGCAACAAGTAAAGATGATTATGAAATCAAGCTTATTGCCGTTAATCTTAACAATTTACATTTTAACTGAAAGACATAAATAATATACTTATCCTGATATAATAAAACGCTCTGTGTATTGATTTTTATATTTCGTGTCCTCTTGTAAACACATTCATTGCGGTATGACCCTACCGGTGGGTCAGGGTGTATTTTCCATAATCTGCGGTGTGACCCACCAGTGGGTCAGGATAGAAGAAAAAATACATGCACTTACTTGGTTAAAAATGAATGACAATTGTAATTAATTTATCTAAATACTCAAATGGACCACCTGTGTTTAAACTATTTTTTGTAACTAATCGCTTCCTCTGAAAAGCACTGAAGCACATACAAGCACAAGCTTTCCTGTCGTGATCGCAACTGGTGTAATCACAGAAAGAAAACTACCGCAGTGCAGCACTTATGCTAGTCGGCCATACAGCCGTGAATGTATTAAGAAACATAGGTCAAAATTTCAGCACTACAAGCAAGCCGATTTTTAGCTTGACGGGCGGTATCATGGCTACTATGTACGCTCACGGGACAGTATACACAATTATTTATTTCAGTTGCTGTCTTTCTTTGACGGAGCAGTCTTCGCATTTTTAAAGTAAAAATTTAGATGTACTAAAGACTTATCCTTCGGTAACTATAGGATACGCTGCAGGAAATTTAATTTAATTCAGTAATGCTTAGCTGCATACTTTTGTAATATTTTCAGCAAGTCTTCTAAGGTGGGGACGATTGTGCTGCATAGATGAATTGAAAGAGAGAGCACTCATCTCTTATGATAACTTTAGTTTGCCGTTGTAGCGTTTCTTCCTGAATCATATAATTAAGTAACAAAAGTATGTTAAATGAAGACGGTTCTTCGTAATTTCCTCGCTGACATTTTTGACAGCGCGGGTACTCTAGTCCTAATATAATAAAGCGCTTTCTGTATTTATATATTTGGTGTCCCTTTCTTAATTAACATAGGCCAAAATTTCAGCACTTAAAGCAGATATTATAGCTTGAAAGGCAGTATCATGGCTACGGTACGCTCACATCGCATATAAGTTGACTGGAGTTTAATTCAAATTTATTGCAATGCTGTACAGTACATTGTAGACAGTGCAATAAAGCTGAACTCTCTTACTATAATTTCACTTCTGCCGCTCACTATGGAAGACCCACGGAAAAGAGAAGAAGGCTGGGTAGGGAACGTATCTGTTCTCAATTTACATCAATGATCTCGATCTTAACATCCGTAGTAAAATCAGTAAATTTGCGGATGATACTAAACTATGTCATCCTACAGTGAAAAGAGCCGAGCTCCAACAAGACCTTGACCACCTCATGGAATGGAGCGCAACG
>LQNS02278143.1:5361191-5383178 GCA_001587735.2 Parhyale hawaiensis | reverse complement strand
GAGATAAATACCCCTGGGATGTTAACTACTCCTAGGAGGAAAACTGCCTACTTTGAGGGTAACCACATGTTTGCACTAATAAACACGATAAAATTAGATTTGCAACTAATTACATTAAAATCCAATAAAAAGCATACCGGCATCAAGAAATTTTCAAACACTCAAAATAAAGTTAGTAAACCGTGAATATTTTCACGGGTCCAGCTAGTATCTAATTATTCCTCAAGGGGACGGTCCGGTGAATTTTTTTTTCTATGGTACCTAGAGACTTGATATTTGGCATAGTTATGTATTGTGGAAAATACAGTGGGTTTTCGCTCTTGACATTACCTTACTTGGAAGTTGGCGGAGGTATATCCTCACAGAGTGCTCTAGTTGTTACTGTTATCAATAATACATTGATCAGAGCATGACTAATTCATACGTTATCTTGATAATGTTACTTGCAATTGACACAAGTTTTGCACTATTACCAATTCTATGAAATTTCACACCAAAAAACCTAACGCACTGATTTCAGAGCCAAAAAGCAACGCTAACATTTAGCTCCACCGTACCGTGACAAGCGAAAGCATTGTGCCTGTCGACAGCCTTCTGCTCGCGTGGCTCATCAATGCCTCAAGTGAAGGACTCCGCAACATACGTAAACTGCCTGGCTTAAAGACCTGTGAATTAATTAGAGGACTCCTATTTGTCTACAGCGCCCATTAACGACAGCTCTAAACGAGGCACGAGTAATGCGCCACGGGACGGCGGACTTCAAGACCAGTATAACTGGCCCCGCAACTGCAGCAGTTCACCTATTTGTGCGCCCTACGGGATGCACTTGAAATGCTGTTGAGTATGAGTGACGCGAGTTACTGATAGTTTCCATGTTCTGGTGCGAGTTACATGCAAGTCAGTGGCATTTGGATGCGCCTTCTCCAGTGGTGTGTAATCTGCACGTAGAGCTGATGCTGGAGCAGCTAATTCTGTTTTGTCGGAGTTTTTCTGCCTGTCACCAAGATAAACTCAAAAATTAATCGACGCATCGTAAAGAAATTCCCTGGAACTACTAGGAAAGTTACGAGGAAATGTTGGCCAAAAAATTTGATGATCACAGCATATCCTTGATTCCGGTCCAATTCGAATTTTTTTAAAACATTTTGTTGCTTGGCGAAGGTATGCGCTCTCGGGGTGAGCCTTTAGTTTGGTGTTGCTTTCATCTACCGGCGGTTAGTGTCACAGGTGACACATAAAAGAGATTAAAACCACTTACGTAAGTATTTATACAAAACCCTCACGAGGTATAGGATGGGCCAAATCGGTCGTAGGTTTAAGTTTAATTAAGTGCCCTTATCGTTTGGGGAGTAGCACTCCCAAAGACCACCACACGTTACCTCAGCCTAAGCTTTGCCTTCGGGACGCCTGTCGGCCGTGCCCACTTTACTTCCTTTTTTCATACTACTGCTGATGACACCGTTATGTTCTTCCTCTTCTTTCCCGACTTGTCGTTGCCATGCTCTTTGATCCTGTGTAAGAACACTATCGTGTATGACTTCCGCGTTTCTGTTGACATGGGAATCGTATTTTCCCTATCAAGTACTGTAGGAACTTGAAGAAATTCTACAGAACAAAAGAATTGTTCCTGAATTGCGATGCCCTCGGACCCGTATCATACATACGAAGGGTGCGAAATGTTAGAAATCGACCTCTCAGGGGGCATAAGATGGATCTTAGGGTTAGATTAGTTAGGTTTGCCTATCCTATGTAATGGGGAGCAGCGCCCCCCGGGGATCGTATAGGTTACCCTAGCCATTAGCTAGGCCTTCGGGACGTCTGTCTTTCAAGCCCATTTTACTTCCTTCCTGACTTTGTGCTCCTACTGATCTAACTTTCATCTGTTCTTCCTCTTCTCTAACGAGTTGGTGTTCCCATGCGCGTTAGTCCACTTTCGTGCATGGGATCCACATTTCTGTCGACATACCACATACCTCTTTCTTTTCCTCTCTTGAGTCACCATAGTTGTATCTATGCAGGCTTAAACATCTAATAATAATATAATGAAGCATTTCGTGTATTTATTTCTGCTCTGAAGGAAACAGATGGGCGAAAAATAGGCCAGGTTGCAAATTTTGTAATTTAACGTTTTCATAGAGATCGATGACCAGGTTGCAGAATATAGAGAAAATGGGACCCTGAGCCCTTTATTATCTGAATGCAGTTCATGCCACGTTGGAGACTTTGGCGATCCTGTTCCTTTCTGATGGAATTCAGTAGGCAATAATTAGATCACTCTGCAGAAGATGACTAAATTGAGAATACTTATCGTTATTAACATTGACTGCAGTTCTTGCTCTTCCCATACCCGTAGAGTCTGATATTCAATACTCTTTCTTTACATCGAAATTATACTTTCTTTCTGTTCATCATGTACACATTCAATAGATAATCAACTGTGCGCAGAGGAAGCTATTTATACTGGTGTAGTATTCGTAGTAACTTTTTATTCCAACTTGATGCCGTCTTTAATTGACGAAGGATTTTCCTCTTGGGCGCGAAAATTTCGTTCTGCTGAAACTATATCACAGCTTATTCTGGATACGCAACGTAAATTAAATTCAGTGATGTTTCAGTGCTTAATAATCTGAATTTTAGTTAATTTTTCGCATGTCATCTAATGCCGGTGACACATATACGTTTCTGCTTCCAACTGGTTGCTAGGATGTGAAGCTCGCGGGCCGTTTCGATACATATTTAAAATCGGTAGCATAGATACCGTGGCATAAATGACGTCCGCATCTCGCATCCTTGCATCAAGTTGTCTGTGTAAATGCCTAGTGTCCCCAGCATAAGATAGGAAGGAGTGTGCTGAAGTCGAATTGAAGTGCACTGTTTATTACAAAGCACGCATCTCTTACGATAATTTGAGTTGGCCGTTGCGTAGTAGCGTTTTCCTCTATATGCATATTAGTAACGAAAGTGTAATCGATGAAAAAGTGTCATCACAAATTTCGCGCTGTCATTTTTGACAGCGCGGATGTTCTAGTATAATAATCATTAGATTGTACCGTGGAAAACCATGTTTGGGTTGTCAATAGGTCTGCATGTTTTATAGCATTTTGCCGCCGTTGTATGGTAAATATGAACGATTCGATGCCAGATTGAGTTATCACTTTGAATGAGAAGTTTGAATGGCGTGATTCCCAAAGTGTGCTGCTGCTGCTACTCCTCATCCGTATCCTGCTTAACGTAGCAAGTCGCTTTAAGAAAGCAACACACAATGCTGTTTTGCAGACAGCAGGGGCACATCACACTTGAGTATGTGCAGGCCCTTCCAAAACACCTGCTGTGAGAAAATTAAAACTCCAATATCTAGTCCACTACATAGTTCAACTGTTAACGATTGCGAGTCGCCGACCAAGAGTTCTGGTTTGAATCGTCTGACGTTTTTAGCACTGCGCGTGTAACTTTGAAATCCAAAAGTGCATAACATGTTATCCTTCACTTTCCAACCGTCTCATTTTGTACCCCCTTGTGTACTAAATATGTGTTGAAAAGAAAACAACTGCATTTGGTGGCAAGTAAATACGTGGACGGCACAATCAAAACTTCCACGTGTAATATCTGCAATTAATGACTTCAGTAACGAAAGGTAGTTCTCTATATGCAGGATGCGTTCCATACGTAATGCGACCAATTTGTCCTGATGCGCAGGTATACGACTTTCTAACCTGCTGGGCCAGGTGCTAGTCTTAGCCGTCTCGGAACTGACGAAACATAGGATGTGTGTTTCCATGTCTCGTTTTGAAATTATGTAACGCGGCGCGATGGATCGTGCTATAGATCAATTTTACGCTATCAGATTTTACGTTCAAATTGGCAAGTCCGCAAGCGAAATGTTGCTATTTTTATTCAGCAGACATTTAAGAGTGAGGGCTTGTTGAAGTTACAATTTTTCCCATGGTACAAGTCGCTCAACGAGGGCCGCGAGGCTCTCAACGAACCCCGCTAGACGTCCATTAACCTCCCGACGCGCCAAGTCACAGCGTCTTCGTTCTTAACGACTCCCTGGCCGCCAGGACAAAAATCCATTGCTTCCTCAGCTGCCCTATAGTCCTGACCTGGCTCCACCCGTTTATTATTTTGTTTCCTAGTTTAAAAAATAGGCCTGACAAGGAAACATTAGGACACGACTGAAAACATCAAGGGTCATGTCGCATCGGCTAGAAAGAGGTCCCGGAAAAGGCCTTCCAAGTCTGGAAACACCGCCTCCAGAAGTGTATCGACTCAGAAGGGTGCCAAATTGAAAATTTGAACTAATTTTTCTGAGATGTTCAATAAAATTAAGCTTTTTAAGAATTTAATCGTATTACTAATGGAACGCACTTTGTAGTCCCCTCCTTGTTTTGAGCAGTTTTATTTTTAGGTTAAAAATATTTAGTTCCACCTAATTGATATACAGTAGGTACTGCTGATTAGAGTACATACATCGACTTCGTGGAAGTAAGGTTTGCTTTTATCGACTACTGGTACGCGTGAACGAATGGGATTTTTTTATTCTATTAGTAACGTCACCAAAATTAATCTCGATTGGACCGACGGGCCATACTTTTTGTGTAGGCATATTTATAGCGTGTCTATATGATGTTGAATTACCTACTATTCATATTCGATGCCAGTGCTAACATCAACTTTACAAGAAGCCAGCAAATAACACACTGCAGCTCCAGCATCAGCTTTAACGGCATGCACACCTTAGGGATAGGTGCCTCCAATTGCTCCAATCGCTTGAAACTTTGTGTTACAAATGGCACACCAACACGGCGCTTGGACAGTGACCATATTACAGGCCGGCTGCGCGTCCCTATAGCGTAAAGATGGTGCCGCCCTGACCATACGCCCCGGGTACGAAACCCACATCCCAATGGAGAGCTGCTAGGCGATTATCCTACTCCGACCCCACAGGCACTGGATAGAGGAGTTTGAAATTCCAAAAATTATCTGCTGGCCTTTGTTGTAGATAAACCCCTCTATAGGGCCCAGAGAAGTGTACGCCGTCGACTACAGATCGCCTGGGCTATGGCAGCATCCACGGAAGACTACTCGTTACAACTGAGCTCCCCCATCCCGACCCTGCCCTTAGCTGGTTATGCCGGTGCCGCAGTGACCCTGACATTGCACTGCTGAGGATCAAGACTTCTTCTCTGGCTTTGGAATAGAACGTCTGTACATCTGACAACGAGCAAAGCTACACCCGTAGCCAGTCAGCCCCCTGGGGTATTTAATTCGTCCGTGAGCGGGTTTGGTGCTATTTTGAAACCTTTCCTAATGTAATGGACGTTCTCTGATAATTTTCGTTGCCTTATGATTTTACTGTCATCCGGGGTATATTCTGATAGGCCCTATTCCTGTTAGAATGTAATGGACATCACTCACCTAGGGGCTGACCCCGAGTCCTTCGTAGGGGCTGTTGCTGCTGGGCGCAGATCCTGGTGAGAAGGTTAGTTTGTTAGGTAGGTTCTCATTACTTCACCTTCTACTCTTGGAAGTTGACCGCCGAAAAGTGGTGAGTGACTCATCCTATGCTACCTGCTCCCGTGGGGGCAGGGGGGGGGGCATGGGGTGGACCCTCCGCGCGGGTGTTTCTGTCTGCTGTTTTCTTTACCTTGCTTCGCTCAGGGTACATGCAGTGGGCCACAGGCCTTATAGGGTAGAGTAGGGTTAGGATAGTTAAGTTCGGCCATCTTATGTTATGAGGAGTAGCGACCCCAAGGGGTTTCGTTGGCTACTTTAGTCATTAGCTAGGCCATCGGGTCGTATGTCTTCCGTTTTGATACTCGTACTGATGATGCTTTGTTCTGCTGTTCCTCTTCTTTTCCCGACTTGCTGTTCCTATGCGCGGTGATTCACTCTCGTGCGTGGGTTCCACGTTTCTATCGACATACTACATGTCCCTTCCTTTTCCTCTCTTGAATCACCATAGTTATGTCTAAGGAGGCTTAAACAACTAGTATAATAATTTTTCTTCCTGCTTTTTTCGTCTCATGGAGATGATTCGCGCCTGATATCCCGCCAATAGCACACTCGGCCAACTGAGACTTTTCTATACAGGAGTGCCGATATAAAACCTTCATATAGCGATGCGACGTGATGAACGGAGTCTCACTGCATGGATCAAGTCGCATAGCGTGAGTGCGGTGGCATAGCCGGGAATAAAATGATAATTTGGGATTTTGTTGTTCGTACTATAACGTTGTGGCTTTAAAACTGAAACTACGCGTCCATTTTTTCGCTGTTTACGTGGGAATCTACTTTGTTTGATATTTCACAATTACTTTTCTTTTGCTCCAGCACAACAGGAGCGTGTTGCAATCCGACGCAGGTGTTACCCTCACAGTGTTACACGTGTAGAAGTGAATGCGACGTGCGATCTCAGCGCCCCGACAAAGTGTTGCGGAATTTTCGGCAGCTTTAAACAGATACGTTTCTGGCGGAACCTAATTTTGGCTGTGTTTTAGGGTAAAAATTTAAGAAAACTACACATAAGTGCTTCACTTCTAGAATTCAAGCACTATATGGCAGCCATACATTTTGTTATACTAATTATCGAGTATCATAGTCCATGTTTGTAAACAAAGACAGTGTTACCTAGCTCACAACCCTAAAATTTAGGAGGGTTGTGGTCGGTGTTACCCAACCTGTGTCGCATTGGAGGCCGGTGTAGCACATGTAACACCGAAGGTCTGACTGCGACACGCCCCAGGGCATCATTTATCTTGAGATTAGGATGAGAATGAGTTTTAGGAATTGGTAATTTCAGAAATAGACGTGTGGAACATGAGTTGTAGTGCTTGTCTTGCATTCCAACTGCACGATGGTAAAATGGGTTGGTTAAATAATCCTAAGTGAAGTCAAGAGTCGATTAAAGAACGCTGCAAAAATAAACGCTTGTATGTAGTTTTCCATCATGTGTTTCATATTGTTTCGATCGGAGGAGCTGAGTCAACAAACAGACTTCAGGACATTAGAGACCATCGATCTCTCCTATGGGTATATATGCGAAACCTAATGCGTAAGTTCGATAACTTGAAGCTTAGTATATTCTCACCGCATTCGACTGCTCCGCTCAACTTGTTTGTACACCCCAAATATCCCAATTGCTTTATAATAACACGGATAGTAGTTCAAATGTCAGGCAAATATGTTTTAGAATTTGGGTCTACTGCACACGTCCTAACGCAATAAGTAAGAGCCCCATAATAAAACACAGTAATTGATATCCCGAGCCCCTTCATGCGATGTCCTCGACTTATGTAGCTATAGAAATGAAGAATACCAACAAATTGACCCGTTCACTCCGCACTATTTTAAAGAAAAAGGTTAGCTGAGTGCGTTTTGTGAAGTCAGAGATTGTGAGCTGCCTCAATATTTCGCAAGAGTGGGACAGCTCGAGGAGCAAAGCACAGAGTTGCTGGTGACATGAAAGCCCTGCCTCGTCAGTAGCGTCTTATTGTCCTGGCACGACCTCGTCCACACAAGCCGTCTGCTGGAGCACACAGTGCTTCTCCTTTCTTCTTCTCTTGGTTTGCTGGTGGCAAGAAGCGCTCGAAGGGGAGATGTAACTTGGCCTTAGCAGTTCATTATGGCCCAAGTTGTTGTGGTTGTGTCGTTTGGCAAGAAACTAATGTTGGCAATATCGAGACTTATCCGCTAAGTGTCAGCACCAAACCCGCCGCAGCTAATGCACTAAGTGAGTGAAATTTACTAGCTGAGTAATGAGCCGGGAGAGTCGTACGTTTTCTCTAATGGCACTCCAGAAGATAGCATTTGGCCCATTTTCTCTTCATTGGAACTTGGGAGACGATCGGGGACTCGCATGATGTAGAGCGCTTCTCGGAAGATATATGCGTAGTATCTGAGGGTGATATTTTTCCATAATTCAGACGTATTGCTGTTACTGGGCAACTTAATATATTTCGCGAAGAGTTGTTATGCCTTTTTTATGTATGCTCATGTAGCTTCTTTGTAGAGTTCCTGCATTACAAGTTTTAGGCTCTATTGGGAAATACCTATTGTGAAGTTTCAACTATCTTATTAGCTCTTATTATTGGGTATTCCGGCAATTTGTTTATCAGTGAGCACCACTTTAATCGGGGCTCTTGGTACCGAGCCATAAAGCACCGAAGAGCCGCGCTGCTCGATCTCTGTCCGCTGACACTTGCGTCCGTTGCAACTTTTGCAGAACGTCACTGAAAGGAACTTCACTGGCGATAAGCACTAGTATTTCTCTAAATTTTACGAATCAATGAATTATTTGTTTTATTATATACATAAAACAATTAGAGAAGCGCTATGAGAGAGCATACCTCCGCCAAGGTACGCGAAGTTACCGAAAATGGAAATGGGTCCTGAATACAGGATTCTCTTTCGATTTTCAGTCAAATTTGATGACCTGTTCCTCGTAACATTCCGAGTACTTCCGGTAAATTTCTTGAAGGCCCATGCATAACTTTTTGAGCTATAGTGCAAAAAAAAAACTAGCTAGGCAATCAAACCGACAAACTGTTGAACGGAGCTGTACCAAACTTTAATCATCTGTTTCTACAAACAATCCGTGTGACTTTCATTAACATCCTTCCATAATTTTTTGAGTTATCCTGGTGACAGACAAATAGACAGACTTTATTAAAAACATAACCTCGTTGGCCGAGGTAATATATACTGATATACAAATTACAATTTGAAAACACTGATAATGGTGCCAAAACCTACCATATATAGTGACTGTGAGACAGTTGCCTTATCTGGGGTGTGCCGCAATCACGCCAAGTCCGGGCTACCACAACCTGAAAAAAGGCCGTAACCCGTGAGAACGCCATCTAGCGACGATCGGAGTAAGCTCAAAAATTTTAAAATTCCGTTTAATTTAAAACTTTCTCATTGAAAGTTCCAAGTACCAGATCTAATTTACCTATTCTGGTGTAAGGTGTTTATTTGTTACGTATCTGAATGAATTTAGTGCTTATTTACTTCAAAGTAGACGCTTGTGCTCTGTGACCTACGTCGCCGTAACCCGTGTCGCAGTCGTCATTTGAGCTATGACTGCGACTGGCTGGGTCACCGGTGTTACGCGGTGTAGCACCGGTGACCCAAAAATGCTGATTGCGACACACCCCTGGTTTATTTGAGTACTTACCACTTGTGTAAGACCTAACTGTCTTTGAACTTGTTCGCTGGCCATCTGGTAGATTCTATCACTGATAATTGTTTCGATCATTGTTGTGGGAATTGCCGGGTGTCAGGCCGGGCCAGATTGCCCCCGCACTAATTGTTGTCGAACTCCATAGCTGTATTTTGAGGATTGTTACGCCATAGACCACACCATTCATTGACTGGTCACTGGCCCCTAAGGCAGATTTCGGTCCCGCAGTTGGGCCTGACTGCACGGTACAGCAGATGCATTTTTATGTGTTCTCCCATTACTTTTTCATATTTTGTTCAGGCTATTTGACTTAATTCTTTTGCAAACCTGTACATGCTCACGTAACTGTACGTACATACGCAACTAATTCACAAAAATATTGAGGCTTGAAGTGTCATTGCGTAAAGCAGCTGTTTATGACATCCTTTGATATTTGCAGTAAACTTATTTTGTAATAGTGAAATAAACAGTCTCATATTGTAGAACAGAAGCTTCTGAAATTCGTGGTATGCTCGAATTGTAAAGCAATGTTAAGTAAACAGCTGATGAAAATGTTTATGTAATTTATTAGGTACCCTAGCTATAGGGGCTAAGTAAAAAAAAATCAGTACAGACTGCAAAGCTGATAGGTGAGTTGGAGCAGCTTATAGCCATAAAGTGAAGGAGCCCAGCCAGCAGTGAAATGACGAATTGACAGCCGTGAAGTGATATTGTATTGGCAACCGTGAAGTGATGCAGCTTTGACAGCTGTTAAGTGATATATCAATGGCCGCCCTGAAGTGATGTAATGTAGACCACTGTGAAGTAATTTAACTCCGGCAACCATGATGTATCTCAACTTAGGTAACTAAAATGTGATCCAACATAGGAAACCATGAAAGTGGTGTAATATACCTGAGCAGTTATGTGAAATAATATTGTCAATCAAGATGAGCAGCTTTAGATGGTACCAGTAATGAACTGTTGTACAGTATTAGTCATAAATTGTTATGATTTAGCCTAATATCATTTACTGGTTGTCTTCTTATCTTTATCTCATACTTAAACATGTATTTTTTGTTCATTGGTAGGTACCAATGTACTATTACTGTGGTTTTAATTCATGTTTTCAACATTACTGGTTTTTTTTAACCTCACTTTTGTTGCGGCTATTGGGATGAGGTCTACCGACAGCTCTACATACATCAATTTCTGAGGTTATTGCTTCAAATCCGTCATTGGAAAAAACTAAATTGAATGTCATATTAAAGTATATTACGTGTACTATCTGTGAGCCAATTTTTTCTATAAAATTATGATTTATTATCAATTTTTCTGGGTGTCCGAAGGTATGATGTATATCGCCTACTGAAGATATATGATTGCGAATTTAGATTCCCTGCTCTGCAACGCATTCCATACGGTACAACGAAGAGGTTAATCTTTGTTTTGAGGTCTCTGTGATTATTAGCACTCATTTTATTAACCCTTACATAAATCGGCCATCGGGCCCAATTCCGAGAGGCCCGATTTCAGTGTCCAGTCACTGTATGCTGTAGTCTATGGTTACGCTTTTGTCTAACTCTGATCGATGGGATAATGATATTTTGCTCGGTATTCAATATATTTCTGATATTACAATTGCTGGGTGACGGCTGACTTGTCCTCTGTGTGGTGTCATTGTGCAGAGGGTCAGGTCAGATTGGGAATGGTTTCATTGTTGAGAGACGAGACTATGAGACATAGTTCTCAAATTGACAAATGAAGCTATTAGCATCTAAGCACTGCCCAAGGGCACACGGTGTTCACTCGAGGAAGGTATTCAGAGATATTAGCAGGAAATCGACGATTATCAGGCTACACAGTTATATCGCTGCGCGGCAAAAGGCTGGATTAACAACATTTAAGCTCCAGTGATAATACACATTCACTGCCAGAACGCACCCCGCGCTGAGTAATGTCAATTCTGGATGTTTCACAGTCAGCAAAAACTGCTGAGTACGTGGACTAAAGGACCGAATATCCACAAAATGTAGAGCCAGGAGGAAAATAATTGTACCGGGACGCGTCCCATCTCCCCTTGACGGAGAGGGGAAAGAACGAACACCAAAACGTGCGTCCGATTGTGGCTCAACCTCCTCACTGCCGTCTTTATCCCATAGAGCCCAAGTTCTGAACCACTGTCGTTCGCGAGAGTGAGTTTGTTTACGCTATAGTCGCGAACCCGACTATGAACACACTCGCTTGTTTCTAAGGCTCAATCTCGTGACATTGAACAGATGCCTGCACTGCCTTCAACAGCTTTTCGCGTCGAACATTGCACGTTCGCGCACGAATGTTGAACACTTTATTCTTACTTGATAAACCTATTTTCTAGAGACAATAATTACTGTCCTATGTGTATGCGTAGTCGTGCAAATCTATACTTATATATGTACATATTTTTTCCTTTTTTTTTGTGAATCTATGTTTTCATAACAAGCAGCACTGAATTCAACCTGGACCAACCTTGCCTCATGGCCCCTATCAAGTGCCAACCGCAACCTGCAACACATGAGAAATGTAAAGGAGAGCATCACAAGTTCCCAAGTTTTTACGGAATCCATACTGTCTTGGGGAAACGACACCCTACTTCTCAAGAATGCGACCCAACCTCGACGCAACCAACCTTTCGTAAACTTTCGACAGAACAGGTGTTATCGAGATGGGTCTATAGTCGGAGGTTCGAGATGAGACAGAGCCCTTCGGAACTGGCAACACATGAGCGACACTCCTGCATTACGGAAAAGAGCCCAACTGTTACATCTGTCTAAAAACAATTTAATTTAATTCACTGCGCGTTAAGGTCAATAAAAATTGATTGATTTCCATCATCTAAAATTAATTGAAAGCAACGTTTCGATGCATTTCGAGCATCATCTTCAGGCTGTAAAACAGAGATACAGATTAGAACTGGCAAACAGAAGCAAGCGGGCAGCGAGAACACTAGCTACAATCCGAAGAAAGAGAAGAAACATACCCGATGGAATAGGGCCCCCATAGGGATCCCGGTCGAGAAGAAGGCGGTGCACTTCAGAAGATCTGAAAGCAAAACAGGAGAACCTCGCCTCTGGGTCACGCGCTGAAGGAATGCGCACCCGGTCGCACTATCGTCATTCATGACGATTTTGCGTTCAAGTAAGCTTTTCTGCGCGCGCCACCCCTAAAATAAACACTACCTAGGCTGACCTAACCTAACCTAGCCTAAGCCAACGTACCCCTACCTAACCTAACCTAATCTCTTTACCTAACCTAACCTAATCTCCATACCTGACCTTCTAACCTAACCTTATCTAACCTAACCTTATCTAACCTAACCTTATCTAACCTAACCTTATCTAACCTAATCTAACCCAACCTAATCTTACTTAACGTTACCTAACCTAACCTAACTTAGTCAGCGAGCAGCGGTGCACCAACTTAAAAAACGCTGCTCACACGCACACTATCTGTGTACACAGACACGCACACAAATGGTTTCGAACGACAATTGCGCCACCCGGTCCCGGCTCTGCTTCCCATCGAAGTAGCACAACAAAAGGTCCGCCTTGGCAGCAGAGTCCACAACAAGGTCACCACCAGCACCAATTAAAGGGGGGCAGGAGAGCTCGCACCAAGCACAACACTCTTCAAGGTAGACCACCATTTATGGGCGCTAACAGACGAAGCTAAGAACTCGCTGGAGCTCAAATTGTGCTTCTTCCCAGCTTCCTCATAACTAACCCAGCCTGACGCTGCAGTTCCCTGAAACGCTAAAAGTCAACAGCAGACCGGCTAGTGCGCCAAGGGCATATGCCTCCCGCTTCAACTGTTGCACCCTCCTACAGGTATCATCAAACCAGGGTTCATCGCTTGTCCTGACCGTAATGAAGCGGGAAGGGACATAGGCACGCACCATGTCAGAGAAAAGCCGATCCAAAGTAGATCCAGGACCAGGAGACTTCACAACACTCCAAGGCAGCACAAGGATCGCGCCAGAAACGGCATCCCAGTGCACTCTGAACTTCAAAAATATCTCATGCCTAACACGCCATTCTAGAGACAATTCAAAACCCTATCATCAGCAGACGGACTGCAATACACTGAAAATAAATAAAGGTTCGTAAATGAGCCAGAGACTGGAAGCACCATCAGCTCACAATATAGACACTCATATTCATTGTGCCTAGACGCAAGAACAGCGTTACGAACGTAATTAAGCAACCAGACCTCTAAATCCAGGGCACGAGTCTCGCAACCGCAATGATGGCTTTTCAAAATTCGGTATTATCAGCTCAGAAACATGGCAATGGCTAGAGACGAGCGTCTTCGAACAGAGTACTAGATTATAATTAGAAGAGGGAATGGTAAAATGATTGTTTAGAATATAGTTCTTGTGAGAAAACTTATTGCTTTGAATTTTTAAATTTAGTTGTGGGAGTTTTTCTAACTTTACGCTCCCACTGCTGCTGTGTCGCTGCTTGACGGTTTCCCCAGCACAGTTGTGCGGCTTTCGAAAACTGCATAATACCGGCGCTACCTCAACAAACTCTACGCCACTCCACACTGCCGCCGCTCCTATTCAAATTCTGCTCTACTTCGCTTTACCGCCGCTCCTATACAAATTCTTCTCTATTCCACAGGGCCGCCGCTCCTATACAAATTCTACGCCACTCCACATTGCCGCCGCTCCTATACAAACAGACCAAAGAAAACAATCAAGTTGTGCACTCTGAGGTCAGTTCCAAGAAGACCAAATCTGTTCCCTCGCGGACACTGACGTTAAGACAGCTTAACGCAGACTTTTTCTCTACTCCGGAAACTAATTACGCGACGAATTGGTGCGTGAGATGGTGTAAATGGCCGACTTGAATCTGACAGGAGCCTTTTTACACTATTGTTTAAGAGCCATTACTTTCGCCTGACGTCCGTTGCCATAGAAATTTGGCCTCTTTATAAAACGATTCCCGCTTCAAATAAGCTGAGAAAAATTTTCCGCGCTGAGAAATTTTCGTGGCTTTGTGAGCAGGCACTTCAGCGATACTTTGGCTTTCAGATTTTGTTGTGAGGGGCACTGGACGCACGTCTTGTGAAGTTTATTGCAGAGGAGCTTAAGAAATGTTAATACAGGCAGAGTGGTTTCTTTAAAAACTCTAATATTGCTAGGAAGTAGGTTGGGAGCCTTAACATGGCTTTCACGTTGCCGTAACATTGTGACTGATCCAGCGATGGATCACGTGGCAGTTAATGTGTTAAACTTAGAGTAGAATTACTGGTACTAATTCTTTCTGTTTGCACTGCAGACCATGGCATGCGCATCTGTCTGAAATCGATGAGCGCTGCTATCTTACCTGTGAACGTCGATAGCCGAGGACCACTATGAATAAACTTGTCATGGACAATTGTTGCATTTCTAAAGTAGTTCGAGTGCGAAATTTCCGGCTCGGACTTGACGACAGCCTCTCTTGGAAAAAAAAATATATTTGAGCAGATCAGATTTGCTCATTTCGGGCCTTGAACGCTTGTTATATCCCGAGATATAATGCAGCGCTTGCAACCTCTGTGGTGCCAGCTTGTGGATATTTGGCGACTGGTCCTTGATTATTAGCGTGTTGCTCCTCACTAACTTTTTTGTGTATTATCGAGGGGATTTCACGACCCAAATTGGATCGGTTGAGCGATTTTCAGCTCTACACTCTGGCGCCGGGTCACAAACCGCGACCTAAGGCTCAGAGCCCTTTGCGAAGGATGTGCGCTGTTCCAAGCTGAGCGCTCTTCTGGTATGTTCCTGGATGGAGATGGCCGCACTTCAGCTCTCGCAGGGCAGTCTTCAGATTCTTGGACATTGCCCCCAGAGCTCCTATGACCACTGGAACGACGTCCACCTTCATCTGCCACAGTCTCTGGAGTTCGATGGCAAGGTCATGGTACTTTGTGTATTATTATTTTTTTACATATCTAATTTTGAATTGCCTAACCCATTACCTTTCTGGCACCGGTATAGTATATGGTCTACGCCTACCTCAGCTCTGGTATACTGTGTGTGCCTGTACGTTAGGTTAGGCACCTATTCTAGTTGAAGCGAACCTCTCCTAACGTTAGTAACGTAACTTATTCTTTACTAACACAGCGCATTCTAACCTGACACATACGTTTAAGTAGGCCATACTATACCAGGAGCATCTTTCTTGTAATATACAACCTTACCTAACGTGAGTTGATCTAACCTACCCTTACCTATCGAAACCTAACTACCTTTCGTTACATTAGTTTATTATAACCTAACTTTATCCTCCCTTATTTGACTCCACCTTGTGGATCATAAAAAAACCTTACCTAGCGTTATGTAATCTAAATTATAATAACCAATAGACTGCACTATTCTACACGCCTGGGCCATTCGTGCTAAAGAGGCTAATGCAGTAATTTTTTTATAATCTACAAAGGCCATGCATGATAAGCTACCAAAAACTCTGTCTGGTGACGAAATGGAGGCGGTATGAGCAACAGTCACAGATTCCGTGTATAATGCCGTCGGTGGGAGTCAACACAGCTAATGATGAGTTTTAGCTCGTTTTGTATCTTCTTCATGTGTGATTATCGGCGTTTGTAGCCGACTATTCGCCCATTATGACTACTTTATTTCCTACTGATAAACACGTTCCTTGCATTCCATCAATAGTTTGCTTCTCAGTGAAGCGCCTTGTTTATTTGCAAACATTGCAGCGAAGTTTCATCAGTCAGCCGTCGGGCCTGTTCGTGACGCGAGCTGTCAAGTATATAGTGTAATATGTGCCTAACCTGTAGTGGCTGTTCCCGTGCGCACTGGCGCCAAACTTGCCAGTGCTTGCGTTCAAGTAAGCTTTCTTGCCGCACCACAACCACCAGAAGAGAAGTTTTACAATAAGCACTACCCAACCTAATCTAGCCTAACTTTACCTAACGTAGCCTTACTTTTCCTAACCCAACCTAACCTTACCTAACCTAACTTTACCTAACCTTACCTTACCTAACTTTACCTAACCTTACCTAACCTGACCTAACCTAACCTAATCTGCGATACAGCGAGCAGCACAGCACTCTAACTTGAACATCGCCCGCATGCACACTGATGCGTTTACACAGAATCGTCGCAAACGTACATAGCGCTTGGCGAGTTTGGCATCTGGGCTCCCGCACGCAGTGCTTCTCTGTGCATGGAATATGAATATTTTTTCTCATTTCCAGTTGTAAGCTATTGCTTCACCGATTTTATTCTGTACGATAAGGAATTTTGCTTTATTGATGCTACTCTATAATTGCCTAACGGTGGCACTGGAATGGCTGCGTCCAATAGTGTGGTGGCACCCAATAGTACCGTTCAGCCCTTGTCTCACTTGCTCTAAGACCGCAACAGTTATATCTCCGTAACATATACGTCAACCGAACTCATGTAAGTGCTTCTACTCGTATTGTTTTGACTCGGCTGAATCAGAAAACTCGTACAATTTCAGATCGATCTGAAACTTCTAGTCTGTATCTTATAACATCTACAAACTTACCTCGCAATGGGGACAGATTTATTAGCTCCGCCAAAGAGGCTGTTTTTGTCGTGGTTGTCTGTCACCCAGATTACTCTAAAAGTTATGAACGGTTCTTTACGAAATTTACAGGGATTGTTAGGCATGTTATCAGTAACAGATGATTAACTTTTGGTGAAAATGTACGTTTATTTGTTTGTCTATCTGTCTATTTTTTCTTCGTGCCATAACTGAAAAAGTTATGAACGAATTTTCATGAAATTTACATGAGTTGTTAGGTAGATTACGAAGAGAAAAATGACTAATTTTCTGTGATGATTGTTCATTTGTTCCTGTGTTGGTCGCTGTATTTGATCTTATGCTTGTTAGCACATAACTCAAAAAGACATGGATGAATCTTCATGAAATGAAATGTACTGAACTTGTTAGTAAAGCTAAAAGACATAAATGATTAAATTTTGGTGATGATCTGTTGGTTTGTGTGTTTGTCTGATGTTTGTCATAATGTTTATTAGCAGCATAACTCAGAAAGTTAGGAACGGATCTTCTCGAAAATTACAGAAACTGTTAACACTATAAAAAGCCACAAATGGTTAGATTTTGGTGTTGATACAAAGAAAATCATGGTTTCAGGACCGATTTGAATTTTTCGTCACCGTTGCATTGTTTGGCGGAGGTATCCACTCTCGGTTATTGCTGCGATGCGTCGCCGTGGACCAGCCAAGATAGCGTTCTTTTCGGGTGAATTGCATCATTCGTCTGAAAAATAATCACGGGAGGAAATTTTACGGCGTTTCCATGTCAGAGTTCAGTTCGAAGTGGTACCAATAACTTATTGTCAGGCAAGTACGCTGAATTATGATTTATGGTTGTATAAAGCTTCCGCTGTTGGTTCGACGTTGTTACGAATTACATATGCAATACTTACCTGCATTCAGAAAAAGAATTAAATATTTTGTCTGTGTCGATCATCGCCTGCGAGGCTGCTTTTGACAAAATTATTACTGTGTTTGCGACAAGCATGTTAGACCAAATCTGTTCTATTGTTGGGAGTATTGATTAGGTGTTCCCTTGCCGGCTCCGGCAGTACGGTGGCTCTGCTGCATGTGAACTGCAGCTGTGCTGCGTCAAGCACAGCTGCTGCAGGTCTGTTCTTTTGTTTTGTCATGAAAAATGCTACTTGCATTAGACCGAACTTGTGTTGTGACCTCACTAAAATAAAATTGACCATTACTGCGAATCCATTCTTGTTGCATTTTTGTGGAAATTGTTTCTTAATGTAGGCCTAACGACTCTTTTGTGCAATAAATTCAATAGATCTACGAAAATTACCGTTTTTAAAACTTTTTGTACATACTGCTGTAGAAAAAAGTGCTCCATGCTTTGGCCATAATTCTTTTGTGCACTAACTTCAATGGATAATTAAAAGCTGCCGAATATTTTGAATTGGATCATGGAGATTGTGTAAGGGTTATATATACGAGAAAAATTTAAGCCTTGCACCTGAAGATTAATTATAGGTCTGTAGCTGATGTTATTTTCAAATGCGAAAGGATGTTATTTTCAGATGCGAAAAGATTAAGCTCGATGCATGAATAATTCAGTTCTATACACGCGTTCGATTCAAGTGTAGTATTTAAGTTTTATTTACGAGTACCAGCATGAAATTCGATGCATGAATACTCTAGTTCGATGCATGAATACTCTAGTTCGATGCATTACTAATTAGCTTCGATGCCTGGGTAATTAAGTTAGATGGACGAGTAATTACATTCGATACATGAATGACTAAGTACGACCATGTGTAACTAAGTTCGATGGATGGGTCATTTAGGTCGATGCATAAGTACACCGACGACTACAAATCTGCTGTTCGTGTTGTTGCCACATCCGTGACTGTCATTGGACGTACTGTGCACGGCGAATGTCATGTGCCCTACATAGATGTGGTACACTCTCTGCTGTGAAGAATGCATTGCATTCTGTTTAGAGCTTATCCATGCTCGTTTAGTCCAATCTTTAAACATGAATTCTGTACTTAGTGATAACAGTATGTTTTTAGAAGAGGACAGAATACAACACTGGCTATTTTTAATCTCATATCTGACATTTTGCCTTCTTTTAAACACAAGATTTTTTCAATTTGCCTGTTTTTAGATCTTAAGAAGTCGTTTGATACGGTTACTAAAGATATTTTAATGAAAGTTAGATCATTATGGAATTAGAAGATCAATAAGCTGGATGATTGCCGATTATTTATTGAATCGCACGCAATATGTGGCCATTGGCGATGAACAATCACGGACAAATAGTGTAAATATAGGTGTTCCCCAAGGATCCGTCCTAGGCCCATTATTGTTTAATATGTACATCAACGACATGCCAGTCGATGGTGTCTCTTCACAACTGTTTGCAGATGATGCCGTTTTTTATATACATGACTATTGCTCTGATGCGGCCGTTGCGAAAGTACGCAGTTTTATTAATGTTTTATTACAGTGGCTCATGTCAAACAAATTAACTCCTAATGCACGCAAAACAAAACTCATGCTTTTCACTTCAAAGAAAATTGTAACAGTGCCAAACGTGTATTTCAATGGCAAACAGCTACAGTGGGTGGAGTCGTTTCGTTACCTAGGAGTAATTATTGACAATAAAGTTAGCTTTTCTCCCCATATACCTCTAGTATACGAAAAACTTTGTAAGGCCAAAGATGCCACTTACGCTGTATCAAAACTTTTATCTCGAGAAGCATTAGTTTCGTTGAACTATTCACCGTTTTATTTTCAATTGTCTTATGCTGTAATAATATGGGGTGGAGTGACGCAAAATGTGAAGAAGCGATTAATGACAATAACGAATGATGTTCTAAGGATCATATTGAATGTCAAAAGAGACGATAATAATGTGCCTTTGATGCACACTAACACCATGTAGAGCACTTTAGGATTACTGAAGCTTAATGATGTGCATCGATGTTTTTATTTATTGAAATTCATTCGTTCCGCAATAACTGGTGAAACAAATTGCTTTTACGCGCATTTCCTCCCACTGCTGCCAGGCGCTCACCACCATACAAGAAACAATAGATTTAACCTACCGTCCGTTCGACTGGAAGTATAAAAACGATCTACCGTTTTTCAATGTGTATCAGCTTACAATGGAATTCCAGATTTTTTAGTCGAACCAATGACACACCAGCTATTTAAGAAGCTATTCAAAAGGCATTGTTTAAGTCAGTATTGTCTTTCATAATTGACATGTGCCCAATAAGTAACCATACTTTTGAAGGGCTTGTTTTCTGTACTAGTGACGTTTCATTTTTAAATTGTATTCGTATGTTTTGTATAAGTGAAGAAACAATAAAGGTGATAAGAGAAGCGAGGGCTGCCAGTCCCTCTTGGGCAGTGCAGTGCCCCGCCGCTCTGCCAAATATTCGCTCGAAAAATACTTTTTGCTCTGTAAAATAATGCAAAACATCAAAAGTTAGTCCGGACACATAACTTAAAAATTCTTTATGTTTTGAAACAAGGACACAAACGGCTGGGGTTCGTACAGGCACCCAGACCGGTACTATACTGCCATTCACCATCATCCGAGCAGAACACACCACTCCGTGTGGCTTGCTCGTAACCAAGGAGGTTTGATAAAAGGAGGGAGCACTGCCACATTTCGCTGTATTGGCCTAGTGGCCAAGGCAGTTCTTTGTTCTTCGGTGGCTGCTCCCTTCCCACCAATCATAAGCTCTCAGCTATCCCTTCTCATCGAAGCTTCCAGACGTTCTTGCAGCCAATAATCGCGCTAGCCAGACTTCAGCCATGGCGGAAAAATCAGTTTCACATCTCCGCAGTTGTTTCCTACCTCTTCTTATTAAAACTCCTTGCTCGTAGCTGTTCACCTGGACCCACAAACTTTATCCGCAGCCGACGTTACACTGTTCCGAATACAGTCAGCTTTCGCTCGTGCTTCAGCTGGTCTTAAAAATCAAACTTCAGTGCGCTGAGGAAGCTTTTTGAAGACTGTATTTTGCATTCATCTTGGCATATATATCTGTCTAAGCAAGACGGTGAACAGTTGAAGCTCATAGTCTCAGTAAGCAGTGAGGGAACGAACGACATCTGGATATGAACCGGCGTATTTGGGGCAGCAAAAAAAAAATCATAGCATCCATCCAACCTACTTGAGCAGCACACGCCATTCACATCACAGAGAGGAAGTGAAGGACTGGGAAAAGTGCGCTCAGCTCCAAAGTGAAAGATGTAATTATATAAGAATAGGATAGATAGCTGGCAATAGACTGGCCAACAGGCCCATTCCCAGAGACCAGCCGCGACTTGCACTCCGGCCCTCTCTGAGCTATCGCCATTAGTCCAGAATCATGGAGAATTCTTGGGGAGAAAAGAAGAAGAAAACGGAACAGGGTCAGGCAAGGAGAAGATCGCCCAAGCCCAATTAAGTGCTGCTGATCCGAGAAGCTTGGATACGTTAAGTAATTCGTGATATGAATTATGCATTACTGGGGCTCAGAAGCTTTGGCCGTTAGGAGTTTCTTACTCCTGGAGGAGTTCGTAACTGTGGAGGATGTTGCTTACAACATTTGTCGAAACTATTTTTAAATGCATTGATTGACTATGTACCAACAACTTCGGAGGGTACTCTAGTCCAAATGTTCACTATGAAGTACGGGAAAACCTGCTGACTGGGAGTGGTTCTTTGACCTCTGTGCTTGAATTTCTAGCCGTTGTTTCGTAAAGGATCATTTTCGTCTCTCGCAAAGAGTACCGCTGTAGGCACGTCGTTGAACCATTCAATTACTTGGATGTTTCTATTAGTTGGCCCCTCAATCGTCTTTATTCCAGGGAGATGAGTCCCAGTTCATGTTGGCGACATTCATGTGGCCTGCTTCGCAGCTGAGGTATCAACTTCGTTGCCTTGCGTTGGATTCTTTCCATCTTGTCAATATTATTGCACTTATGTGGAGACCAGAATTGAATAGCAAATTCTAGATGCGGATGCACTAGCGCTTTGTACAAAGGAATTATTATGTTCTTCTGTTCTCAATTTACATCAATGATCTCGATCTTAACATCCGTAGTAAAATAAAAAAAATGCGGATGATGCTTAACTATGTCATCTTGCCACGAAACGAGCCGAGCTCCAACAAGACCTTGACCAAATCATGGAATGGGGCAGAACGTGGCAGATGAGCTTTAATGTCGACAAATGCTCAGTAATGCACATAGGGCTGATGAACCCTTCGCCCCCACTGCAAATGAATGGGACGGT
>LQNS02278143.1:5332890-5358597 GCA_001587735.2 Parhyale hawaiensis | reverse complement strand
GGGGGCGGTCGGGGTCTATTTATACCTGCAGTCGCCAGTTGAGCTCCGGGCTACAGTCGGGGGGAGGGGCATCGGCTGCTATTGTATAGTCGAACTTACGAGTTAGAGAGTGCGGCAGAAACCGGCTGGTTGTGAATTTCTGTGGGGTTTGAGCTGTGTTTTTTTAGGAGGGCTTGAGGGATGTGCAGGTGGTTGGAATCAGTATTTCTTTTTGTAGGAAGCCAGTATGTTGAACCAATTGTTGTCAGGCAAGTTGTGTGTTTTGATCAATTGAAATACGAGTTTTTATTGAACCACTTTCAAGTGCATCGTTTTGCGGCGTGAAAGGGTTGCAGTTGTGTGTCCAATGTATGAACGGTCGTCACGGAGCTCTTCAGTCACTCGATAAACGGTAAAACCAAAACTCTTGGAAGCGTGTGCCATCTGCGTTCTTCACTTCAAACCATCAAGCTGAAATAATTGTTTTTATCAATATTTTCGTGACGAGGGGCATCAGTTTTTATGTTCGTGCTATTTATCCTATCGTAGCAGAGTATTTGCATCTGCTATCCTTCCGTATTTTATTCATCCCTCAGTTCTCTTGTAAGGCTGCACTGCACCTAGCTTCTATGACTGCAGCCTGATGCCTTAAACTATTTAATATTAGCACTAGTTATTCCACTGTGCACATACCCAGGGGTTTTGATCATATTAACCACCACACATATTTGTAGAAGAACTCCCGAACTTTGTCTTCAGCTTTTGAATCTCTATCAGATTATTGGCAGCATGTGTCACTTGTTTTAATTATTTCAAGCGCCGATTGAACAAACACACTGTCTATACACTTGAGAATTGATTAGCAGTTTGCATTGCTTGGACTATGGTTTGTACTTGGAGCTCTCACCTTATCAATATCTACCTATGTTAAATTCCACTAGATTATCCATCATGCAGAAGAAGGGACTGACACGAAATATTTAAATGAATACAAATATAATGAAAAGTCCAGAAAAATATAGAAATAGAGTGAGCGTTATTGTGTTTTGTTTCGAATTCTGACTCACTCAAAAACGAAGAGAAGTAAATATTTTGCTGCTGTGGCAAAAACCTAGTAATGGTGTTGCAGAGGAGCATACTTTACATGGTTACTACTGTGGTCAAAGAATGCGCTCGTTCGGTTTATTTCGAAGCATTGTGATCAGAAGGGTAGCTTGCCAGCTGTAAAATTTCTGTTTTCATTGTGCAGCAGAAATTCTTTTCGGTATTTTGATCCCCCTGTTCAAGACTGCCGATTGTTTTCTTCGTCACCAATATATCTTGATACTTCATCAAAAGTTTCCCGATCCATAACTAGCACAGCTGTGATTTGAGTTCATGTCATAACTGTTACAAGACTGGGAAAAGAGGGAAGCAGGCTTGATGCCAAGACTCGGGTTTTGTAGCGAACTCTCACACAAATTTTTATTTCATATTCGTTAACTGCGGTTAGTGTCAACCTGTTGCACCTCTGCATGCGCCCGCTTTGCAAACCACTGCTGAAGATCCAGCTGTTATGCCGCTTGAGAACTATGCATAGAACACCTATAACGGCTCATCATCGCCGAACTTTCGTACTTTGCCGAGTACCACAAGTTCTCAGTATTTATTTCACTGAAGAAGTTGCAGCTTCACTTAAACTAGTCTTGACGTATTTTTGATGCAGCTTTGCTCCACAAATTTCTCGAGTCACTTTCAGATGTTGCATTGCAGCTTGAGCACCGATTAAAAAAAAGTTCGATTGGCTTTATTTAGAAGCAGTTACCTCATTTGCTGCTGCCTTTGAAGAGGCTACGAGTTTGTCTACCGCCATACGAGTTCAAACTTAAGCCAAAAAAGATGCAGTTTTCCAAGTAAAGACTGCTCTTCAAAGTTAGCTGTAGTGTTCTTTTGCTGAGGATAGGAAGCAGTGAGCGCGTCAGGCACCGGAAATATATATTCTGCAGTTGCCTCATAAATGACGGCGAAATTTGTTAAAGTTTATACAGATGTTAGGGTTGCAGTTAAAGTTGATAGTTCCATGCGGCTGAAATTTTATCAGAATGTGTAGAGCAGCCGCACATATATACTTAGACTAATGTTTAATGCTCATGTGTGAAACAGCCAAGTGCGTTCACTGAAAGCGAAACCAACCTCCATGCAGCTGTGGGAAGCCAACGAGTGCCATAATGCATTTACACGTAGAAAAATGTATGTTTGCCATTAAGCAAAATTAGTTAACTCTAAACTACCTTATCGTTGGAATTTGCGTCAATGCACATTGTCGTTTGTGAAGAACAACAGATGAACAAGAGCGTTGTGATGAACAACAGTGTCTTTAACGATTAATTATTATTGCTTTGTAGCTAAATTATTACTTCGTTAGTGATAAGAAACCAGGTGTTCTTTATCGTAAAGAAAATCGTTAGTGATAAGAAACCAGGTGTTCTTTATCGTAAAGAAAATACTTTTATGCATGTAGTTGTCTCAAAATGCTTGAAGAAAATAAGGACGAGAAAAATCACTCAAATTGCATTTCCTTCTGGCACGATGAAAATCGTCATTTCTCACTTCCAAAGACAGGTTTGTTGTAAGCACCCAAGTGCATTGTAAAGACTGCAAATTGCACTAAGGTGGATGGAAATTTGACTCTCAGAGAAAGCCCTGGGATGTTTTCAACTGCAACGCCGAAGGTTTTCAAATTTTTCAATTGAACCTCCATCAGATCTTCTAACTATTGTCTCCTCATGAACACTGTGCAATGGTCAGAATGGTCGTGGTGTCCTATATGGCCAAATTACGGCACTGGCCAATATGGCAACCGCCACTAAAATGACCGTAATGGCCACATTGGCCGGAATGTTAAAAATGACCGCAATAGGCAAACCTGTCGAAATGTCGCCGTCATTTTTGACGGCTGAGCGCGCTGACACAGTAATCATGTCTTGGGTCGCAGTTTTTTTATTATATCAGAACTGAAGGCAGCCGTGGCCACCACATCATTAGCCAGCCAGAAGGTAACTGATGCCTGTGGGCGGGCTCTGTGCTGCCCGAACCAGCCAAAGTTACTGCCTTTCACAGCACTGAATTGAACTGGAATGTTTTTCACTTAATCAAATACTGTTCCCAGTTTTGTTCTTCACATATTTCAGACGAAGGCAGAGTAGTGCTCTTCCATGCATTAATTGCTCTAGCGAGTCCCGTTCCCCAACGCCCCGTCGTTCCTCGATTATGATCTTCCCAGAGAGGAATCTGCCACGCGCGTTACTCAAGATTGAGAGGACACAGAATATGTCGCGGGTGTAATAACTTAACAAACTGATTGACGATTAGTAAATTGTAATTTTATATGATCGCATGAGTGACAGGCACTGGAATGAAAGGCGTTTTTGCTGTGAAAAATTACTCAACTCCTCCTGTGCTATTAAATTAAGATCGATTTGGGGATACTCAATTTGGTAAGGAGGTTCTGCCCAAGAAATATATACTTCAATCAATTTCCAATTTGGTTACATGGTTTTGCCCGTTGAAATAATAAACGGCAGAATCAAAGACTCGGAAATAGCAAGATATAATAACGTTGTGCCATTTCAACCCTAAAACCAGGCGTAGTTTCATTTCATCTGACTGATAGTGACGGTTTCAGAGTGCTAGAGCGTTGCATTCGTTGTCTCGTGGTCTAGGGACCGTTTCTTCATGAGGGAGGTGAAGTTTGGCGGTACTTGAATATGCAACATCAGGCTTTTCTGTTCTTCGTACTCCGCTGTGAGGACACTGACCTAATCAGCAATGCTCTCTTGCCCTTGGCACAATACTTCTAACAATTTGGGGTGGACTGCATCCGTGCATTCCTCTAGGTGTTGCGACTATATGTATAAACTATAACGCCTTGTGGCGTAAGACAATCACCTGCAATAGGGGGAAATTCATTGAAGTTTTGATAAGCAAGTTGAACGCACAGCCCCAATCCCTGAGCCCCACCCAATCCCTCCTCAATAATAACATAGGAAAACTAGAGCCCTCTGAGAGCGCATACTTTCACCAAGGAAGGCAACTGTAACGAAAAATTCAAATTGGCTCTAAAACAATGATTTCTTTTGTATCTACTCCAAAATCTAGTCATTTGTTCCTTCTAATAGTATTAACAGTTTCTGTAATGTTTTGAAGATCCTTTTGCAACTGCTTGAGTTGTGCTGCTAACAAACATCATGACAAACACAACTCAAGCATAGAAACGAATCAACCGATCCGCACCAAAATTTAATCATGCATGTCTTTTAACTTTACCAATATATCCTGCAAGTTTCATAAAGATTCGCTCAAAACATTCTTAGTTATTGCGCTAACAAACATAAAATCAAACACAGCAACAAACATACGGACGAACAAACAGATCACCACAAAAATTTGGTCATTTACTCTTTATGATAAACTCAACAACTCATGTAAATTTCATTGAAATCCGTCCATAACTTTTTGAGTTATGGTATTGAGAAAAATGAAGCAGACAAAAAAACAAACGGATGGATGGATCTTCATCAAAAGTTGATTATATGTTCCTCTTAACATACCTAACAATCCCTGCAAATTTGATCAAAATCCGTCCATAACGTTTTGAGTTATCTTGGTGACAGACTAACAGACAAATAAATAAACCCGACGAAAACATGACCTCCTTGGCGGAGGTAAAAATAGAACGCTCCTTGCTCCAGACCATCTGCCGTGGTGGAGGCAAATTCGCCCCGGTGGAGGAAAATTCGACGCCGTCATTTTTTATGGCCAGCCAGGTTTGTTTTTTTTTGGCATGGGTCACATCTAGGTCTACCCACCAAACTCCCTACAAAAAATTAGTAAGATTGCTCATTTCTTTCGACCACTTATTGGGTGGACAGACATACAAATATATATATAGCGATCTTAGGGTTAAACGTAAGCGATTATTCCTAATAACTACGTTAAATGTCATCATCTGCTGTTAGTTGTAGTTTGACTATTACACCGAAAGAACTAAAATCTACGGGTTAAAATATCCACTTTTTCGATAGTAAAACGCTCAAAACGGGCCGTTTTTGGCTTGATCCGTCGCTATCCCCGACCGACCGCGCCTACTAAAGAGCCCCTTCAAATCTGCTGGCCTGTGTAAGGTTAGGCGATCTAGGATTGGTTCTGCTAGCGTTCCTAAATGTTTTTAGTGTATTTATGTGAGTTTTTAGTGTTTTTATTGGTTTTGAATGTTTATTGTAGAATTTTTTTTTATGTAATAAGTGTTTTTTTTTACTTAGCGTCAATCTTTGATTGGCCTTACATAGCGTCAATTTTAAATCGTTTATTACGGTTTTTTAGTATAAATAGCAGTGTTTTTTCAGCTTTTAGGACGTTAGCAGAGCCAGACCTGGCCAAACCTAACCTTATACGTACGTATTCATTGGACTGTTGGCTAATTACACTTAATAACCTATAAAACCGTAAAATACACCTAATGCAAGAAAATTACACTTAACGAACCCTCTTACACCCAAACTGTTCATTATTATTATTATTATTATTATTATTATTAAATCACACTTACTTAAATCTTCAACGAAAACATTATCACCTCTCTTACTTCGTTTGCGGATGCTAATGATTATGAAGTATTGCCAAATACATAAGCATTTACCCAAGTGGTAAGGAAATGTTGCTAAACTCGTCAATTTTTACTAATCAATATAAAATTTAGTTTAATTATTACAACATAGGGTAGACGAAACTACGAGCAATATATATATATATATAAAACGCACAAACAGAACTTCCTGAATTAGTAAAAAATGAAATAAACAACATGGAACAACCAAATACTTCAGAAATAAAATTTCAGTCAGCAAATAGTTCGTCACTGCAAATATGTATTCTTCAAACTCCATTATTGTGTAGAACAAGTAACAAAGTATTAGCCTGGCCAGCTAACACTGTTCTTTATTCTACAAAAAAAAAAATGGCGCGGTCTTCCTAGACTATGAGACGAGGCATATTGATGCTCAGGGTGGCCCGTAAGACAGGTTACGACCAGATCATGCAGCGTATGTAAGCTGCATCTACAAGTTAGTAAGTAAGATAGCTTGGTGGTAGATTCAGCTAACAGTTCCAGGTTACAGTCATGCAGAATTACAATAATTTGCAGTGTAAAGCTTAAATTAGTGATGGTTGACGCCAATCACTGGTTTATGCTTCATGCTGCAAATTCTTATAATTAAATACTGCGTTACTGTCGCTTGGAACTCTTATATTAATTAACTACCAACTTTTCTTACTTACTAACCTATAGCTTCAGCTTACATAAGTAGTGTATAGTGTAGCGAGATAGCCCTTTTTGAGGGTAGGTTCCGGCTCCACCTACTTCCGGTTTCCCAGGCCCCGCCCACTTCCGGTTTGCGCCTACCCCTAGACCCCCTTTACACCGGTAGTGCATTGGCCGTTATAAACAGAAAGCTCACGCGCGAAGGGAGCCGCGAGGGTAGGTTACCCTCAAAAGTGTGCATCTCGCTACACTACATACTACTTACATACGCATCACAATTTGGTTGTAAACTATTATATGTGCCACCCTAAGGATCGGTATGCCACATCTCATAGACTCATTTAAAAAGGGGCATAGGAAAAAAACCCCTGGAGGTAAAAAGCTCCGGTAGGAGAAAACTTCGGTAGGAAAAAAGGAGGAAAAATCCCCGGTAGGAAAAAAAACGGAAGTAAAAAGCCCCGGTAGGAAAAAAGCCCCACCTATCTCTTACTGTACGTTTATTACCCGTTCTTACCTACCTACCCTAACCCAACGAAACTAAGCCTAATCTAGTCTAGCTTTTTCTTATTGAACGTTGCCTAATCTAACCAAACCCAACCCCAACCTATACTGACATTACTTTACCTAGCTTTTCCTAACCTGACCTAACCTAACTTCAGCTAACTTGACTTTGTTTTTATCACTGCGATTTAGAGAATACCTGGCCTCACCTACCTAACCTTGCCTAATGGTTTGAATCCTTGTGTAATTACTTAACTTTTCATATATAAACAATTTTTTTCCGATAGGCCAGGAAGCAAAGAGTGTAACGGGTGGAGTCAATGGGACTCCTGTAGCCAAATGACGTCACACCGACTAGACGAAGTATTTAGGGTCGCACCTCAGACCTTCGTTAAGTTGCGTTCTTAATCCTAACCAGAAATGTAAGCAAAGAAACCATAGGAATAGTTATTTCTCAAACATTCTGTAGCTGACAATCATTTTGTGTATGGGTGCAACTCGAGTAGCTGGCCAAGCAGGAGCTGGAGATTGAATGAATTTAGTGGAATAAATACAGTGATCTGTTTAAACATGTTGTGTGAAGAGCACTGTCACTGAATATGAAGTGTAAATAAGGCTTCACTTCGAAGAACATAAATCATAGCGCCATACCGGCCTAGATTCTGCCTCTAGTGCTGTGAAAGTTTCCATCAACCTCCAATGCAATTTTCTATCGATAATTGTTTATTGTTCAGTTAGTATATATTCTCTTCGTTTATTTATGTGCTTAATGGATGAAACTCGCAACTGACGACGATTTTTTATGGGAAATTGAATTAAAAAACTCGTAGGCTGCTCAGCTGGAGCGTTCGTCGATCTTGACGTCATTGATGACGTCACTTTTTGATGCTAGTTTTTCGTGATTCCTTCCATTACGCTCTTCGCCTCCTGGATAGGCCTAACCCTATATAAACGATTTTTCAATTTAAACTACTCCAAAATGTAAAAATTGCGCTGCTATGTATAATTGTATATAGCCGAACGTACCCTGGTCTCAAATATCAGGATTTACACGCTACGATAAATTGTAGTGATTTATCGTTATGAAGAGGTTATTACAATTGATCATTAGGTGTATACAGGAGAAAGGAGCGATTTATTGCAGTTGGAATTGAATTGCATGATTGGTGCTAGCAGGCTCCAATTTATATAAATCGTGACAGGTTTGGAAATATATAATAAAGATTCCACTAAATTGTTATAATATTGCTCATTTTCAGATTGACTGCTGAAGTGTGAAAGTCTTTGTGCGGAAGAGCTGATGTTTCCTCCAAGACTGTTAATGAAGGCTAAAAGTATTAGATATAAAATCGTTGTGTGTAAGCACTTTTCCAATCATCCTGTAAATCGTTACAATCTCTGCGTCCAGTAAATCGCTACAATTTGTCGCAGCGTGTAAACCCTGCTCAACGTTGTCCACCGTCACCTCGCCCAATCTCACCTAACCTGACCTAAGTTCACCTAACCTCACCTCACCTAACCTAACCTCACCTAACATAACCTCGCCTAACCTAACCTCACTTAACCTAACATAACCTCACCTAACATAACCTCACCTAACCTAACCTCACCTAACCTAACCTCACCTAACTTAACCTAACCTAACCTAACATAACCTCACCTAACATAACCTCACCTAACATAACCTCACCTAACATAACCTCACCTAACCTACCTAACTTCACCTCACCTAACCTCACCTCACCTAATGGCACCAAACCTAGTCCAGAGTTTCTTGTAACACACGTTCGCACGTGCAAATGCTAGCTTAAGTTTAGCGTAGCACAATATCGTTTAGTTTACTTTAATATGCTGCATTGAAGTACATGAAGAGAGCTCTCAAATATTGCTTCAAGAGAAAGTGGGGCTTTTTACTACCGGGGCTTTTGCCCTCCCGGGGTTTTTTCCGGATGCCCTAAAAAGACCTCATCATTCAACTCGTAAATCAACAACTTTAGCGCTTCACACGACATAGTTTCGATGGTGTTATTGCTGCTGAAAATATTAGATTAAATATGGCATGGACGGGTAGGGTGCTCCGCGCCTTCATTACATGCATATATAATCAAAAGCGTGTGGCGCTTAAGTCTTGTAGCAGTTTTATCTCTCACTGAAAAATTCCAACTTATTCCCACTGTTGCCCCGTCCAAATGAGCAGTCTTTGTCTCATTAATGAGCACATGGCACAAAAAGCAACATCTGAGATTGCTGTGCACTGAAACATTGCGTCTCCTTAATGAGGGAAAAAAGTTTCCTTTTCTGCGGCGCGCAGCTGCGCTTCAAATTAATGGAAAATTCCCCAGTGGCAGCTGCTGCTCATGCAAACGAGCTTGTCTTTCACAAAGTCAAACTTCCGTTAACTTATCGCTTTCATTTTGGCTCTTTTGGGAATGTTAGCCGAAGAGTTCTTTGTAATTTTTCTTCGAATGCGATCGAGGCCCGACGGTTGGATGTGGCGGTGGTCGCGTTGTCTCGGTGGTAGTGATGGTGGGGTAACCGAGACTGTCTCGCTGATGGTTGTGGTGGGGTCACCGAGGCTGTCTCGTTGGTAGATATGGTGGAGTCACCGAGGCTGTCCCGCTGGAGGTTACACTGAGAAAAAATATACCGATTTCTGA
The DNA here is from genome assembly GCA_001587735.2 of Parhyale hawaiensis. Taxonomy (NCBI): domain Eukaryota; kingdom Metazoa; phylum Arthropoda; class Malacostraca; order Amphipoda; family Hyalidae; genus Parhyale; species Parhyale hawaiensis. Next base: position 5,349,162 of record LQNS02278143.1, on the reverse strand, counting down.
TGCGGCTTTTCCCAAAACCGCGACACTTTTGTGCATCAAAATAAGCTAATGCGCATCATGGGCCTCATACGTGCTTCAACTGGTTGCACTCTTCGTAAATCTACGGGACTTACTATTCATGTTTATTTTACTTCCACTTAAAATTGGTCGGTTAATATGTTAACGATATCGAAACATAATCTTTTCAGCAGATTGCGATTGGCAAGGTATTTCACTGCGTGTACATTGAGAATAGAGATAAGAAATATGGCAGTCGTTAACTGACAGTCGTTTTACAATGAACGAACAGAGAAATGCCTTGTCAAATGTGATCTGCTGAATAATAAATAGTTTATATCGTAACATAATATCAGCCTACAATTCGTTCATTGCTTTTTATCGAATTCGTAGAATGTGATCGTGTTTCCCAGGCATGAGTCTTCGGCTAATAAATTATTACAATATTATATGTGGTGCATAAATGAAAATTTAGGTAATCTTAAGTGAACGATCACTTATTTTTCGAGGTACATGTCTGTACTGAGGTCGATGACCACTTGACGGGAGACATCAACACATATTGCAACTTCCTGAAGATTTGATGCTACGTCGTACCTCTTTGGTAGCAGTAGCACGGACCTTGCGTGCTGCACAGACGTGCTGAGGGTCCCGGAAACGATCCCCTAGACAGGTGAGCGATCTTCGTGCATGACGCTCGGCGCGCTGAATCAACAAACTTGCTTGGTGCGCATAGCTACCGTGGAGGTACTTACCTTAGGGTAGGGGCGTGCGGGTCATTCAACCTTCCGCTAAATACGCCATAGTTCTTAGCGAATCGTCGGCTGCAGCTGTACTTACTCCTCTGGGGCCGGCTGGCGCGAACCAATGCGTGAGGATTTCCCAGAGGAGACATAAGTGAGGTCGTGGAAAGCCATCAACTTGATGATTTATGGGATTCAGTTCCAAAATTACGCAGGGTGCTCCGTAGATCTTATTTGGAAAGGGACAATTTTTAGCACTGATTCTCTTCACGCCAGAAAACAATTGCTGTTATTCAGAACGGGAGTCTGACGCACCAACCGGAACCCACCACGACCGACTCGCAGCCTCCTGTTCTCGCCTGTTTCGCTCCACCCACACGTGACCCAGCCCCTGCCTCACGCAAATCTACACACCTGGAATTTTGAAGTATCTGCCACAACACAGTACCTTTATTGTTATTTTTAGTGTTTTTTCTTAATATAGGTTTTTGTTATGTGCTATTACTGTTGTTTTAGCTCTGCTTTAGTGTAGTATGATGAGAAAATCCTAATGTCCTGTGGCATGGATCCGAAACGATCCATAGGCTCAATGTATTCGAGTTCACCTTATGTGAACTTTTTTAGCGAACATAACCCTCGTATACCCTGAATAACGATGAACAAGTGCATTTTAAATGTATGGAAAATTACTAACGGGTTAATTTGATGTTTTTGTGGCGCTCTTTTCCTCTGTTGAGCATCAACTGTTTTGTTTCCAACAAATAAACCATCAGATATGTTTTTGGGGGTTGGCGTTTGGCATTCTGCAAGTGCAGTCGTGCTGTGCATTGCGCCGCGAGTTGACATCAGTGGAGAGAAGAGGGCATGAACGCAATACTGAAGCAGGGGAGAAGGGGAAGATCAGCAGCTCAGCCGCTCCACCCTAATGGCTGAAGTGATTGCCATGCGCCTGATGAGACAGGCTGGAGCTCCCTCGCAGACAGCCTTGCCTAATTTGGATCTGGTCAATGGTCCCAATCTCCCTTTATTGGGACCACCTGCAAATATAAAGAGCTGAGCGGGCAAGATCTTATCGATATAGGATTTGCTTGCAAGGTAATGAAGATTTTTTATGCCTTTCGATATGCCGTAGATTGGCGACGGTTTCCGCGACTAGAAGGGAAAGTGTCCGAGAGTATGTGCTTTCTGGGTAGTGGAGGAGGCCAAAAGTAGGCGCTTCCTGGGTATCGGAGGAGGCCAAAAGTAGGCGTATCTTGGGCAGTAGGGGAGGCCAAAAGTAGGCGTATCTTGGGCAGTGGAGGAGACCGAAGGTATGCGTTCTTGGACTGTGGAGAAGGTTAGACGTAGGCGTTATTCAGAAAGTAGAAGTATCCGTAAGTAGGTTCTTATTGAGTTCAGACTCATTCTTTGGTATCTGAAGCGATTGAGTCTATTTCCTACCAATGTTAACTGCTCCAGTCGATATCATTTTTATGAAACAGCCGATAAGCCTTCCTTTGTTCTGTACTAGGGCATGTTTATAACTCTCTAAAATTGCGAAATGAGACTTTTGAGAGCTGATTCTCTTTGGTTCCGTACCTACAGACTTTCAACAACAGATCACGACATGGAAAACCGAATCTACCCTTACTTAATGTTATGTCGATATATTTTAATACGCTCGTTCCGTCTCCAGTTAGCCCTTTCAGGTGAAGGACTAAGTTTGTAGTGTACTTGCTTCTAGGGTGGCCGTTTGGACATGTAAGCGAAGCCGCCAGTGTAAGTAGACTGTGACATTAGTGTACTTCAATTTTTCTAGGCGCTCCATTTCGTTCAGGCCGTAACTAATAATTAGATTCGCCAATCACATGTTCTACAGAATAGCCCCCATATCCTCGTATGTTAGCCTTGCAGTAGGCCAACGAGATTTCCCATTTCATGCTCATCTTGCTTTCTTTTTATTTTCATACTGCCACTGAAAATTTTTCTTTCCTGCAGTTCGTCTGCTTCCGTGCTTGCGGTGGCGATAGGCTATAGGATGCTGATAACAATTGCCCTGAAGGTCACTAGACCGAGTACCACCACCCAGGCAGACGAGCTCTTGTGTCGTCGCTTTACGTTCTTCGTCAGCATCTTGTTAGCTGCAAAACTGTTGCGGGGCACTGACCCTAGCCCGAGATGAGGAGGGGAACCGGTCGTTGTTTGAAAACCTTTCGTCGATCGCAATGTAGCTCTTGGCGATGTGTGGTTAACCACAGGCGTACACTTGTCTGAGGCTGGTTGCCCTAAATCTGCAGCATGTTTCCTTGTAGGGGATGCGGTGAAATTGGCTCTACCATGCACGGGTTCCTCGGTTTACTGGTGTTACGTCTTCTTCCTTCATTTTTTCTCCTTTAGGGATCGCATGAGACACCATGGGTAGGCAGGCTTGAACTATGATTATTTTAGCTAGTCCTCGTGGAAGTCCAGAGCCCGCGCCAAAGCACAACCTTACATGACAATACTGTACAAGGCTGAACACCGAAAAGACGTTGCCTCCCGAGTCTGTACCCACACCATACTGTCGCCTCGGGAAGCAAAGAGTGTAACGGAAGGACTCGATGGAACTAAAATAAAATTTAGCCTCGACCGCACGTAGCTCATTGGCGGCACATCGACGAGTCGAAGTATTTGAGGGTGGGAGATCAGGCCTGCTTAGGTTGGGTTCTTAATCCCTACGAAAAACATAAATAGAAACCATAGGAACAGTTAGTGCTCTAGCTTTCTGTACTTGACGACAGCCGTTTACCGTGTTTTGTGCGTCGGTGCAGCTCGAGTAACTGGCCAGTTAAGAGCGGGAGATTAAATATGGTGGTATGTTTAAATGTGTACTGTGAAGAGCGCTGTGCACTGAATATGAAGGGCAAATATGGCTTCAGTTCAAAGAAGAAATTAAATCAGGTCGCCATACCGGCCAAGATTTCGCCGCTAGTGCTGTGGAGTTTCCACAAGCCCCAATTGTATTATTCTACAGATATTTGATAATTGCTCAATTAGTATATATTCTTTTCATTTATTTGAGCGCTTGAGAGATAAAATACGCAATTTTCGACTATTTTTTTCTGGTGAAATTTGTTAAAATACTCATAGGCTGCTCCTCCATAGCTTCGTCGATGTGACGTCATTGATGAACGTCACTTTTTGACGCTAGTTTCTCGCGAGTCCTCCCGTTACTCTCTTTGCTTCTGCTATCGCCTATTAGTCCTCGGTTTCGCGGCGGTACAGCTGCCAGGAAAATTTATTCCCTTCACATTTACCGTGTCGGTAAGAAAGGCTACTGCTATCTGGTCCATTGGGCGTTTGAAGAGCTGGAAGTTTCGAATGTCGTCCATTAAGCCGTCATTCCTCAATGCTGCTGTATGGGCGTTGTTCTTTTATAACCCTTGCAGAGTTCTTGGCTGCTCTTGAAGCTAAAATCACAAAACACCTGCCAGGGCGGTCAAAATCGTTGGATATGGTTGCTTCTGCCACGTCTAGTATTCTATCGGAAAATCATACTCCGTTATTCGATATCTGCGGGGATGGCGTCGGATCATCTCCTAAAACAGTTCAATTTAGGGTTGGTTATTGGTAGGAAATCGCATCCTTTTTTTCACCTAATTGGTCAACCAAGTAACCATCTGAGGGCCAAGTAAAGCGCCGGTTGACCGTGGGAATTTGAGATGTTTGAAATGTTCTTTTTGCAGTCTGGTGCTCCGTGTAGGGTAGGTCGAGTTTGCACGAGAATATTGTACCTCGCTACAATGTGTGTTTATTTTTTGTAAGAACAAGTGGATAAAGAGCTATAATTGCAACACTATGTAGCCTTTTACAAAGCGGATTAACAGAAGAGAGAGTGAGGAGGAGGGGGGGGGGGGTTGCGCTGCTACTCACGGTCGCTCTGTGCGCCTGTGCAAGATTTTCATTTAATAACCTACGTGTTTTTTTCTCTCTCAATATTTAACAATTTTTACAGTATTTTCAATAGCCCATAGAAAATTTCACCTTGTTTTTCCAAACGAGCCACACTAACCCGAGGGCTGTCCCGAGTGCCTTCTCCGCAGGGTTTGTTGCAGCTGGCCGCAGTTCCTTCTGGGAAGGCTAGTTCATTAGGTTAGTAGCTTCTCTATATTTCCCTTTCTGTTCCACTAGGTGGGGTGTCGATCGAGGTAGCCAACCTAGTGCTAGTGCGCGGGACGCCGCTACTCTTTCGTGTGGAGAGCCTCGAAAGGAGCTGTCCTCCTGAGAGTGTTTCTTCTGCTCATGGCGCCTTTTTCCGGCCAGTAGTAGCGCACTGAGCCAACCGAGATTTTCCGGCAGAAATGTCGAAATCAAATATTCCTCCCGAGTTCTGTGGAACGACCGAGTCCGCACTGTACAGATCACTCATCGAGTCTATACGGTGGTAAAACTATGACAATTATAATAATATTAGTAATAATAACTTGTTTTTCGTAGGCTGAACACGTTTGTCGCGTTGTGCGCAACGTGTGGTATGTGCCAGAGAAATATTACCACCTGTAATATATAGAAGACGACACAATAAACGCATTGACTATAGCGGGATTGTTATGCCTGCAAATGCTAATGCACACGAGAGCCAAAAGTTGCCTGGAGCCGCAGTTTGCCCCAAGCACCAGACGCTGGGAAGAAGTCATCTGAAGAGACAATTCGGTAGGATGGCCCTAGTTGCTATAAGCACCAGACGCTGGGAAGAAGTCATCTGAAGAGACAATTCGGTAGGATGGCCCTAGACCAATTTTCTTCGTCTAGCTGGGGCCACTTAGCGCAACTTCCAGGCCTGCTTCTTCTTGTTATGGGGACGCACACTAACGCAAAAGCCACACTCTTGAAAATGACTTCGGCGTTTAAACGCCACGCTAAAACTATACGTCAGTGTACGTTTACACGTGACTAAGAAGCAGTAAGTATACTCAAAGCCTGTTCATTTCCGCTTGTTATAACATACAAACTGCAAGAAACAACTAGTATTAAAAGTATTCTGTTTCTGATATAGCTATGTGCAAGCCGAAGGCTTCGACTCGGCAACGTAATTAGATGTGGAATTGCGCTGCGGCGCAAGTTTTGTGATAGTGTGCACCCGCCCTTAGAAATGCAGAAACTGATTGTCGTCACAAAGTAACGTCAAACAAAATTGTGAATTTATCTCGCAGTAATAACAGGAGATGACAGTACAAAACAAATGCACAAATGAACTAGAACTTTCTGAGATCGCATGCCCCTGCCAAGCAAGGCAATATAACGAAAAATTTAAATTTTTCCTGAAATAAGATTTTTTTTTTCTCACCATCAAAATTTGGTCCTTTGTGTCTCTTGACAGTACTTACCGTCTCTGTAGTTTTCCTGGAGATTCATCACTAACTATTTAGTTATGTTCTAGCAAACATTGGTTAAGCCCACTAACGGACACACCGATCATCACCAAAATTTGGTCATTTGGGTCTTTTTACATTTTTACTTACTCCAAAATCCAGGAAGATCGTCCCCAACTTTTTGAGTCATCTTGCTTGCAGACAGACACATAGACAAGCAATGAAACAGACAAAATCGGCAAAAACATAACCTCCCTGGCTGATTTAATTGTTATGTTGGTATTATCCCTAGAACCACATCGCTGTTTTTGATGGACGTTAACCACACCGCCCGGAGAATTTTACCATAAAAGAAAAAAAAAGATAAATATGCATAACTTCATAACAGGTGTACAAAATAAATATTGAACAAGTAACTCTTCTGCTGTAGCACGATGATATGCTAACTTAATTTATCCTTTATGTTAACACTGTATGTGATTGAATGCACAACCACATGCACGCGAAAGAAAATCTCCCTGAGATGTGGTTCTTGGGTTAAAAATTGTCTTGAGAAACATTGGGACAGACACCCTCCACAGCTAAGAACTCCTCGTCTAGGAGTCACAAACTCTTAACGGCCAAAGCTTCGTAGGCCACCATAATTCATAATTTATATGTGGTAAACCACATCGAAGGGAAATTTCCACCCGGGTCAAAAGTCCGACGGTCACCATATCGTAGGGTGGAAATCTCCCTAAATAGCAAACTTCCCCCTTTTGAGGAAGATTTCAGGCTGAAACTGCTAAAAAAAAAGTAATGTTACCACTTCCAAAAATGTTCATTAAATGTTGCGAAAACAAACTCCAAGAATTTTTGAATTGGTGAAAGAATGATCCCCAAACATCCCTGCTTTGCGGCCTCTTTTGCTGTTGTGAGGGCGGTCGGAGGGGCCCACCACTCAAGATCGCTGACACCTCGACCGTAAATCTTTGCAGGATTTTTAGAGCAGAACTCTCCTAAAATTCACCTGTCGAGACGGTTGTGGACTAAAACTGTCGATCATTACCGATTTCATGCTCCTACTTGCTCATGGTTTATTCTGTTTTTTATCTTCTTTCCCGATTTGCTGTTCCCATGCTCGTTGATTCTGTGTGGGAGCACCTTCGCACATGGGTTTCCCGTTTTTCTTGGCATACTATATGTCCCTTTCTCTTTCCACTGTGATATCGTTCTGCTCAGAAACGGAAGCTTTAACTTCCTTACTATAACTAAAACTGACGAATCCTTGAACTAGCAGCTTGTAGGTGAGATATAGGGAAAGTACGGAGGACATTGTAACAAATCTCGTGTCCCAAGCTGAGCCCCTGCTACGTAATCATGGCCGCATGTCGCCGAGTACCAGCGTCATGGAGCTCACTATGACTACAGTGCTTCACTCTTGCTGGTTTCGCTTTGCCAAGCGGATTAACTGCTCTACCTTTTCTTCGAATTGTAATGTGTGCAATCAACCTGTACCACCTGTAATCTTCTGATAAGTATTGGGCAAGTTGTTATATTACATATGACGTCAGTGGCCGACTTGAACTTTGGGAAGAAAAAAGTACTTTATGTTTCATTTTGTCACATGAGAGTTACTGGTGTATAAATTATACTCCAAATTGACAGTCTGGGAGAAAACCTTATGAAATGTTTAAAAAGCCGTCCGCATCAGTTATTTGGAAAGCTAAAGTTTCCTAAGGTATTGCCCAACTAGTTTAACATTATAGTGTTGAAACCGTACCCACAATATCTTATAGTATTTTACGAACAGCCTATTATTAATAAAATCTTCCTGAACCACCCAGCTTTGCAACAGTAAGTTTATACTATAGACATATAATGCCTCGTTCTGGTAGCTGTAGAGCTTCCCCCCCCCAAAAAAAAAATATATATATATATAGATATAAATCCCAAGAAGATATGCAAAGTTTCCGCACTTGGGGCAAGAACTGATCCTCTCATTTCTTTACTCTGCTACTCAACCAAAGAAATGCATTATTTTAACACCGACGTTTTTGTTCTACCCTCGTGATGGATGTTTTCCTGAGGGCCGCTTGTATAAGCGCCATGGCGATGAGGTACCGAATTAATGTGGTGCGCTTGGCCAGCTTCTGCGTCACTTCGCATCTCATCCAAAAACAGCGAAGCAAAAGCCTTCTGTTTTTTATTCATGTCTGCTGGGCCCAATGACATGACCCTGCATGGCTCGAATCCGTTACGGGCGATGGAAATGTTTTCGCTAATGGATAGCTCATCCATTTTTCTTTAGACAGCAATGCATTTTTAAAAGCGATGCTGAACGTTTTTATGGAGCCTGTGTTCAGGAGGCGATGAGCGAGAATTCAGGTAAGTGAAAGCGATTTGAATATTGCAGCTCAGGGCGACAGCGAAGAGGCAAATTGGCTTTCTGCGCTCAGTACGACCTATTTTTGAAGCTGAAGCCCTCAGGGACGCCTAGGGTAGGAGGTAATAGCTATAGAATTTACCATAAGGGCAATTTTAGGGAAAGTAATAATGGTGATGAGAGCAATATTATCGGTAATGTGCATCATTATAATCTTGCTAAGTTGCATGGAAATAATAACATTGTTAATTATCATGTGGGTGTCCGTGATGTTATGAACAATGAAATATCTATGGACTTACTGTATACAGAATGTTCCCGCCACTTCGTCTCTTAAAGCACCGCGTTTTGCCTAGGTAGACGCAGCAAACCGTTAATTCTCCTAAGAGGAACACTATTAATAACGTCCAAAGGATAAAAAAAACTGAAGGTGCGCTGTTGGATATTATGCAATTATTTTAATCTAATTGCAAGCTGTTTCAACTCGGCCGGGTTTTCTCAGGAAATACGAGATGGGTCACAGGCTTATGGTTACGTTCGCCCTTCCTATGTCATAAGGAGTGGCTCCGTATTACAGTCTGACCAGGTTATCAAGGCAGTTCCGTCATGGTCAGATTCCTCTATTGCGGTGCTAATTCGGTGGGTATATCTGAGATTTCTCTCTATACAGGTAGTGGGCGGGCCTAAGATACGGGCCCAACAAAATCTCAGAAATACTCATAGAATTGCAACGCTATACATAGAAGAACTTGACCACGGCCGAACTACCTTAATAAAATGGGCAGACCATAGACCGCAACAATACTTGACTCTTAGGTCTGACGCTGGCGGCCAAAAGTCGGCAACGGAAAAATGGCATTTCCTTAGGAGCTATTCTTTCCTCCTATCTAATACTGAAGAAAAAATTCCAAGGTACCCAACGTTTTTCTTGCGGAGAAAGTATCTTGGATACGGCGGGGACACACTTGGGCGCTTGCCTACAGGACCGTGTCTGGACATGTTCATAATAGCTCTTGAGAAAATCCCATTTTTCTCATTTTGGCCGCCAGCGTCAGAGGTCACTTGGACCTAAAAGTTAAGTACTGTTGCGGTCGATCTATGTATCTATGTATCTATAGTAGCATTGCGTTACCTTAGCGTTAGTTAGGCCTGTGGATATCTCTGTGGTGCCATCGTCGCTTCCTTCAATATTTGATGCTACTGGTCTTGCTCTGCTCTGTGTTTCCTCTCCTTTCTGGCCCAGCTGTGCCCATACGCATTGATCCAATTTGGGAACACCCACATGTATCGGTTCCACTTATCTATCGTCGCGTTACGTGTCCTTGCCTTTGTCATTCTTGCATCACCTTAGTAATGGCTAAGGAGGCGTAAGCAATTATATGACAGTCATAGTAGTCAAATTCTTCTGGACTCATATTAAACTTTGGTGTATCGAAGGATATAACTTGCTGCAATGTTGTCCAGCGCGCTGCAGAAAGCATTACATCACTGGCACTGATATTTCTCAGCTGTAAGAACGTTAAAGTAAACATAACAGTGGGGGGGGGCGGAAGTCGGGTGAGTCATGGGACTGCTCCTCAGCCGTATGTTCCTTAACACTAGGGTAACTTGTATTCTGCCTCACGGTAAAGAGGCTCGTGTTACTTGCAAGTTCCCCGATACCTCTGCCAAATTACTGCAAAGTGCTCGTACTTTTTATTTTGCTTTTGTGTGATAATTTTTTTTACTGCTAGTGATGCCTGCAGGCATCCAAATTGATCGTATTTTTTACTTTAATTTGCTTATATGCGACTATGAGCTGTTTCTTGCTAGTGATGCCTGCAGACATAGGGTGGGTGTATTCATGTGTTTCCTATGTACCCCCTCGTATATGTGGTCTGGTCGCATATCTAGTGTATGATGTTTATTATGTACGTGTAGGTATACTTTTGAACCTATCGTGTTCTGTATAAAATTACTGTCATTCATATTATTTTTTATTAGGCAAAAGGGCACAACCGATACTCGAGGCTTATAACTCGATTGTATGTCCGCAAGACTACAATAAGATAGGAGTATAGACACAAGAGCATATTGATACTCGGGGGTGACTCCTCGATCGTATGTCACCAACAGTGTTTTAACTTACAGGCACAATGGAACATTGGTCTCATGTGTTGCAGTTGGCTCTCGATGTGGGTCATGAGGCAAGGTTGGTACAGCTTGACTTCAGTTATGCTCTTGATCTCGTGAATCACCTTGGGCTGCTCCATAAGCCAAGATTGATGGGTATTGTTGGTTCAGTTTTTGCGGTAATTAGTCAATTTTTATCTAACAGACGTCAATGTGTAGTTGTTGATGGGAAGAGGAGTAAGGTTTTGGACGTGGTTTCTGGTGTCCCACAGGGTCTTGTTTTGGGCTCTTTGTTGTTCATCGTATATACTACGGATGTGTTTGATCTTGTTAATAATTTACTTATTGGTTCCGCTGATGATGTTACTTTGCTGGCTGTTTGCGATTAGCCTAGTGACAGATTGGATGTTTCAGAATCCATGAAGCATGATTTGGAAGTGATTAATTCCTGGTGTTCTGGGGGGGGGGGTGGTTAGGCTAAATGCAGGCAAGACTAAAACCATGCCCGTGTCTAGGTCACGTACAGTGAGACCTCCTTTCCCTGCACTCATACTGGAATGTGTGCCACTTCCTGTGATTGATGAGTAGGTGTCAATTTTTATCCAAAGTTGACGTTAGAGCTCCACATTCGTTCGGTTGCCTCACGTGCATCGCAGGAAGTTGGTCTTATGAGATGTACTTGGAGGGTATTCGGCTCGGTAGAGTTGACACGTCGCTGCTTTAATTTCTATGGACTCCCTCTTCTGGAATGCTGCTCTGTAGTCTGGGACTCTCCTGCCGATTATCATCTGTGTTTGATTGTCCAAGTGGTTTGTCGATGTGCGTTCATGCTGGATGGTGCTGTGCCTTGTGATCTGGCCCATCGTCGCAGAGTTGGTGGGATTTGCTTTCTGGACAAAATATATAATTGCCGTAGTCATCCACTGTTTGATTTTTTTCCGGAGCCATTTGTTCGGGTGAGGTATACTAGGCGTATTGGTGCTCTTCGTGAGTTTGCCTTGGAACCGTTACGATGCCAAACGCGCCAGTATTCTCGTTCATTTTTTCCATCGGTTGTGGATGTTTGCAATGGTCTTGATGGCTCTGTCCTTGCTGGTGCGGGTATTAGCAGCTTTAAGCGATCTGTACACAGAGTTCTTTTGTGATCTCGGATCTTCTCTTTTTTTTTCTTTTCGCTGGCTAGGCTGATTGCGTGGGAGGTTGTCAACCTCATAGAATTTCTCCGTCCCTACGTCGCCAGTCTGGTATGATTTAATAATATAGTAAGCGCAACATCAGTAATATTTAGCCAGAGGTTGTCTTTCAATGTAATTTGGACTCCTTCATAAACCCCTTTCCAAAATTGGTCAGAGCTGTTCTGAGGGATTAAAGTGAGGAAAGCAAGGTGGCCAAGTCATCGAACGCTCTCCTCTGATGCTCAGAACGACAAAAAAAAATGAAGTAACCTTCGCTGTATAGGTTGGAACATTGCCGTGCTTGAAAATCAATTGACAGCGACATGACGATAGTAGGTCATCGAACCATGGTGACGATCGCTCATTTCGAAACTCTATGTAAACTTGATTTGTAATTTTGTACACTCGGGCACTCAAAAAAATCTTATAAGGTCGTCATCTACGATACCTGTCTCAGCATAACACATCCACCTCCTTGTTGGCCTAGCAATCAGTGCGAAATAGGGGTTCTAACAGGACTCATCACTTTGACTCATCCGTCTGGGCCATCAAGGGTAGCTCTAGCCTCATGCGTTAAGAAAATTTCTTGAAAGTGTGTTTTCATCTATATTCGTGTCCAAGCACTGCGTTTTATCCTCGTGGGTTCTGTACAACAGTGACTTGGCAACAGGCTTAATATTCCTCACTAATTCATTCAAGACATCTCCATCATGCTTATCTGGACAAAATAGCAATGCCAGCTTTGCCAAATATTGCAGCGCTAGTGATGTTGGGAGGCTTGCAGACTTGCCTGCGAACTTTTGGGATATTACGAGGTGTAAGAGTTCTTTTCGTGTTGTCTTTCCTTGCTTTGGTATTGAGGCTTTTCACGCATGGAGATGAAGTTCTTCGATCTCTCTCAAGCTCCTTGGCTAAATCTATGGGGAGACAAACTCTCTGCAAGGCATGCAACAATTCGCTCTATTTCAAGCATCCTTTTCTAGACTCTTTCAGGAACCTGCAATAAAGCGATTTACAGTTAAAATTGGTTCACAAAGCTTCAAAATTTATAAATGTGAAATTATTCCATGTATTCAAACGATATTTGGTTGCTTTAGGTACCTAGATGTGGGTTTTTCAGGGCACCAATTTTTGCTTATGTGAGATTTACTAACAAAATCTTAGCCTGTTGATAAAGTAGACAGAAGGGAACAATAGATACGCGTAGTTAACTCCTTGATGGTACGTCTACATGACTAAAATAATTCATAGGCATAATGAGATATGTTCCTGGGATGTGTCAGAAAGGGAAATACTTCATTATGAACATATTTTGGAACCGCGCTTCATATGATAGAAAAAAGTTTACAGAAGTATCTTCTCCCTTATACCACAGACATACTTAAATCCTTGTTGTAAACCCCGTAGAGTTCCTGAATTTTCCCCATGTGCGATTTGAACAGGTAAAGGTGTAATGGGTTGTTTAGGGAGGAGCTGGTGGCTAGGTCAAGTTGTGTGTATTTTACTGTTGAATTTTTGCGGCGATGTGGAATACTATTCAGAAAATATGGTGAAAGTTGGAAGTTTCGAGGTATTTTAGGAATGAAGCAATTGAATTAATTAAAAAAATGAAGAAAATAACAGCCTCGAGGGGTGGAGTGTGAATTTTTTCACTTTAGAAAACGTTCAATCTTTTGCAGTTTTTATATTTCCAGGCCCAGAAATTTATTTCAGAGTTCTTGGACCTTAAAAGGTCCCGAAGATATTTTAAGAAATGGCGTATTCCCCAGAGACTGTATGGAAATTTTTCAATCAACCGTAGTGAATGTCTTCCTACAGATGCCCGGAGTCACCGCTGCTCCCCCCTCTCTGGCTCTCTCCCTGTATGCCCTGTATATCAAACAGTCTAGTCTTGTTCGGGTACCGCAAATATTGAAAAAAATGCTTAATGTCTATGAAATATGTTAAAGTCGGCATTTAACATGCTTTTGTGAAAAGGCCTAAGGAGAAACAATAATTCAGTTATTCTATATTCTATATGCCTGTATTCACAGGCGTAGTAGGTTTTATACATACCAGTTCCAGGTTTGATTTCATTATTATTTATTGCCTCCGATAAGTAAGTCATGTTTTTGTCAAGTTTGTCTGTCTGTATATTCGTCTGTCTACAAGATAACAAAAAAAGTTATGGTCGGATCTTTACTAAATTTACAGGGGTTATTAGGCATGTTAGCATTAACAAATGAAAAACTTTTGGTGAAGATCCGTTCTACCGTTTGTCTGCCTCTTTTTTTTTCTTAGTACCATAACTCAATAAGTTATGGAACAATTTATATGAAATTTACACGAGTTATTAGGTGTATTATGCAGAGTAACTGACCAAATTTTTGTAGTGATCTGTTTGTTTGTTTGTTTTTCTCTGTGATAGATTTTATGCTTGTTAGCAAAATAGCTCAAAAAGTTATCAACGGATCGTTATGAGACTCACAGGCATTGTTAATAATGTTGCAAGACATAAACGATTGAATTTTGGTGATGATCGGTTTGTCTGTGTGTTTAACTAATGTTTGCCGGAATATTTGTTAGCACTCCGGGACGTCTCTTTTTCGTGCCCACTTTGCTTCCTTCCCGATTTCATATTCCTACTTGCTCATGCTTTATTCTGCTCTTCCTCCTTTCCCAATTTGCCGTTCCCATGCGCGTTGATCCTGTGTGGAAACACCTTCGTGCATGGTTTGCCCGTTTCTCTTGCATACTATATGTCCCTTGCTTTTTCTTCTGTGATACCGTCCTGCTCGGAAACGGAGGCTTAAACTTCCTAACTATAACTAACTATATTTTTTAGCAGCATAGCTCGAAATGTTATGGACATATTTCCAAGATAATTACAGAGAGTGTTAATACTGTAAAAAAGCATAAATGATTAGATTTTGAGGGTGATACAGTGGGAATCATAATTTCAGAAACAATTTGAATTTTTCATTACAGTTGCCTAACTTTGCGGAGGTATGTGGTCTTAGAGTGTTCTAGTTTTTTTTTTTTTTTTTTTTTTTGTGACAATCGGCATAACAATACACATATTGTGTGTGTTCATATTTAAATGTTTCTGCGCCAGTGGTGGATATTTAATCATTAATTCTAAAATTATAATTCTTTCTTGTCTCGCTACATTCTTTCGTTTCTCCCTTCTTCAGCTCCTTCCATCCTTCTTCCGCTCTTTCCTTAGTACCACCATTACGCTTTCAGTATTAGATACGGAAAAACTAGGGTATCCCTGCTGCGCATTCGAGAGTGAACAACGGGAGTCAAATTTATCTTTTCGAGAGCAAATATAGTTGCGATGTATGAAAAAGTAATAAAAATAAGACTCCATGGCAGCTGTAAGAGAAGCTGTACATATCGACGTTGGCTGGGCAAGAAAACGATAATAATTCCAACTTTGACTATCTTTTAAACACCTTGTTTAATTTTCGCTTATTGATATCCATGAAAGCACAACTTAATAACGAAATTTGTAACCTGGCCAATGTGTAATCTATTTCGTTAACCGCTTGATGTGAAGGGTAGAAGTATAGAAATACGTATATTACGGTGGTTATTTTATTACTAGAGTGCTCGCGCTGTCAGAAATGACAGCAAAGAATTTGCGTCTTCATTTAATATTTCTTTGTCATTAATATGCAGTTGAAACATACACACAGAGAACCGTTTGGTTACTGTGAACTAGAATTGTTTATTCTAAGTTATTGGTTTGGCTATAAGATACATAAATTCCTAGTTAATGTAGCTAATTGCTTAAGTTAAATCATGTGGTCATATTGCAGAAAGATTTGGTTATATGAACTTAAAAAAGTTTAGTTAACTCAACTAGAGAGCTGTTATTTTTTTACATTTACCTTATTTTCATTATTATAACCAAGCTTAACCTGGTAATAACCATTATATAGTAGCTTTAAAACAATTTCAGTGAACTATTTAGTAATAGTTACTATTCAAACCTTTAGTGACAGTTCCTTGATTGATTTTGTTTTTGTATGCCACACCAAATTATTTAGTCACTAAAACAAATTAGCTATAGTGGAAGTAACCAAACGTGTCTCGTAGTGCTCCTTTGAAATAAAGCAGTTCCTGCACGTTACAAGACAGCCTTAAAGGATAGTGTAGCTATTAGGAGAAATAAATACGGCAGACACAACTCTAATGGTAGCTAAATGAAAGAACAAAATAGAAGAAAGCGCCATACCTCACCCCAATTAATGATCAAACTTCTACAAATATTTTCTAAACTCAAGTTATTAGTAACAGTCATGCAGAGGGCAGCGGCATCAGTTTAGGGGGTGGCGCGCGCATTTGTTCATGGAATTGGCGGAAAATTTGGTACACATTACACGCTTTACATGCTAGAGTTATCGCTGAGGGAAAAAAATGGAGTGGATGGGTTTTACAAACTTTCTCGTCACACGAAATAGATGTAATGCTCACACTATGGAAGCAATTAATCCTTCCGAGAATAGAATACTGTTCCCCACTTTGGATGCCGAGTACAAGAAAAAAGCTTGAACAACTTGAAG
>LQNS02278143.1:5281448-5310316 GCA_001587735.2 Parhyale hawaiensis | reverse complement strand
AGGAAAACGAAAGCGTAGATATGATACGAGTGAAATGAACTCAAGTCTCTAATTTACACCTATCTATTTGTGAAGAGCGTGACACACACACCCACACACACACCCACACACACACACACACGTAGATACAAGCGTATTAATATATAGATTGTCTACGCTAATGTAACCCATGGGTGACCCGTGAGAATTCCACGATTAGTTAACATTCTCACTTTTTAAAATTTAGCAATCCTAAGCTACGCTATTATAACCTACCCCGTAAATAACGCCAGTCAGAGGGCCCCGCCGTCAAAAATGACGGCAGTAGTTTCGTGATTAAGCTTTTTATTGCCCCGCTTCCTAGTATAGGTTTTGCGGCAAAATAGGTCTCATCCCTGCTGGCCTGCTCTTCCATTAATGAAACGCAAGTTGCACTGCCATGAGTTTTGCAAGAGCAAAATATCCCTCCTGCAAGATAAGGCAAGCGATCGGCTTGGAATTGGGCAAACGTTGATCAGCACTGAGAAAATATAGCTCAGTGAAAAGAATTCACCGGAAATGATCAGCGCTTACCGTAAACTGGATACCAATCTATAGTTGAACCTCAAGCGTCGAAGTTTGACTGCAATGTCAATTCAATTTAAAAAGGCGTCAGCTCGCCGTGAAGTTTCAACTGTTTCTAAGAGATTCAGCTAAAAGAAGCATAAATAAATGTATTACGCACGAAAGAAACGAAAGCTCCAACTAAGACTGAGTCTCTCAAACTGCTATGAAGAAATATTCAGCTAAAACATATGCGACATAGCTTATGCCCGACAGGATCAGAACCCATCAAAGCTATTGCCTTGGACGAATGTCGTCTAACGAAACACGGGAACTTTCTGTTCTCCGTGCCCATCCGATGACGCTGCTGTAGATGCAACTGAAACCTGTTCAATTCTACAGAAAAGAAGCAATGTTCTTCCGTGATATGCAGACATGTATCATCCTAATTGCCCCTATCTAATACTGAAGGAACCTGTGCAAATTCAACAGAAAAGAATTGTTCATCAATTATGACGCCTTCGAAACCGAATCATGCATACAAAGGTTGAAAAATGTCCAGGTCTGGCAGTGAATCTTCTACCTAACCCGCGAGAAGTAGCTGCTAAAATTTGAATTTGACTCCTTCTATTGCTCTGGTGCAGCGTATCCTAATTACGTATCTGTCTGGTCCTATTAAGAACGTTGAGGGCGCCACAAGCAAAGCAGACATCCACTATATAATAAAACAAAGTTGTTGGTCGCTTCCTTGCTCCCTCACGCCCTTGCTTGCTTCAATGTTGGTCCGTCTCTCCGTCACGCAGTTAAGAGTTTAAAAGGAGAAAATTCATGTACTGAAGAACAAGTTGAGATACCATACAATTTCAGCGCTTGGAGTACCAGTGACAAATACAGCTCTGGATCTCAGGTCTCTGAATCCCCAGCCTGTGGATCCTTAGCCTCTGGATCCCCAGCCTGTAGATCCTTAGCCTCTGGATCCCCGCTTTCATTGCTGAATGATATCGATGTAGTTGAATCTTCACGCTCAGCAGACGCCTTTTTATACTGAATTTACATTGCATCCAAATTTCGACGCTGGAGGTTCAACAATCAGTTTGTATCTTCAATACGGTGAGCCCTGGGCATTTCCAGTGACTTCTTCTGACTGAACAATAGTTTTCTTAGTGCAGTGCAACTTAACGCTTGATCAATTCCAAGCTGATATTCACTCCTTATCTTGCAGGGGAATATTTTGCCATCGAAAACTCATGGTTGTACAGCTTGCGTTTCACTAATGGAAGATCAGGCCTGCAGGGATCAGACCTATAATGCAGCAAAACCTATACTGGGAACCGGAACAATAAAAAGCTCAATCACAAAATTTTTGCCGTCATTTTTGACGGCTGGGCCCTCTAGTATGTAATATGTC
The DNA here is from genome assembly GCA_001587735.2 of Parhyale hawaiensis. NCBI lineage: Eukaryota > Metazoa > Arthropoda > Malacostraca > Amphipoda > Hyalidae > Parhyale > Parhyale hawaiensis. The sequence continues at coordinate 5,308,386 of LQNS02278143.1, read as the reverse complement.
GTCAAAGAAATCAAAATCGGTAGAAAAGATACAAGAGAAATGGTCTTCATATGTTTGATTTGAAAGTGACTTAAATTTCTCAAGAAGCACTAAAAAAGACAGCTATGGTTGAACTTCGTTGCAGTGAAAATCAGAGCTTGCAAATTGAAGTTCCCAAATCTTATTCTGAGAAGTGTCACGTACAGACACAGGAATGGACGTACGGATGGAGCCTCAAGCAGAATTATAATATAGATATTTAAATTCTCGATTGGCCTGTTGCGTATTACAGTATTATGATTCATGACAACGGCTTTGTGTTGCCTTGGCATCGGTCAGTTTTATTCATCACACTCTTTCAATCACTGACTCGCTTATTGTAGCAGTTGTATTCTGAATTCGGCATCTCACTTGCATAGCTCTGCTGCCGCCGCTGTTGCTTCTATTCCGGTTCTTCTGTTGGCCTTCATAGAGACACGTTACCCGAGGTTGTTTTCATCGGCTTGAGTTATTTTTAATAGACTCCTGTTCATGTTGATCGTTCTTCAACTTGCATTTGCAAAGACCATGTTATATAGTTTCTCTACTTGTAACTTGGATACATCTGAGTCTCAGTGCATTTGCTGAAGCCACTTGCTGACGTATGGGAAAACATGTTTAGTGTACGGGCAACGTTTTCAGTTTTGCCATTGTGGATCAGCTGCACTTTTCTGTACAATACCAATACTGATCTGGATACTTGTTTTCTTGTTTCTTCACGTGTTTGTTTCTAAGCTTCAGTGCACACTCGGTGTGACGTCATATAGTCCCAAGATATGATCGGAGGCAAGCAGGGTATCGTCATGAAGTGATAGTGGACTTTGTGGATGGGTTGGAATGATGAAGATAAAAGACATTGCAATGAATAGTTCCAATACTAACTAGTGACATTTGTCGTCATTAAATGACTGTAGTAATGCGTACTACAACAACAATCGCGCTGTTAGTTATCTCCAAAGTAATTCAACAGAGGTTAATATTCTGCTTGTCACGTAGCGTGGAGATTTCCCGTATCACTGAAGCAATTCGCTTCTTAAATTGTACATATATGAAACGCTGCGGACATTATTGAGGAGCTCGAATTGACTATCTTATTTGTGTTCAACGTGATGGGACTAAAATGTAAGTACAGTTGAGTTCCTTAATTATGGAATATCAAATTTGTGGACATTTTCTATGATGTACATAACATTTCAAATGTATATATGTAGAGGATGGTGACGAGAAACCTTGGCAAACTGTTGAAAGGCAATGAATGCAGTGGTTAGATTAATGAACAGGAAATAAAAAACAGCCTTGTCAAATTAAGTTGAAAGAACAAGAAGTCAACATCAGGAATGACTTAAAAAATGCTATTGAGGGCATTAATGTTGCTAATGACAGTACATATAATGCGGTCAATTCTATTCTAGCAAATAGGTCATGTAGAAGTAGAAATGTTTTCATTTTACTCATCATTTGTGTTGAAAATGCGTCTTCTATAATTATATAGAATGAAGAAGCATTACGTATCTCTAGCATCGTTCTAGATGTGCCCATGTATAAATACCTGAGTTCCTATCTCTTTTTTTTTTATATATGGCAAAATACATTACGTATGGAATACAATATGTTTTGACTGCTAAGATAGTCCATTCAGGATCTCTACTAACTATTTAGACACCTCAGTCATAGCGTTCACTGCTTTGTAAATATATAAATTTAGACCTTGTATAGTTGTACTGGTGTACCCGGCTGTCAATTATGACGGCAAAGAACTTGTGATAGCTCTTCAATAATGATGCATTTGTTACTAATTTACTTTCGTAGGATGCATTGCAACTGCCAACTTCAGGGAACATAAAAGATTAACATTCTTTGCCTAAAATTTTGCTGCACAAAGCTAACTTTTCATTTTGTGATACGCTGAAAAATTAAATTTTTGTTTAGCCCGCTGTCGAATTTCATTCCTAATATTATAAATGGTGGCTCGGTGTCGATGGTACTCGGTAATATCATAGAGGACAGAGTTTTTGCCCTGGCGAAAAGCTGTTTTGTTGACGGAAGAAATCAAATTAGAAAACAAACACATTTGCTACTAAGAAATCCTCGTGTTCTTGTCCGCCTGCTGACCGCTGAAGAATATCTTGACATCTGCTCTGTTGATCTTCTACTCAGTTTGAGCTTGAGCGGAAACGCGAAAAAATTGAAGTTTTGTTACGAGAAAACTCAGAAGTGTTTAGATCACGATGCAGGAAAGTTTTAAGAGAAATTGTTTTATATTTTCATTGACTGGATTTCGATGTTGTCAAAGTGAGCAGTCCATTCAAATTTTGTCAGTTTTTGCCATCCATACGTTTGCCAGCATCTGCAACTTGGTGGTCTATTTTCTACCGATAAATTTCCAACGAAGCGGCTCCTGATGGCCACAGGCCCCAACCTGGCCTAATTTTCGCCTCTTTCCTTAATTAAAAGGTGTCACAAAATGGATGGAAAAACAAATATACTACTGTGTAATACATAGTTGTTGGTGTGTGTTGCGTGCTTGCTCCTTTAGTTGATCCTTCTCTTCGTCACCTCTCTTAAGAAATTAATTAGGAAAAAATTCATCTACTCAATAACAAAACGAGATACCATGAAGCCTGCCAGCTTCTCGCTGAACTGACTTCAGTATGTTTCGGCCTTTATTGTAATGGAAGTTGAAGCCTACAGGTACGAGGCATACTTTTTGCAACAAGACCCGTACCGCAAACAACAACAACAAAATGCTTCGTTACGAAATTATTGCCGACGTCTTTGACGGCTAGGTATCCCATCATGGGGGCGTTCGCGTCAAAAGCTAGGTGCAGCACCCCAAGAGAGTGCGTTCGTGCATGCGTATAATGTTATGAAAGGCCGCCCTTACCTCTCTGAAGTGGCCAGATACAGCCTTTCTAGAGACCATTCTCTATCGAAACGAGTTTTTTTTTAGATCTAAAGCATACAATACCAAAAGTTATGTAGTTATATATTGCTGCCGTAAGTTCATCACGATAATTAAAGAGAATGATATTGGTATTTAATTCTGTTGCGGAAACACAAGATGATATTATACCCTGTGACTCTGAACAAACTAACTGGAGTGTCAGTAGACAAAACAATGTACTGTAACATATCAAAACTATTCGTTTGGTGTCACAGTAGTTCGATCGTGCACAGGAAGCAATGATCTTTGTTAAGAAAGAAGAGAGCTGTGGTTTTTGGTACCTTCTGTGGTCGTATTTGGAATTAAAATTACAAGAAAAAAATTTATTGAACAATAAAGTTAATAGGCATTACCTTCCCTTTATTCCACATTTATTAGCCGCACCATTGCTACAACCAACACTGTAGTTCAGATTTCCAACTTTATGCATAGGGCACTAGTAGTGAGTAAGGTAGCGAAATGCTCACTCGTGACCTTTCACCCTCGCGACCTTGCGCGTGACGTTGACCTTCCGGTTAAGGACGGCCAATGCACTTTCGGTGTAGCGGGATTTAGGGGGGGGGGCGCGAACCGAAAGTGGGCGGGGCCTGGGAAACCGGAAGCAGGCGGGACCCAGAGGTCAAAGGTCACGAGCGAAGATTTCGCTACCTTACTCACTACTGGCACTCCTCCATATTGAAACCGCTACGCTTAGAGAGTGACAGAACTTACTGGGTGGAACAGTGTTGTAATATACTTAAACAATTGGCGCCAAAACGCTTGCTGTATTCAAGACAACATGGAGACACTACAGCATTTCCAACAAAAGAAAAAGGGGCCTGAGCAAAAATACCAATGAAAATATGCCTAATGTTTAAAAATCATTAATTTATCGAGACGACACTTACAACTGCAATATATAGTTGTATTATTGTATGTTTTTATGTAAAAAAACTTATCTTTTCGATAGAGAATGGCTAGTAGAATGGCGGTATCTGACAACTTCAGAAAGGTAAAAAGGTAACCCACTATTCGTATGAACGAACGCACTCGCATGGGTCCTGCACCCAGTTTTGAACTTTTGACTCAATCGCGACCGGGGGGCCGGATGCTCAAACACCTTGTACAGTTACAAGCATCGTAACTTCGTAACTGTACAGCTGTAGGCACCAATGCAACCATGTAACTGCTGAAATTTTACATTTTTACTCTTCAATTTAACATCTGAGTCTGTCTATTATCTAGGTATGTATGCATCGGTTGAAGGTTCAAAACACTTTCATCATAACTTTGTGAAAGCTAGTATAATAAAGTGACAAAATTTGAGCCGCGATATCGGTACTTCTTTAAGGAACTGTACAGTTTCCGTTACCAATTAAAATATTTGTCACCATAAAAGTTCATAAAGGGCAACGTTTCGAAGTCTCAGACATTATCATCAGGTCAGTAAAAGCAAAGCTGTAAAATTTGAAATATGCTAACACCAAAAATTAAATGATTGATAAATGAGAGGCCAACTGAATCTAATGATATTTTGCACTAAGCACTAGATAGTTTAACTATGAGCAACAAAGTTCATGACTACTTTAACCTCACAAATGTTCGCACCCCCTCATAACCACAGAATGGCGGCCGCCGCCAGAGCAGACACCTGCTTCGCCCCCTCTACCCTAGGTTCCAATAATTTTGGTACTAGCATGTCTATTGAACAATTAAGTGCATTTAAGTGACACCAACAGCCTTGTCGCACCAATCTGAAGAATCAGCTTACCATCTGCATAACCGAAACTCCATTCTATCACATCGACGGGACGTTATACCGACAAGTGGATGGGTGTTACAATGGGCTCACCTCTCGCCCCCACGCTGGCGAATATTTACATGTGCCACCTCGAAAAACAGGTCTTGCACTCAGTGTCCTCTCTAGATAAACCATGCATTTATTGTAGATACGTAGGTGATATTTTTGTTGAAGTAGAGGATATTGACCAATTACACTAACTAAAATCCAACATGAAAGAATGCCCGGTGTTAAATTTCACGTACGAATTGGATGTAAACAACAAGCTGCCGTTTCTGGATGTAATGGTCGAGTCGCGCAATGACTGTTCTCAAACTTCTGTTTATACTAAATCTAGTAATTCCGGAGAGACTTTGCATTTTGACTCAGATGCCTCAATGCAATATAAGAGGGGCTTATTAATACTTTCCTAAGTCGAGCTTTTCAAGATATGTATTTCCTGGAAATCACTGCACACAGAATTTTTGTGAATCAAAAAGCTTTTAAGCAATAATCATTTCCCTAACTCTTTAGTAGGCCGTAAAATCAACCAATTCCTTAATAACCGTTTTTTCAAATTCAAAGGACACTCAACAACCGTCTCAGGAAACCATCAACATCTATTATGAGAATCAAATGCATGCCAACTACAAAATTGATGAAAGAGTCCTCAAATCTATTATTTATTCTTACTTAAAACCTGTGAACAGTCATGCACGAATCTGACTTTGCATATGTTATAAAAACAAGAAAATCAGTGACCTCATTATTCGCAAGAACTTGGCTAAGTCTTCAATAAGTGACCTGGTTAAGTCTGGTGTGGTGTACAAATTTAAATGCGTTATCGGAGAAAGTATGTTTCTGGGTGTATGCTACATAGGACTTACTAGGATGACCTTACAAAGTAGACTTTATTACCACAAGTACCAAGGCGCTATACTCAATCATTATCGCAACGTACATGACCGCAAACTGACCAAGGAAGATCTACATAACAGCTCTAAAATTTTGTATAAGGCATCCAATAGAAGCTAGTTGAACATCATTGAAGCCCTACTCATTTATCAATATCAGCCAAATCCTATTGAGAACACCGTAAACTTTTTTGCAGTAAACTTGTTCAATAGACATGCTGGTACCACCAATATTGGAGCCTATGGTAGAGGGGGACGGAGCAGGTGTCTGCCCTAGCAGCCGCCGCCATTTTGTGGTTGTGGGGGTGCGAACAGTCGTGCGGTTAGAGTAGTCATGAACTTTGTTGCTCATAGTTAATACTATCTAGTCCTTTGTGCAAAATATCATTAGATTCAGTTGGCCTCTCATTTATCAATTATCATTTAATTTTTGGTGTTTGCATATTCCAGATTTGACAGCTTTCCTTCTATTGACCTGATGATGATGTCTGAGACATTGAAACGTTGTCTTTTATGAGCTCTATGGTGACTAATATTTTAATTAGTAATTAATAAAAGTGCGTTTTAAACCACCTTAACTCTCAATGAACTGAATAAATTTAGAAAGGTTGAGAGATTGCAAAAGAAAGTTTACGTTACTGTTACTTTACAAGGCATATGTTCATCCCGCCCCAGGGCACGGTTTTTAAGTACAATGAACTTAAGCTGCCTGGTGTGAACTTGTTTGGATTTCTAAATTGACTTGTGCTCGTAGGGGGTCTATTACCCTGGAATAGCCGTTGGTCCTGTTTCATAAATGGGAGCTTACGCATTACCAGCAAGAAGCTACGCGGTCGTCAAATATCCCGTACCGAGTCAACTAACTTACGAAAACCATGCTTTTTCGATACTTTTGCGACATTGACTGTTAGGAAAGTTAGGCCTGGTTACGTATTTATTTAAGGATTAGGTGAGGTATGTAAGGTTAGAGTAGTGTTAGACGTGGTACATTTAAGAACCATGACGGGTTAGAAATGAGTGGAATTGGTTGTATTCACAACGACTTGAAAAATCGTAAAAAGGATCATAAAAAGTATCGTTACTGTACGTCGAGATTGCGAGTCTTAGGCTAGAGTAGATAGCTGCGATGAATACAAAAAACTAGTACTAATACAAAACTTATATGTACTTCATTAAAGCCCTCGTTTTCATTGAATGTTTGGCACTTAGTTGTAACTTGCTCTGTGACTGACCAGCTCTTCTTGACTTCTAATGGTAACGAGCTCTGTGACTGGTCAGCTTCTACTGTCATTGAGTTACACTGAGCTATGTGTTATGTAATGGTACTAGTCCTGCAAAAATGGTGTTTATATACAAAAATCACGGGCCAATATAAAGCTTTAACCATTCAATGAGTAAATTTCCCGTCCTGATGCGTAGTGAATAGTGTTTTGCCTACAGAGTGAGGCAAGCATAAATGGAGCATCAACTGGATGACTCATTTCCCAGCCACAGAGATGAATTTTTTCTTAAAAATGACACTAGTTAAAACGTGACTGGTCGAACGGTCGTTTTGGGAGGTATAGGGGATTAATCATTGACCTTTCATGTCTTCAGTAGGACGCTCTGGATGCCATTTGACCATTGCTGTTCACAGCAGCAGCAGCTGGAAAACAATTGCACCCATGATTTAAAGAGCCAAGAATACAACGGTCGCTACAACTGACGATACATTGCTGTGGGACGCTCATATAACGTTATCGGAATCCTTTATGGGGAGATTTATTGTGCCAGGAGGATTACGCTGCCATCCCGCCCGCCTTTGATGTACGCCGCAACTTTGGCGTACTTCTTAAGAGTCAGCCCTACCAAAGTGGCTTCTTTCTATTTTCACACTGCTGCTAATAATGTTTTCTCCTGTTTGTTTATTTTTTTCTTATCGTTCCTGACCAGCTCCTATGTTTGTTGATTCATTGTAATGACACCCTCTTGTATGGGTTTCACCTTTCCCTTGCCATACAAATTGCACCTTCCCTCTTCCTTTCTTGTAACACAGCTTTGGGTTCAGGGAGTTCTGAACTAAGTTTAACCTTATCAAATGCTAGATGTCAGCCTCAAAACTTATACACGATGAGAATCATTCAAATTTTTCTCATAGTCTTGTAATTTCGCGATTGATAGCTTACCCTAATGCATTACTTGGCATTTTTATATTAGGTTAGGTTCCATAAGCCTACACTAAATTAAGCTAGTTTCCCCGCGTTTTAGGTTAGGGTAGGTTGTAAAGTTTAGATTCGTGCTGATTCTGTCATAAGGTGCATGTGATTAGGGAACTTTCACGAGGAATTAGTTTGCAGTAAGTGAGCACCTCCGAAAGAACTTTTCTCATGATGGACACGCACGGATTAAATGCAGACTGTCGGCGAGGCGACGAGAAAATATAATCTAAAGATACTTTCTGCTTTGTCGTAAGTCAGCCGCACATGTTTTTCTGGTAGCGAATCCTTCACAGTTTCTTTACCAAACCTCATTTGTCGGACTAATGGAGTTTATGCGGTGGAAGCTCACGTTATATTATACTTCTGATTTACGTTTTAATTACAAGATACTACAGTTTGTGCCTGAAATAATTAGTGTAATTAAAGTTGAGTCGTACAGCAGCAAGCCAGATCAACGAAATGAAGGTTATATTTCACAGAAATAAACAGTGCCAATGGAGAGTATAATCTAGGCCTATTGTAGACAGGGTTGGCTGGTTTGAACCAAATTGTTTGGACCAATTGAAAAAAACATGATTTAAACCAGCCAAAAAACATTTTTTTTATTCATTAAACCAACCAAAAACATTTTTTTTATTCATTGATATTGTAAAATAAATAGTTTTACTTTTAAAAATTAGTAAATTTTCTTTACACAACTGAAAGGATGCGTTAATGTGTTTCTATCTAGGAATCCGTTTGACTGTTAGGACAGTTAGGGTGAACTATTGCTTATGTTTCTTAAAAACCTATAACTTACTTTTACGTTATTTCATTTCAGAGATGCATATCTAAATATATTCTGGTAAGCTAGAAGCTACTGAAAATTAGAAGTGGCAGGTATTGTTGCTCTTAGATAGGTAGCTAGTGAGCTCATGAGAAGGATGTAGGCATATATATAGCTATTTCACTTTCTTCAGTTCAATACTCTGTTATCAATAAGCTAGTAGCTAGCTATTTCTGCAAAGTTGTATTTGTAATTTGAAGTGTTTTTAAGTTTTTCAAAGGGTTTTAATTATAACTCATAGCATCTCTGCAGTTTATATATTAAATGTAGCCATAGCAAATACAGGTACTATGCTAACTGCTTTTTCTTAACCCCTTTGTCTTAAAATCCTTCTTCTACATCTTTCTTCTACAATAGAAAGTTGAAATGAAGTGACAAACATTCTTGATGATAGGCTAGATACATGTTTACGAAGCAGAAAATCCTTTGAATATTGATGAAATTCCTATAACTAGAAAAAAGCAACAAAATATCCAAAAACCATGGTTTTCGGTTGAAACCAAAAAGCATTGTTTTGCCAACCCTGATTGTAGAGCAAGATTAGGCCTAAAAGCTGCCGAAACTTGAGCTAAAATTGAACCACCTTACAAGTGGGTACTCGTATTTTGTTAACGATGGTTGCCCACATTTCTTATTCGTTGATATCCTTACTGCCCGCGGTAGGGGGCAAATTCAACGAAGTCTTTTTCGACGAACGACGCTAGGGCACAGCCGCATTCTTTCCATGGATTAGCCACATTCTCCAGACGATCTGCCACGCTGGAGGCCAATTCACCCCGGTGGAGGAAAGAAAATTCAACGCCGTCAGTTTTTATGCTCAGCTAGGTCTGGTTTCTTGGCATGGGTCACATCTAGGACAACCCACCAACTCCCTACAAAAAATTTTGAAGATTAGCTCAACTCCTTCGACCACCTATTGGGTGGACAGACAAATATATTTCGAAACGGGCTATTAGATGGTTAACAATATTCATTTACGGCCTGTTAAGTGGCCTTCTGGTTCAATCGAGGTACAAAAATCCTGGCCACCTAAATGCCTCCATCTTCAAAAAGTGGAATAAGCACATTAAAATCCGTAGATTTATCCAAATTTGGTCTCATTTTGAAAGAAAATAAGTCTACGTTCCAACACACGCCCTGTTCTCGATAGTAAAACGGGAAAAATTTTTTGTCTTGCCACCATCCATCCCAGTACCAGACCCCTTACAATGAGCTCTTACCCCGCCAACCTTGTAGGTTAGGTAGGCAAGGACAGGTTCCCGTTGTGAAATATGAAGTTTAGAACACAGTAAACCCGTATAAAGACCTATATTTGAAATAGGACATTAGCAGAACCAGTCCTGGCACCTAACCTTCTAGGTTAGGAGGCAAAGACTGGTTCTGCTAATATCCGAAGTATATATAGCTATATATACAGGTTTAGTATGTATTAAACTTCTTTAGGACACTAGCAGAACCAGTACTGGCCTCCTAACCTACCATGTTCTCGGAGTAAGAGCTCATTGGAAGGGCTGCTCTACTAGGGCGGTGGTCGGTGGCAGCGTAAAAAAAATTTGGACGTTTATCTGTAGAGAAGTGGGTGTGCTTTCCAACGTAGACTTATTTTCCTTCAAAATAGGACCAAACGTGAGAAAATCTATGGTGTTTTTAATACTTTTTTCACTATTTGAAGTTAAGAGGCGGTTAGACGTACCGTACCAAAATTTTGGTACCTGTATCGAGAAGCCGGCCATTTAACAGCCCGTATAGAAAGATTATTGGCCATCTAATAGCCCGTATCGAAATATATACAAATATATATATATATACAACTAGAACGCCTCGTGGCGTAAGACCCTCACCTGCGGTGGGGGCAAATGCAACGAAGTCATTTTTGATTTGATGGCAGCTAATCCTAGTTTCTCATATGGATGCTATGTCCAACAAGGCTAGCTCCACGCTGACCGCTCCGTGAAGATCTCTTAATAATAAGATAAGAATGGGAGGCCTCCTGGCGTGAGACGATCTGCCGCAAATTTGACCCGGTGGAGGACAATTCAACGCAGTCATTTTTTTATGGCCAGCTAGGTGTAGTTTTTGGCATGGGTCACATTTGGGTCAACCCACCAAACTCCCTAAAAAAATTATGAACATTGCTCAACTTCGACCACTTATTCGGTGGACAGACATGCAAATATACATATATACTTAAATCTTCAACGAAAACATTATCACCTCTCTTACTTCGTTCGCGGGTGATGAACGAACTATATGTGTGTAAATGTATACAGCAGTGAACACAAACACCCTTGTGTGCTTATGTTGCTCCTTTATGTTGTGGTATGCTAGTGATAGAGTGGAGGCGTGGTTACGTCTTGGTCCCCAGATTAAGCCGGTAGCTCGTTCTGTGTAGTTATTCTATTACGCGTATAAACCCGAGGGCGGATGGACGAGCCTCCTATTTGGATAGTTCGTTTTGCTTGACATACTCATCCGTCCTTTCATATCCTAGTTACAGTATGTGGTGATCAGCACGAAGTCATAGAACATTACAACAAATGCTTCATTATCCATTCGAGAGTTGGTGTGTGTATCGATCATTTTCAACAGGTCGGCATTGGTACCAAAGCTACAACAGTTATAGTCGCCTTTATTCCGATATCATCTTTTGACTTTTGTTAACAGCTAATATTAGGCTACTGTAAAAAAAATCCGATCACTGTCATGACTGATTCAGCCGAATTACTTCAATCTGAATATAGCATCATATCTTCGTGAATTATGTGTACGCTGTTTGGGTTTGCTTCAATATCGTTACTCTACATTTTGGATATCACGCAACTTTGTTTCCCCAAATATTCCAGCAGACTCAATTTCTGTTGCTCGCTTACCAAACGGTTCTCTTCATACGCTTTTACTGCAGTATATCATTAATTTATTTAACCATTAAACTCGCCGTTGCCTTCCCAACAAGTAATAAAATAATTAAAACAGGCTGATAAATGTTTGCCGTATCGTTCATTATTCAACTAATTAACAGCTATAAAAATTTACGTAACTTTTACTGCAGAGCACTTTATCTTATCTTTCGCAAACTGGGAGTGGCATTTATTTCGCAAAATAAGAATAGTTATTTACCTGAATTTAATTTGTCAACTGCTTTCTTTTTCAACTTTTCTTAAAAAGTACTGGACTGTTTTTGTTTCTTGCGCCATGAGATTCACGTCATTTATCATTTACTTAATTTCGTGTATTATTATCATCGGCAAAGAGGTTATGTCTTCGTCTGCCACCCGTCGAGTTTAAAGTTATTTACGGATCGTAATGAAATTTGCAGGGACTGTTAGGAATGTTAGGAAAAACTGATGATCAACTTTTCGTGAGAATCCGTTCAGCTATTGGTTTGTGTACCTGTTTTTTTTTTTTTTTGTGACGTATAACTTACCGTTATGAACGGATCTTCTGAAATTTGCTGGAATTGTTGGAACTCTTTTGAAGAGCAACTGACCAATTTTTTATGATCTATCTGTCCATTTACCTATCTATCTGCATGTTTTCTTTCTATGTTTCAGTAAGGCACAAAGAACCAAATTTTGGTGATGATCGGTTCGTCAGTTTGTGTGTTTGACTATTGCGTGTCAGAACATAATTCAAAAAGTTATCAGCGGATCTTCAAAAAATTACATGAACCGTTAGAATTGTTAAGAGGCATAAATGACCCAAGTTTTGTCGGGATGAAAGGCAAATTCTAGTTTCAGGCCCAATTTGAACTTTTCGTTAACACTGCACAGCTTGGCGGATAGTTATGCTCTCTCAAAGTGCTTGTTTAGTTAATACTTGGAACTTTCAAACGAGTGGCGTTCAAGGAAAATACATGTTGTACCTTCATTTCTTATCCAAACAATAAATCGCTAATTTCTTATGGTAAGGATTTGATCTCATTCGTTGCCAGAAAAAAACAACTTTTGTTTCCCTGAAAATATCGTCCAGCACCACGGCAAAAGTAAAATAGGCCGTAACTCGAATACTTTGCAATCATTCAAGCATTTTCCGCAAACTACTCCAATTTTCATTACTGTTACATCGAAATCTTCATCTTTCCTGGCATTTAAGATTCACCTTGCCCTAGAACTACCGCAAGATGGGGTGACTTCGGACAGTTCAGATAAAAGATAGGACAATGAACATCCCAGCAAATGCTATAAATGGTGTAAGGAAACTATTGCTCATGAACGAAAGATTAATGTCTGTGCAATCTTAGATAGATGTCTTGGGGTCCTACAATAAGGCTTTTTACATGAAAAAATCATAAGTAAGGAGTGGTAAACAATCCATTTTTTTCCTTGCAAAAAAAAACTTCACCGAAGCAGAAAAATTGGTGCTGTCAAGAGTGAAATGGGACACCACCATCTATAGCATTCAATATGATGACTTTCCGCTTTGAGACATTTTAGACCTTGTTTCGAAATATGTGTATTTCGAGTGCTCAAAAAAATTATTTGTCTTGTTTTTTTTTCGTTATTCTTTAGGGAAGAAACTTAAAAACTTGCGCTATAAAACACTATGTACCACCAACGGCGATAGATAAGTAATGTTTTTTTTTAATTCTTTGCATACAGGGACAGGTGATGTGATTATGACTAAAATTTTTTTTTTTTATGTAACGTGTTATGTTTAGAATAACCAGATATTCTAGTTATTTCAGAATCAAAGAAAATGTTTGGTTATTGGTTCATTTTTATTTGTTTACTATTTTTTCGATGTACTTGGTAGTAATGACCATATATTAGTATCGTTACCATATACTATTTGCAATGAGTAACAATAACCAAATCCAGCTAAGTACCAAACTTTTTTTTAGAAAATTTTACCATAACGTTTGGTAATACAACCGAAACATTTAACCAAAGCAACGGGTAATATTAAGTTAATTATCTGATTACCAAACCAATGATTTAGTTAGCTCAACTAAGTTTTATCTTCATGCAATCAAACCGGTCTCTGTGTGCATGTATTTCCTCGTCACGGTTAACTAGAATAGCATTCGCAATTCGCTGGCCTTAACACACCACATTGCAAATCTCTTACGATGCAATAAATGGCATTTATTTCAAGTCTGAGTTAAATTCCTAGTTTATTGATGAAACTTCATTTGTGCCTTGAAGTAAAGTGTGCTGCTAAAGAAAAATTTCACCCCAATTGTTATCCTTGACAGGGTTCTGGAAACTTCAAGTGCAATCATAGCCAAAACTTGGGTGCGTCAGACAAAGGATTTGGTGCATAAATTAGCGTAACTCATCTTTGGAGTTTCCGACAAAATATGGGACTAGGTAGAAAACGTACGTTCAACGTTAATACTTCTCTACTCATGGCCGAGTAGTTTTCAGTTTTTGATGATGGATATTATTTTTCTCCGCTTGCAAAGATTGAGGTTAAGTGAGAAGTAGCGAATATTTTTCTATTTTCCGTACCGGAAAGCCGTGCGCAAACGAGCAACATCTTCGGTTATTTCAACGGGACAAATGTTGTGGATAGATCCAGCTTGCCGCGACCTATTAATGAACAGGCAACAGCAAGAGATATTGGCGGTGGCAATGGTTTACGGTAAAATTATCAAAAGTTGCCCAAAAAGAGATATGGTAAATATTAATTTAATGAGTTCTATTGTTTGTTTAAAAGCAGGTTTTTTATTCACTATACATAGTGCTCAGTGGCTGAAGATTTTGTACTATTTTGTAGCTTGTAAACCAAACTTTGACATATACGACGATTGTACATCTTTTGCTGGCTATCATCGTTGTAACCTGAAGACAAATTGATTTTATACTTTTGACATTGTAGTTGTGCATTTGTAATTGTTGTCATTTAGAACAAATCTTCAGGAAAAATGGTGGCATATCGTAAGTAGTAGTAAATAGATTACAGGGAAAATTGAATGACACATTGCTTTGAATTTCTCGAAACTGGGAAAAATTGGCCTAGCTCCATCCTGCTGAATGCACCCTTGAGGCAACTTTTTCGCCGAGTCTGGTAGAACTTTTGTTGGCGAAATGCCACTCGCGACATTTTTTGCTTCACGTCTGCATTGGGCTTATACAACATACATTGTGACAACAGTTACTTAACAAGCAGTTATTTTTTTTTTCTTTAATAAATTTTGAACAATGATACAGTAGTGTAAAATACAAGGGCTTCATGAATAATTGACGTATGTAGAAGCAAATTGGACGATTTTTTACTTATAAATCGACGAAATAGGTCCGGAAGTATCAATAAACATCTTGAAAAGCAAAGTGACGTGGTGAAGAGAACGTGGATTGGAAGTAATACCCTACCAGCCGGGTTGTCCGCGTCATATCATATTTTCCTACGCAGTTTTAAACACCAGAAGTTCCCAGCTACAAACATTACAACTGCTGCTGAACCTCAGCAACTGTTGTTTAGTAATAAAGAGTTCTTCAGAGTGTTGTAACTTCGGATTGCCTGACACTGCTTGGTTGCGATTTCAATTTCATTCGTCGTAGATTCTTTATCACATTGATTGCTATTTACATTTCTTTTCTCGTCCTCAGCGTCTACTCTGATATTTTCTTAAAATGCCTTAAAAGCATCTCTGTAATGAAATTTCGCCAGGTAAAATATCCTACTGCGTAACTGAGAAAAGTATTACTATTGGGAACTAAGTAAGGGGTCAGCGTCTGCTCTACGCTACTGTTGACGTCTCACTAGAAATTACGTCTTTTTGAAATAGGTAGGTTCTGTGAGGTCAATTTCTGTAAACGCTAATACAATTTGCCTTCTTATTTAACATGGAGGATCCCAAACACCAGCAGGATCTTAATGGTGCCTTACGGAATGCCTTAATTAGCATAAAACAGAAACTTGACGCTCAGGGAAAAAGTTCCAATGAAACGAATTGGTCCCTTGGCACGTATAGATCTTACCTCCTCCCAGCACCAGCGGCTGACACCGCCGGTGGTCGATACGCGTGGCTGTGACATTTGGTGCTGGCTCTGGCACAGGTGCAGCTGTAGTTTGTCGGATAACTTGAGTCAATCTCAACATGCGGAGCGTAATCAGTGCTGTGTCTCGAGCGTAATCGCTTTGCGATTGTCCACTGAAATGATTCGAAGTTGCTAAATAAGTCCAAGTGTTGAAATTACGGACAAGTTTAAGCTAAATGGCTTAATTGACCTCGATCGTGGTTTGCAGATGCTAGTTGTGTCAGCCAGAGCTTGCTCACGCTGTGCGATCTCTTTACTACCCAAACAGATTTTTCAGCCGCCCCAGAAGCGGATTTACAGTTTCGGCGCGTGAGGCGGTCCAGAACTCTTTTCAGGGAAGCGCCATTATTATTTTACAGAGAATACAAAAAGAGTAAGAACCTAATAGTGAAGCAACACCGCCTGAGGAGGATAGGGTGAAGTCATGAGAGCATAGCACCTGTTGAAGCATCAGAAAATCCCGTCTCAGTAAATCCTCTCCGGTAATAATCGATGCACTTTGTTGACAAGTTAAGGGCGTGTCTGTCGCAGAGCTGAGTCGCTGCATTCGACAGGCTGATGAAGCCCGCTCCTGCCCCACCTTATGGGGTACAGGAATAGGACTGACCGCAGGACAGAGGCTGGAATGGCTGGACTTGTTCTTGTAATGGTGTGGCGTTTGCCTTCGGAACGACAGAAGTCCGTCCCGAGACGGAGCTTCTTCTGAGTCGACTCTCATGTAGTGCGCACTTGAATTTTCTGTGCCACGACACATTCATACCTTTTGGTTAGACAGAATATTGACCGCGAGATTCCTGTACGATAAACATAATTATGATCATTCGGGGCAAATGGTGATTGGGTAATTTTCGGGGAAAAAATCATTTCGGCCTCACAAATTCATTTTTTAACCTAAAAAAGCAATACAAACCCTGAAATGACTACAAATAAATGTTCTAAGAATTCATGCGCTCATTTCTTCTCCATAGTTATTCTAACTCTCCTGAAGCCGAAATAATTTTTACCCCCGAAATGACCTTATCAGCATTTGCCCCGAACGGTTATACCTTCAGAACTTCTGCCAGCAACATGAAAAGCTTGCGACTGCTCGAGAGCAGTTAACCTTCAATCTTCGGTGCAAAAGAAACGACATCCTGCCTAAATCTCGGAGATTCAAACCTCCTAGCTAGACGGAAGAAGCCTTCAGAATCGCGAAGAATTGCGGCAAGTAGTACCTTCGCTGCTTCATTAATAACGACCACTACAGAATAAGAGAAGCTCATCAAAACATCTAACAACTTCAACAGATTCTTGGAAGCTCTTTACCAGCTGATTTATTTCATACTTTGCAAGACGTCGCCAAACAAAAATCATCGAGAACCCGCAGTGAAATTAAAACAAAACTTAGAAGAAAATTCGACGCATTGCAGAATAATCAACAAAACCAAAATTTCAATAGCAGGTTATACCTTCTGTTTTTCTTTAAGGCTTTCATTATGTCACACGCAGATGTAGGTACACATAATGGGTGAATATGGTGCACCACAGCGTTGCGTTGATGGACCTCTCGCTTACGGGAAATTTCAGTTAGGTAACAAATAAATTTTCTCGATTCGACTATGTAGCTCCAGGCGATATATACTTTATAGTCCTGAAGAGTTCGCTATAGTTTGAATCCCTCGTATAGTTGGGTGCTACTCTAAATGCCAGGTTAGTACTAGTCTGACCTTAAAGGACAATTTTCTATGATTATGATTAGTAGAAAACGTTGATTTGAAGCAATGTTTAAATTTATGCACTAACTACACTGGATTACTTATTAAACGTTCATGTCAACCATCTTTGACGAAATACCATTTGCTCATAACCTTATGGGTCCTTCATATTTCTTGATAGGCCCATTGTGCATTTTGCAATTATGAACTCTTCAGCAACATCAGCCGCATTCTTTCCCTCTCTTCAAGCCATTAGTAATTTTATCTTTTCATTGACGGTTAATTTTTGTTGCCACTTCGTTATGCTTTAGGGGCCATAATTTACAGCAGTTTGCAAAAGTCGTGAGGTCAAATTTCCCAATCTTGCACAGCCGGGATAAGTGATGCCGTCGTGCATGGTGCCGTATGAAAATGTCTCCGAAGGATATTCTAAGAAAATATCTTGCATTAGCATTTTACAGATACATGCTCTACTGTGATTTTTTTTTTATTTTTAATATAATAACTATATCCTTTCTCAGTACTTCTAAACTGCTAAGCTTACAGATATCTATTCCCCTCTAAGACTGAATTTTGAATCAGAGGAGTGAAATAGGTAAATTTGCACTATAAAGTAGATACGAGGTGATATAGTAGGATGCTCTGGAATGAAATAACCCCGTTATAATTGGATACTAGTACAAAGAGGTGCAGTATAAAGTCAGGATCGCCTGCACTCAATTTATATTGTACGTCTCACACGACCAAAAGTCCTGTGAACGAAAAGAAAGACAATCGCCCCATCTTCCACATCATGTATGGTTATTTAAGTCCGATGCACACAGTAGTCTTTTGTCTTATGTTTCTCTTGATAGAGTTAGAATGCGTTGCTGTATTGTTTAAATAAAAAAAAAAAAAAGTGCGCTGCCTTTTGAGTGGCTCTGCACTTAATGCTTGAGAAAACAAGAAATTTCATTATTGACACGCGATACGCAAACTAGTTATGCCGGCTAACATTTAGGCAAATTTTTTGCATACACACAGTTCTGTCTGTACTTTACATGGGCACACAACGAAACATTCGAACGTTGTGAAGTGAAAACATGGGATTCAAGATGATAGTGTGCAGCGGGCCTTAGCCTCGTTTTTAGTTCAGCGACAGCTTTCCTTTTCGTAACGACTTTTTGGTTGCTGTCGTTCATCACGCACTTATTGCTCGCTCTTTTCTTGCGCTGCTTTTTTTATCGTTTTACTGTTTCTAAGTATTGGTTTCCGTATTACGTCACCTACTGTACGGCCTTGATTTCTTTCTCACGTGGCATTTAAGGGCACTCGGGGTTGAGAAGCTCAATTGGGGTTTATTCTACATACATCCGCCAAGGATTGCAATGTTCACAAAAAATTAAAAAATTTCTTTATATCCAGGATTTTTTTTTTCAATCACAACCAAAACTCGGTTAATTGTTCCTTGTATCATTTCCAAGTTTTTATTAAAAAATTTCTTGAAGATTCGTTTAGAATTTTTTGAGTGATGTTCTGACAAACGAAAAAAAACACACACACAAACGGATGAAGAAATCATTATCTCCCGAACTTTGGTTATTTGTGCCTTTTAATCATCTTTACAGTTCATGAAAATTTTGTAAGACTCCGTTCATAAGTTTTGTGGTTATATTGCTGACAAAGAGTAAAACAAGCATGCAGACCAGCAAAATAACAGATGATAAAAATCTGGTCATTTGCTTGTCGTAAGATTCCAAACTGTTCCTGCCAATGTCATTAACATCTGTTGAAATCATTCTGAGTTAGGTTGCCAAGAAAACGGGTAGAAAAAGCAAGTAAACGGTTGAACGGATCTTCACCAAAAGTTAATCATCTGTTCCAACATACCTAAGAATCCATGTAAATTTCATGAAGATCCCGCCCATAACTTTTTGAGTTATCTTGTTGATCAACACCCACACCAACGAGTTTGGCGGACGGTTGGGGGTTGCAATAATTATTGTTACGTGAGTCGTCCATACCTGCCGACATAGCTCTTGACAGCCTGTAGTTGCCTGCAGCCACGCAGCATCTTTTGTGCTTAGCGCGTACACTACGAGCCACGATATTAGTCCAACAATTTTTTCTTTTTATTTTTCATTGAAAATCTTCTGTTTGACGAGAATAATGTTTTAATATGGCAACACTGAGTGTTTAGTTCATCTGACAATATTTGTTTACATTCTGAAGAGGTTGGTTGCAGAACATTCTTTTGTTTAACAGATATTCTGTGAGCCACGCTGTTAGTCCATTTAAATAATATTCAAAATGGGACGTGCTAAGGATCTAACAGACGAAGAGAAGAAAGTCATTATCTAAGAAACGGCCAAGAAGACCTCATGTGCGTCTATTCCCAGGATTTTAGGCCGCCGTGTTAGAACAATTCAACGTCTTTTGAGGGATCCTTCCAATCGGAAGACATGGTCTGATAAAGGTAAAATAAAAGCTGTGAACACGCGGGGTATCAGAAAAATTAAACGTCAAGTCTTCAAAAGGCCGGGAAGCACAAGCAAAAGAATTTTTGAAAGCTCTGGTCTGAATAAAGTGCCAAAAACTACGCGAAACCGAATCTTAGGGACTATTGCAAACGTGAAATCTCACGAAAAAAGCCTCTATTGACACAAAAGCACATGCTTCTGAGAGTTGAGTCTGCTAGGTCTTATATGAAACAGGATATGAAGTGTGTTTTATGCACAGATGAGACCAGAGCGACTCTCGATGGCCCAGACTGATGGTCTAAAGGATGGGTCGGATTTGAGGGCAAGCTCCACCATCGTTTTCGCAGCCATAAAGGCGGTGGTGGTTTTATGTTGTGGGCTGGGATTATGAATGATGAACCTGTAGCTCCAATAATGGTCCGTGGACGAGTTAAAATCAATTCTGCTAATTGTTGCGCCCTGCTCGATGAATGTCTTGTTCCTTGGCTTGACAACCAGACTTTGGATCTTCGCAAAAAGCTGGTTTTCATGCAAGACAATGCACCCTCGCATTCAGCCGGAGCTACAAAAGAATACCTGACTTTTTTTGGGTTCAAAAACCAGAATTTGATGGTGTGGCCCCCTAATTCTCCAGATTTGAACCCAATTGAAAATCTGTGGTCTATCATCAAGCGCAAAATTTATACAGAGGGTAAGCAATTTCCTTCAAAAACAGAATTGTGGGAGGCCATACAAGTCACTGCAAGATCCATCGATGGTACTACTATTAGGAAATTTACTAATTCCGTTAATGACCGCATTTTTGAGGTCATAAAACATAATGGACGTTACATTAATAAATGAGCTTATTGTTTCTTGTTTATTTTGCCTTGTTTGCTGTTGCAATATGTTCCAAATATTTTTGAAGTATTATTTAGTAATTAATACTGATAGTTAATTTGTGTTTTATTCATCATATTTAGCTAATTTTGATACCTGAGACTAATATCGTGGTTCAGGAAATAGAGGGTGGATTAGATGAAAAGTAAGTTTCTAAGTGGAATCAAGCAAACAGTTTCTCAAATAATAGGATTATGAACATTGTACATGATTACTCTGCAGACGTACAATAGAAATATCAAGTTATATTAACAGGAAATAATAGTTATACAAAAACATCAAATTGTACTAATAGCGTGGGTCGCAGTGTATTTTTAAGTAGAATGCAGCAGTGTATGTGGATTTCGTAGTAGCGGTGTACTGTCAAGGCAACTTCAACTGCGTCCTTTTTTACCTTGCGTGCCTCTTCTATGAGGTTAGCCCAGCGCGTCTGATCTGTGGACAATATGCCATTGCAAGAAGTTGCCTACTCAAAAATTTTTATGTTCATTTCCCGTGCCCATGAAGGTGCATAAGATGAGCCATTGCGTTCGGTTAGCCAACAGTGCCCATCTTGGGGACCGCGCCTGTATGCTCTATATGTCTTTGGGATATCTTTGTTCCCCTGTCCACTTGACACTCATTTCCGTCTTACTCCCACAGTGTTTGTCCAGCTCTTCGTAGTTCTTGCTGTAAGAAAAAAAAAAGAAGGTTATACATTCGAGAATTGGCAAAGCTAAAGTTAATAGGATGCCGATTTCTAGAACTCCTATTGAAATAATAAATTCACATGACAATTATCCCCTCCTAACGTATCTGTTGACGAACGTTCTCTTGTTTCCCACGTGCGATTTTCCACCCGCCGTAGATGGGTATTCCCTTTTCCTTGGCATACTTCGTATCCTATCTTTCTCCTCTGAACAACGACACCTGGCTACAGGAAAGCTTTAGCAGGTCGTCGTATAACAGAATACGTCCCATTTTGCTTCATTGCATGTGCAGCTGCCGTTCGCGTCTTCTGTCACGCGTCGTGGCTGTGCCGCAGCTGGACGCCTCCCAGCGCCGGCCGCGCCAGCTCTCCCACGGGTGCTCTAGAGCCGCCGCGTTTGGGGCTCGTTGAGCTCAAACGAAGATTAAGCGAAGTCGTCGTGAATCATTTGGGTGGTGCCAGCAATTGCCGCCATCTATATTCCATTTAAAGCTGGTGCCAAGCATGCCTTGAGTTGTGTGCAATTTACGACTGGGTGCTATGCAGTGTGCGCAGGTATTCGTTGAGTGTTAGCATGCGTAATTGTGTTGTGCGCAATTTGATATTGGTACTAAGCATTCCTTGAGGGGTGAGCAACATGTAGTGGATTAGTTTTGCATTATTTATGTCTCTATTTATTACCTCCGCCAAGGAGGTTATGTTTTCGTCGGGTTTGTCTGTCTGTCAGTCACCCAGATAACTGAAAAAGTTATGGTCGGATATTGACGAAAATTACGGGGATTGTTATGTATGTTAAGAGGAACAGATGATTAACTTTTGGTAAAGATATGTCCATCCGTTTGTTTGTTTGCCTGCTTCATTTTTCTCAATGTCATAACTAAAAAAGTTATCTGCAGATTTTTATGAAATTCATATAAGTTGTTAGGTATATCACAAAGAGTAAATGACCAAATTTTTGTGATGATCTGTTGGCTCGTTTGTTCATCTGTCACTATTTTTAATTTATGCTTGTTAGCGCAATAACTCAAAAAGTATTGAATGGGTCTCTATGAAATTTATAAAGGGTTGTTAGTAATGTTAAAAGACATAAAATAAATGATTAAATTTTGGTGCAGATCGGTTCGTTCGTTTGTATGTTTGACTCATGTTTGTCATTACGTTTGTTAGCAGTATAACTCAAAAAGTTATGAACGGATTTTTAAGAAAATTTCACAAACTGTTTTTACTATCAAATGGCACAAATGAATAGATTTTGGAGTTGATACAAAGAAAATCATGGTTTCAGAGCCAATTTGAATTTTTTGCTACCGTTGCCTCGCTTGGCGGAGGTATGCGCTCTCAGATGTTCAATTTTTAAGGCTACTACAACCGCCTATTTCATTAACAAGTTCACCATTCGAGCGACCGACATTGCAAGGTAGCTACTCCAGCTTTAATATTTGTGAAAAATAGAATTCAGGCTTTCAAACGATGGCAAAAACTGGAAGATTAGAAGCAGATATAACTAGAGGTAACGTCACTTGGTCTGTGCATCTAAGACTACAAACTAGAAAGGGAGCACCAAATTCCCGCAGGCAGCCGATCCTGCTATAAAGACGCGATGTTAAGCAACCTAGGATTTAGGGCCCCTGCTGATTCAGTAGATTTGTTTTAGTGCCCTTAATGCTTTAATTTAAGGGAATTTTTTACTCGTTTCAATAGTTACAATTACTTTACCGACACTAGACGATTGTAGATATATGCAAGGGTTAATCACTTAAAGAGTTAACCCTTCACTGCTCGGTTCATCATGTCATTATATAATCAGTACCTAATGGTGTCACTTCTACAAAAAAAATCATGCAGGGAATGATAAACGCGTTACGGACAGTGCATGGCCGGAACGATGCTGTGCACTACGCTATTCGTACGAGAAACAGGCGTTTTATTTAATCCTTTGAGGGTTAGAATCCAGACGCCTGATGCATAAATGTTAACTTTGTGCATAACAAATCCAAAAATGGAGGATTACTTGCGATATCGTTGCTGATTCCGACGGGACAAAATTGCCCGGATATGAAGTTTGCCGCGACATATTAACGCCTAAGCAACGGCGAAAGGTACTTACAGTTGCAATGCTTAGGGTAAAATTATTACAAGGTTCAAAGAATGGAATTTTAAAATATTAGTATATTAAATGTGAATGCTTGGTTACTCGCCTGTTATTTCTTCACTATACACAGTACTCAGAGACTGAATGTTTTGTTTTGTACTATATTGTAGCATGTAAAGAGTGACTTCTATATTTTCTTCTGGCTGCCATCGGTGTAACCTGGAGACTAAGTCATTTTAAATTTTTGTCGTGGCAATTTAATCATAACCATGTAAATAAAAACGGAGGCGTGACTCACAGTAGTAGCGAACTTAAAACAGAGCCAAACTAGATTAGAGGTTGCTTTGAATTGCTTGAACACGACGAGCAAAATTGTCCAACATCTACAAAATTCGCTCATCAGGCTGCTTTTTACCCGAGTGTGGTAGAGCATTTGTTAACAAAATGCAACTCTCGGAAAGTTTAATTTCTTATCTGCATTGACTTTTACGGTCATCCTTCCGATGTCCCTCTTCGGCATTTTTTCCCATCCTCGAACATTTCTCTTTGCATTGCAATGCCTGACAACTGTTGTCTATCGTGTGCGTTGGTCGTAAGCTTTTAGGTTTTTTTAATTCATAGCATGCGTTACGGCATATCATATAGACATATTAGGATTGTTATTCAAAAGTCTGACTCCTGGCACGACCTGTCAGCAGGTGCACGTCAGGTTGCTGCACAACAACGGATGTTCGTTTCGTCCATCTCCTCATCTTTGCCTGATTTGCCCCAGCAGCCGCCGCTGCTCGTCGTCCCTCAATCTTATCTGTGATGCCAACTGTCGCTAGCTCTTTACTTCATATAATTCTGTGCCATCACATTTCCTCGCGGTAAATGAGGCTAGAAACTTCAAAGATAAGTCCATGGTAAATATGCAGAGCAAAAATTTATGGTTGGCATTAGCTAGCTAGTGTATTGCCGCGAGGTTCGGCATTTCAATGATAAAAGTCTTCGCCAAAACTCCAGCTCCTGTGCCGTAAAAGTCCCGAGTTAAATGGACTGATCCCTTACATTAAATGTGTTTTTCTATTCAGTTGCTGTTATTTCCGTGACGGCTAAGGCAGTATTATGACGTCACAAGTTGGTCCTGTTCCATGGGAAGTAGTATCGCCGCCATGGGTCTAGTTTCAGGCGTTAATCGCGAACTGAACACCATTGAGACGTCCGAAAACTCACGAGTGCTCTTCAGGATTGAATCTGGTGGGTTGCACCGAAAGGTTTGCTCGATTGGGTGCCGAAATCGAGCCTGCGTGGCTTGACTTGCTCGAAACTTCAGGATGGTGCGCTGGCTTTGACCAGCTAAACTGACTTTCTGGCGTTGATCTTCAACAGATTTTCCTTGAGACGTTCAGAAACGTAATCTTGCCCTGTAAAGCGGAGTTTTGAGCAAGCTCAACGTAATCGCGTTGCTTTTAACACTTGCAACACGTCATGGAGTGACATTCCGAAGCTTCTGCCTGAAATTTTGAGCCCAGGTCAAGCCTTGAAGGCCTAATTTTGGCGTCTAATCGAAGGCGCCTAACGCTTACGACACTATCCGACCTAGTGAATCCAATGTTTGTGACTGGAGTTCTGGATGAGGACAAGTCCAGTGGAATTACAGTAGTATATTTCCGTCAAATTGTGACAGTTGTTGACGCATTCATTTAGCAATCCAAGTAAACTGCGCGGCAGTCAAAATATCGCCTGTAACAATGGAAGACAGCAACATAAATGTTTTATCTTCGATGCCTTACATAGTCCTAACGATAACCTTCCAGATTTTCACTCAATTATTCACCCTATATCAACGACTATTTTTCGCGCTAGTTTTTTCTGCCATAGTGCATTTCGCTCCGTCTTTTCTGTGGACAGCTGTGTGTACTCTGTGGGTAGGAAACCTTTATGTTGACTGAGGGAATTTTTCTTCTTCTACAGCCTTAAATAGAAAAATTGAGAAGAATTTCATAGCCTATGCATCCTTTTAACTCTGTCGGCCTGAGGTGAAAAATTGCACAAGTTCTAACGTTGAATTTCACTCCCAAATGTTCTTTACCTTCAAGCTGTCGAAATGTCTTCGCTTTGGAGGGAGACAAGAAAAAAAAACTTTGGAAAGTTTGTTTGCGAGAGTTGCGGCGTTTTGCAAGTTGCCAAGAGTTTGAAGCTTGAGTGATCCAGCTGTGCCCGTTACGGTAATGTATTCGGAGTCTTCCTTTGGTATTGCTGCCTATGGCCCCCTGTGCTCTTCGGCAATGGGGGAATTGTGGGACACGAATCGTGCGGGGCCACGATAAGGATCTTGATAATAAGTTCCTTTTATCCTATAAGGACAAGCGACCTTCATAAAGCAATTTCATACAATGTTAAAGATATCCTTAAAGGATTAACCCTATTTGCGCTAGGTTGTGCGATCTCGTTACAAAGTTTGTTTTTCTTCTCGGATGACTACAGTAAGACAAACAGCCCATGCAACATAGTAACACAACCTGGTTTAAATGGAATAAATGTTTTGGATTTTTAGTTACCGCTCCAACGGGCGGTAAAATACTGAATCTAATAAGTTACCCTCAAAGGCATAGGATCGGTCATAAAATTAGTGACTTAGATTTATCAGTCCTCTGTTACGAGAGAAGCGCCCTTGTAGAATCTGTAGATTCTACGTGGCTCCGTTCTTTTTTCCATCAGCTATTGACTTGGTTGTTTTCTGCCCTTTCCCGGCTTGTATCCCTCACCCGTTGCTCCGCTCTTGGGATCTTTGTGTATCCTGTTACCGCACTTGTCCGTCTCTCTTTGCTCTTTCAAATCAACTTCTTGTGTATACGAGGCTCAAACTTATAGTTATGTGTTTATAGGAGTTTGTCTGTCTTTCACCGAAATAAGACATAAAGCTATGGATGGATCTTAGTGAAACTTACAGGGAATGTTAGGAAGGAAGAACCGATGATTAACTTTGGGTGAAGATCCGTCCAACCGTTTGTTTGTTTGCCTGTTCTTTCCTGGTCACATAACTCGAAGAGTTATGAATGGATCTTCAGTAAATTTTCAGTAATTATTGTAACTAGCAGGACCCGCGAAATTCCACGGTTGAAGAAAGACTGTATTTCACAAAATGAACCAACCCACGCTACGCTATTGCAATTTACCTCAGTTTAACCTAATGCACCTCTTGTAATGTAGCCCACCCCGTCTGAGTAAACGTCCGTCGCTCATTCCAACTCAACAATGTCTGTAGACCCAAGCCTAATTAAGTCGTATAAACTAACGTGACCGGTGGGGATTCACCGATTAGTTAATGCTTCCACTTTATAAGATGTAGCAATCTAAGCAATACGCTACTATAACGCACCCCTAACCTAACACAGCTCGTCTAACCTAACCTACCACATCAATAACCCCAGTCACTTAATCCTGACGAATTCAGTCTAACGAAAAATGGGAAGGTTACTTCCTACCCTTCTGATTACGC
>LQNS02278143.1:5232674-5270778 GCA_001587735.2 Parhyale hawaiensis | reverse complement strand
GAAGCAGGATATTCTCTTCGAAAATTGAATTTAGAGCAGAGATGCCAATACTACCAATTTTCTTTGCCCAAGGCGTATCTTGGCTACGCCTCAGACCCTATGAGGAATGCCATCCGTTACCAGCAGCAAAGCGAGCGAAATTTTTGTGAAGAAAAACGAAAGCGTAGATATGATACGGGTGAAATGAAGTCAAGTCTCTAATTTACGCCAATCTATTTGTGAAGAGCGTGACACACACACACACACACCCACACACACACGTAGATACAAGCGTATTAATATATAGATATTCAGACACAAATGACCAAATTTTGGTGATTATCGGCTTGCCCGCCAGTGTGTGATATGTTTGTGGACATAGGCTAACTAAACAATTTACGGACGGATCTCCAACAAAATTACAGGAATTTGTATTAGTAAAATGAGACATAATTGACCAAACTTTGGTGATGATGTAGAGGAAATCCTGGTTTCAGCACCCATTTGGAATTTTTTGTTAACTTTGCCTGGCTTTGCGGAGGTACCGGTATGCGCTCTCAGGGTGCTACTATGCTGAAAACCTTTGTAGCTAGTTTGGTTGCTTGTATGCGGTGATCACTTGCGATTATTAAGAACTCTCTTTGTGGCTTCGATTGCTGGGTTCAACCCTTTACACACTGACTTCGAGGTCAAAATATCGCAATGGTATGGCCAAGACAATGTGGGCCGTCCGTGTATGGTCCACCTCGTAACTTCGTACGTGTTGGCTTCTTGAATTTCACTTTGACTTAGTCGGTACTAAGACACTATCTAGTTTCTTGCAGCAGCAGTGTTTCGATATGTCTTCTGTGTAGAATTGTGGACTTCATTAGTGTTGACGGGTCCTTTTTCTTAAGAATCGCCGCGCAGCAAACTCGATTATTTTCTTTGTACATACTAAATGGAGATGTTCAGCACCTTTAGACAGAACCACCTTGACACACGTAAAGCATCAACAGTCTCTGCCGCCAGATGTATGTATAGGTAATACGAGATAGCCTGCGATGATTTCAAACGGCTTTATAAAGTAAGGCAAATTTTGCATAAGCCTACGTTAGAAGACGTAGATGCTGTTCTTTGAAGCTACCACCTACAATGGTGGGAGCACTAACGCAAAAGTTGTTCAGTCGCTCAACTTTCCACTTTGGCCATTGTCATGACTGTAACTTACTGTATGCGATCTAAAATTATTTCTGCATTAATGCGTCTAATTCTCAATTTAAAGAGCAAGGCAAAAGTCGCAATCGTAAGGTCATTAAATTAAAATCCATGAAATTATCATTAACTACAATTGGACGTTTCGGACCAACAGTCCATCTTCAGAAACATTCTGCAATACAATAAACGAAAAAATTACTCTACCACGAATCAAAAGTCGTATTAATAAAAACAAACCCCAAAAAGCGAAGCAGTTCTATGAGCGCTGATTAGGTTCGCCCATCTTATGTTATGGTGAGTAGCGAACCTAGGGGGTTTGTGTAAGTTACCTTAGCCATTAGCTACGCCTTCGGGACGTCTGTCTTTCGTGCCCACTTTGCTTCTTTCCTGATTTCAAACTTCTACTGATCTTACTTTCTTCTGTTCTTCCTCTTTTTTCCCGACTGGCTGTTCCTATGCGCATTGGTCCACCTTCGTGCATGGGTTCCGCATTTCTGTAGACATACTACATGTCCCTTTCTTTGCCTCTCTTGAATCACCATCGTTGTGTCTAAGGAGGCTTAAACAACTAATATGATAATAATATGAGCGTTTGAAATTCCAGTGCGAATACAATAAAAATAGATATATGGACAGTGTTTTTCCATTACATTTTTTTTCATTTTCACCTTGCATTTTTTCCCAGTTTCAATTTCATTCGTTTTCCATTTTCTGAATTTGTCTATATATCTGTATTTTTACTGTATTCGCACCGGTATTTTGAAAACTCATAGAACTGTTTCGCTTTTTGGCGTTAGTTTTATAAATTCGACGCTTGTTTCGTTGTAATGTAATTTTTGCATTTATTATATTACAGAATGTTGCTGAAGATGGGCTGTAAGTCCGAAGCGTTCAATTTTATTAAATAATAATTTCATGAATCTTAATAAAAAGACCTGACGATTAGCGATTTTCGCCTTGCTCTTTATTTTACCGTATGCGATTAGTCACGCTAAAACTCTACATCACTGCCATTTTAAACTCATGTAGGAATAGGAGGTATAGTCAAGAATGGACCATTTCTACTTATCATAGAGTAGAAACTACAAGAAACTACTCATCTACAATATAATAAAGACCAATGTTTGTTTATCTGTTTGTTTATTAATCTGTTTTTTATCCGCTTTCTGGCACGTTTTAACAAAACAGTTTAGCGGAAATTAGCCCATGCTGGAGGCTGTAATTGGTCATGCTATCAAACTTCATTGAAACTGATTAGTAGAAAATAGGCCAGGTTGCAGATGATGGCAAACCTTAATCAGCAAACCTTAATCTTAATCAGCGGCAGTGAAATTCAAGCAAGAGTATTAACTACTCCATATATCCAATCTATGGCAAATCATAGGGAGACTTTAGGTCTGAATACACTTCTTGCCTTGCCGAATTAAAATCGCAGCACTGAAGATATCTGAAGCCTTTATTAGCACTCTCGTCCATCTTGATTTTTAGTTTCTTCCCGCAGATAATTTCGTTGCATCAGTTATTCTTCCAGCTTTATATCAACTATCGACGAAACAGCTCTCGCTAAGCAAAACCATTGGACCTACCTACCGTATAAGATGTCCCACTGTATCTGCTATACCAAATCGAAACTCTTACTTTGAGTGTTGCCGAGCGGCCAGCAAAAAGAAATGAATTTTCTCCATATCAGAGGGAGAGAGAAAATTTCGATGCTCAGCAGTTGCGAAGCTGTCAGTACTAAACGTATTTTTATGTTAGCAGTTGTATGAAGAAGGTCATTACAAGTTCTTCGCTGTCATCTTTGACAGCGCGGGTCCTCTAGTATATATTAAGGGCCCCATACACGACAGCAACTTCCAACCGCAACCGCGATCTCCAACCGCAACCGCAACCAAATTTCCCGTGTATGGGCTACAACAACCGCAACCACCACCGCGATTTGCAGGTCGCGGTCGCGGTTGCTGTCGATCAAAATTTTCTGATATTTTGTGAGCTTAAAGTCGTGGTTGTGTTTGCGGTGGTGTATGGGCAGAAGCGATCAGATCTTGTCAGTTGTGCCTGAATTGGGGGCCGTGCGTGACGTTAATATAGCGCTCTTCACAATTGTTTACTGCTTCAAAAATGGACGTGTACAGTCAAGAATTTCTAAAAGAAATAATTGCGATGTACCATGAGCTTCCATGCCTATGGAAAGTGAAAAGTAGAGAATACTCAAATAAAATAGCAAAAACATTGCTTACGAAAAATTAGTTGAAATATTTAAAGAAGTAACCCATTCGGCCACGCGTGAAGATGTGATTGCCAAAATTAAGTCGTTGAGAACTGTATGGAGACATTGTTAACAACAGAGAACTGCGATTCAACTGAGAAAGATTGAACAGATCGTTTGTGACGTGTGTGGGCAGACCGCAGTTGCTGTCGTTTTTGGGGCCCTTTAGATTTTCATATTGGAGATTGAGCCCCGTGCAAGACGGAGCCTGGATCGCGACAACGTAATCGGATGTGGAGATGCAAGCAACTTTTTCGTTAATGTGCACACGTTGCTAGTTTTGAACAGCATATCTAGCTGCACCTGACTGCTTGTGGCTTGTTACTGCACTTTGTCGACTGACAACAAAAGAAACCAACCAACCTGGAAGTGCATCTGCACACCATGAATGTGTAGTGAAAGTAAAGATCACCACCACCACCACGGGGATCGGGGCCTCAACATTTTCCGAAGTCTGAAGCTTGGCTGACTCGCGCATTGGCTGCATAAATGGCGGGAACCTGTGATAAGTGGGAAAGGAGCTCCCATCAAAAGAAAAATTATCTGGCCAGAACGGCTGAATGTGACCGTGATTCCTGCTTCTATGTAGGCACCGAGCTGCTGACGTCCGTAAGGTCACAGAAACACCGCATCTAGTAACTCTTTTCTTTAGACACGGTTCCAGTTAATTACCTCGTATAAAGTAGTTATGTTTTTGTCGAGCTTCCTGTCTGTTTGTTTGTCTGTCACCAAGGTAACTCAAAAGATCTTCAAGAAAATTACTGAAGTTATGTATTTTAGTGCTGATAAAAAGGAAATCAGACTTTCAGAACCAATTTGAATTTTTCGTTAACGTTGCTTGGCTTAGCAGAGGTATGCGCTCTCAGAGTGCTCTAATTGACACTGTCGCAGCTTTCAGGCAAACCCCTAGGCGATTCCCCTTTCTGGATTGAAGGAAAAACAGCGGTGACACGCTTTCTATGTATTGTAACTCCGATTCAATATTTTGTCCATGAACATCGTCCAGAGTAGTAAACTGTTGTCAGTACTCGCTTGCTGTTATGCTGGAGCTCCAAGGGCTAACGTCTCAAAAGAGATGACATTCGGCAGTCTGACATTGTTTTTTTTGCGAAGAAATTTGTATGGAAGAAACTTGCGGTGCTGGCTGGCTCTTGAGAGTATCTTGAAAGAATAAATATTGTGTACCTCATTAGAGGAGGTACGATCATTAAAGTCTAGCTTCGTCAATAATTATTAGGTTGCATGCTGCTAGTAGGCGAATTGCGAGCGTGACCCACGGGGAGCTTATGTTGCGAAGTCGGCTGCATGCTTAGGTCATTTATGGATCTTCACCCTTGCCCCCAGGGGTCTATTCTGGCGGGCCCTTTCCCTGCGACACTATACTTGGGCCTCAGAACCCCAAGGGTCCCTAGTGCCTTCTCCGCAGGGGATGTTGTATCTGGTCGCAGTTCCTGCTGACGAGGTTAGTTGTGTAAAGTTAGGTCGGCTCTTTATTTTTCCCTTTCTGTTCCGCGAGGTTTACTGTCAATCGAGATGACTGACCTAGTCCGCGAGACTCCTCTAGTCTCTCTCGTGTGGAAGGCCATAAAAAGGGGCCTTCAACTTGAGTTTGAGTGTCTTTTCCTATGCTTTGCGCCTTTTTCCCGTCTTTTTCCGCCAGTAGTAGCGCACTGAGCCAGATTGAGTTCTTCCGGGAGGAATGCCGAGATAAAATATTCCTGCTGATGACATAGTAATGAAAATAAAATTCACTTTTGAATCGCCTGAGTTGCGGCTACGGTGGTAAAACTGAAATGTAACTATCTTCATTCTTTGTCATGGTGAGTCGCGGCCAAAAGAGACCACATAGATTACCTTAGTGGTAATTAAGTCTTAGAGGAATTCTTTTTCGGGTCTGGTTTCCTCTCTTCCTTTTTCCCACCTTTGCTGATTATGTTCATTTTCGTCTTTCTTCTTAGTTGCCGTACTTTCCCCACGCGCTTAATTCCAACATACTTGGGTCCCCGCTTTTTCTGGACTTACTGGATGCCTCCTCCTTCCGTTACCTGTCTGGGAACCCTGCTGAAGTGGAAATTTCCCAAGTGCAGGGTGCAGTAGTAGTGCCTGTTGCTGTATAGCATAAACGCCGTCGAAAGCTGAACCAGGAACAGTTCGCTATTTTACGGACACTAATCACAATAATCTTATTTCAAATATACAATTTTGACTGCACATCGACTCACCACCCGCCTTACTCCCAGAGCTTGGCTTCCTCAGACTGTCACCTGGAAATGAAGAAGCGTCGCAAGGGAACCAAGTGTCGCTTCCGTTTCGCAGTAATCGCTGCTAGACAGGGCCTGATTGAAGCCACGCCATTCCAAGTTCATATATTTTGGGCCTAGAAATATAGAAGGGCTGTTGCAATATGTGTTGCAAAAATCTCTGCCAAACTTTCCCAGGTGATAGGGACACTCAAAACAAACACTTTTTCACGAATATTAAAAATTTCAAAACTTGTTCGTTTCCGAGATATTGACATATGTAATTTGTAACAAAACCTTACCTAATACTGCAACTAAATGAAGGCCTACCTACATACAACTCCAGTTGCAAATACACAGTAGAGTGGAAACTGAAAGAATATTGTGTAAAGAAATGTAATGCATTAATTTTACAACCAATTACATTAACTGTTCAAAATGTCCACCATTTACTTCAGTGCAGGCGTGACACCTCCTCCGAAAGGATTGTTGAACACGAGATAACATTTGTCGATCTTCAGCGATGTTGCCTGCTGCGACCGCGATCCTGGCAACAAGATCAAATTCTGACTGCAGAGGAGTTTCGTGCACCAAAGTTTTCATGTGGTCCCAGAAAAAGAAATCCATTGGATTGAGGTCGGGAGATCTAGCAGGCCATGTTACTGGACCATTTCACCGGTCCGGTAAAGTAATTTGTAAACAAAGCGTTGCCATAAAATAGGCAACTGCTGTATTGCCAGATTCAAAGGTATAACTAGGATTAACGTAAAGACTTATTTACTATTTGTAAGATTACCCTAAACTATACACATGTCAATATCTCGGAAACGAACAAGTTTTGGAATTTTTGGCATTCGTGAAAAAGTGTTTGTTTTGAGTGTCCCTATCACCTGTGAAAGTTTGGCAGAGTTTTTTTGCAACACCCGGTATAGTATCTGAATACCGAAATTCCAGCCGACACTTTTCGAGAACACTTCGCCGTCGACGGTATCAGGTACATAACTATAGACCTGCAACTTTTTGCATCAAGCGCTATTCTGGCCGCTAATGGCCCAGTAAGCTTACAACTGCATAGCTGAAATATTCAGTTACTGTTGTATGCTGGTTGGTTTTTAGATACATGTCAGTAGGTAGTTTGTTGGTGTTTCACTCTAAGCTTAAATATACGGTGATTATTTAGCACACTAGAGGGCCCGCGCTGTCATAAAATGAGAGCGAAGAATTTGTGATGACCTTCTTCATTGATCATACTTTCGTAATTACAACTGCTAATCTAAGCACCCTGAAAAGAGCGTTTACGGCTTCACAGCCTCTCAGTATCAAAACTTTTTTCCTCTGAAATGGAGAAAATACATGGTTTATTGCAGGCCGATCAGCAACGCTCAAAGTAATACCGTAGCTCCGATTCGGTATTGTGGATACGGTAGGTTAGCGTATACAGGTCCAAGGGTTTTTGCACAGCGAAAGCTGTTTCATCGATCATTGAATTAATTTGGGAGAATAGCTGAAGCAACGAAATCATCTGTGGGAAGAAACTACGAGTCAAGATGCATGAGCGTGCCAATGGAAGCTTTAGATATCTTCAGTACTGCGATTTCAAATTTGGCAATGCAAGAAGTGCGTTTAGACATAAGGTCGCCCGATACTTTACCGTTGATTCGATGTATGGAGGAGCTAATACTCGTACAAATCCGACTAACCTGCAATGTCTTCATTGTTTGAGTTTCAACTGTCCCTGCTTAAGATACCTACGTTTGCCATCTTCTGCAAATCGGCCTATTTTCTACTGATCAGTTTTCAATGGAACTTGAGAGGACGACCAGAGCCTCCAGCCTGGGCTTATTTCCCTATCTGTCTTGTTAAAACGTGACAGAAAATGGATAAACGGATAAATATATAAACAAATAAACCGATAAACACACAACGGTCTTTATAATATTGTAGATAAGAAAAATAGTTTGCCGTCACACTTGTCGAGTTCGGAGCAGCCGCGCGTGTCGCACCTGTGACCGCCGATGCTCACAACGGTTCGATTATCCTGAGACTGTCCTCCCGCTACCGCCAGAGAAAGGTTCGCGTGTGAACCCGGCTTTAAGGAGAAGAAATAAAGCGCATCTATGGGTCTCGGGAACAACGGAGGTTAACCTCAAGCTACTACTCTGCAAGTTATTTGCTGCGCGATCTGTCTGTAACGCCCAAATGATGAGCCCCCGAGTAAACTTTTTGTCTGTCACGCCAACTATTGATTAAAATTAAATGGAGTTATTGGAGTAAAATGGAATGGACTTAATGGAGTTCTGTGACGGTAAATTGCGTTACATGGAGTTGAATTTCACTTATATAGAGATAAATTAAGTTTAGTAGAGTGGAAGAAAGATGAATGGAGTTAAACGATTGTAAATGGAGCTAAATGAAGAAAAATGATTCTGAAGAAAGTTGAATGAAATTAAAGTGTTAAATGGAATCAATTGGAATTGAAGGAAAATGAAATTGTATCAAGTTGAGTTAACATCGAAGAAGCTGAAGAAAGTATAAATTAGTTCAACAAATAAATGAAGGTTTTGATGTTAACTCTGAAATACGCGAATACTTTAACCTTTTACATGTTCAGTTACTTAAAACGGTTAGTTTCAGCGCGATACGTTGGATTCCCTGGGATATGGGTTGGAATAGCTTAGATTTGAATTGCTACATTTTGAGCAGAAAAACATTAGGCAACCGTGGAATTTGCTGTTCCCCTCTGGTCAAGATTTAAATGCCAAAGAGAACCAGGCTATTGTGGTGACTACAAAAAAAATGGTGGCCAAAGGGAAACACCTACGATCGAGTTGCTAGCGTTAGTTGCGAACAAGTTGCTCAAGAGTTTTAGGTTGTCCCAAGCATGAAATTGTAATTTATGCTTGAAATTCGGTCACATGCCTTCGATTAAAGTTCAAATCTAATTAAAGTTAATTGGACGAAATTATTTTATTAGTTACTTTCTTAATTTTTGTTCTGTTGGCTGTGCTCACTTCTATCTACCTCGCGAACGGTATTCTGCTCACCTCTAAATGTTTTATTCTTTGCTTACTAGCGATTATTTTACGTTAGTATCGTCATTCTCGATAATGAGGGACGTCACTCCCCCAGGCAGTTCTCATAGATCACCCAAACTTTAGGTGGGCCTTCGGGAAGCCTTTCTTTCGTGCCCGCTGTGCTTTTGTTTTTCTCTTTTATATATTGAAGGCTTTGTTCTGTTGTTCCTCCTTTTTCCTGACTCGTTGTTTCCATGTGTCTGTCTATCCTAAGTGGGAGCGCCCTCGTGCGTGGGTTCCGCGTTTCCCTCTAAATACTAGACATCTCTTCCCTTTTGCGGCGCGTTATCCCATGTTGGCTGGTACGTCGTGCTGAATACAAATCATGATAGTATTAATACTGATAATGTGTCAGGCGTTTATGCCCTCTGTCTCTCTTGTTTGTCTTATTTCACTAACAAGTTCCTGTCTGTCCTTCCTTCTCTCTCGAGACTTACTCTCTCTTGGGCAATGATCTGTGCAAATGTTTCCTTTATTTCCAATGGTAGAGGCCCGTTAGCTGCATTGCTCCTTGTGTTCCCAACACCGCTGCCATGGTTTGGGAAACTTCAACTATTTACTTCCAGCCAACGTACAACGTTCGATGTTCGGGGCGTAATTTTATATTCGAATAAAGTTGGTTATGAGATCATTGATATTTTTAAAATTTTTACAGTGAATTTGCTACTTTTTTGGGGTGTGTCATCAAAACGAACACAATGCCATGTTTACACCTTTTGGCGACTCTATTTGACGCCGGACAATACGAAAAATATGTTTTCAGGAAAACTGGGAGCTTAATTAAGATCTTTATTTTTTACCAATGAGTGGACTTACGCTCGCAATTTTCAACAAGTATTTTAGCAAATGTCCAGTAGGAATGAGCGCCTAATTGTGTATGCAAAGTACTTCCTCAAACGTTTTAACGGGTCCCTCGTCTAGCAAAATCAAATGCAAGATTCATGCAGTTGGATTTCTTTGGCCTTGGCGCTGTTTCGAGGGTCTTATCTCAGCTGCGCTCCAATGAACTCCTTTGGGGAAGCCTGGGGAGCACGAATGGCTCAGAACTAGTTGGTAAAGCGAAGGAAAGTGAACATTTGCCTCGCCATAGACGTTCGATGTTAATGCGAACGCTTAAGTTTTGGTCTTTGAAGTGAATCTGCACCGCTGCTCGAGCCATGCGTGAAGGACTGTCAAATCTGTCACTGCGGGAGCTCCAACTTTGAGGTGGGGGCTCGCGCTCGAGTGCTGCTCATCTTCGATCTTGATTTGCATTATTTCGAGGCATTCAGAGGGCATAGGACGAGCTAGATAGGGTTAGGTTAGTTCAGTTTGCTCATGGTGTATTCCGGGGAGTCCCCAACGTTCAGGTGGAATGTTAACTGGTTGTGGTAGTTGGATTACGGTGAGTAGGATGGCGGCTTTCATGCTGGTCAATATTTTTTTCTTGTACGCAGTCCTATTGGTGCTTTTTATCACTCGCTAGCGAAGCGAAGAGCTGTGATAAGGTGTTCGTTGAAGACTTATGTGTATTTGTTTGTCCGCCCGAATGGAGGGAGTGGGGGGATTTTCATAATTTTTTGCAGGGAGTCAGGTATGTTAACCTACGTGTGAAAAATGCCAAAACTCTGGAGTTAGCTGGCCATAAAAAATGACTGCGTTGAAATTTGCCCCCCCCCCCTGCCGGTAATGGACTTACGCCTTTGGGTGTTCTAGTTATCAACTGCAAACGAAGTGAGAGATGTGAGAATGTTTTCATTGATGATTCAAGTATACCCTATATATATTGAGATTTCGATTAAAGCAGTTAAGGAAATTTTGATACCCACGACGCGCGTTTCGCTGTTCTCCAGCTCATCAGGTGGGAGGGTGAATGAAAGTTGGAAAATTTAGTTTTTGAAATCTTGTGAAATATAGAGAGGTTACCATAGGAAGGTGTAACTATGATACCGGCTCTTCCAAAAGTATAAATGAAATTTCCAATCAAGCAAATGTTTCGTCAATTCTCAACTACAGTCCGCTGCGTAGACTCCAATAATTACTGCACGTTGCAGACACACAGATGTACAGAGGGCGACAGTTTATAACCTGTCGTAGATAAAAGGCTGGCGCATCAGCATATATAGCAGTCTTCGTAGTAAATACAAATCCCACAATTGCCGAAAACACACCACACCATAGCTGAAAGTTGACTTGAAGCGTTGGTAGGCCTCCGATGATGGTCGAAAAATCTTCAAGATGCAGCATCCATATGAAACATTTGCAGTTTTCCGCCCACTCAAAAAGAGGGTGAGGAGTTAAGCAATGTTCATAAATTTTTGCAGTGAGTCAGGTGGCTTGACCTAGAGGTGAAAAATGCCGAAACTGTAGAGTTAGCTAGCCGTAAAAAATGACGGCATTGAAATTTGTTTCCTTTACCGCGGGCGATGGTCTTACGCCCTTGGGCGTTCTAGTTATTATATTTTTTGTCTGTTTTATTATTCTCCACTTGAACGTGTAACTTCCTAATGCTTGTCATTTCCACTCTTGTCAAGCCTACATCACTTCCCACTGCTGATCATTTCTACTCAAGTCAAGCTTGCATCACTTTCCAGTGCTGATCATATGCACTCACATCAAGCCTGCGTAAGATTCCCACTGCTAATCATTTCCACTCACGTCAAGCTGGCATAACTTCCCATTACTGATCATTTCACTCACCTTAAGCTTGTATCACTTCCCACTGCTTATCATTTCCACTCACGTCAAGCCTGCATAACTTCCCACTGCTAATCATTTCCACTCACCTCAATCTTACATCACTTCCCATTACTGATCATTTCCACTTATGTCAAGCCTGCATCACTTTCCCCTACTGATCATTTCCACTCATGTCAAGCCTACATAACTTCCCACTGCTGATCATTTCCACTCATGTCAAGCCTACATAACTTCCCACTGCTGATCATTTCCACTCACGTCGAGCTCCAGGTTTGAACATAATCCCCTGCACGAGGTTGCGTCGCTTCTATAGTTTTACCATCGACCCCGTGCGGGCCATCGATATAAGGAAGCGAAGGCTCGTTGCATGTATAAAGGTTATGAGTCAGTACGTAAAGAGGGCTGCAGAGCTGCGCTGCGTTTGATATACAGCCCCACTTTGCTGTGAAACTGCTGAGCCTGTGTACCTAAGCTTGTGTGTACAAAGAATTTAGTTTCTATACCTAAACTCACTGTGTGAGCACAGAACTTTGTTTACCTAAGATGGTCGTGTGAACAGTGAACTCAGAATTGTGTCTGTCTAAGCTTTTGTGTGAGCATTGAACTTAATTTACATACTTAAGATGACATACTCGTTCAACACAGAACATTGTATAGCTAAGCTAACCGTGTGAGCTCATGGGCCGGATGCACAAACGCCTTGTGAAGTTACAGTGACGTAAACTGTACAGTTCCTTGAAGTGCCTTTTTCACCACTCAGATCTTGTTCCTTTTTACACTAATCTTCACAAAGTTATGATCAAAGTGTTTTAAACCTCCAACTGATGCATACCTAAGTAATAGACAAGACTCAAATGTTTAATCGAGGAGTAAATATGTAAGACGTCAGCAGTTACATGGTTGTATTCGTGCCTGCAACTGTACAGTTACGGTGCTTGTAACGTTACTAGGCGTTTGAGCATCCGGCCCCTGGAAGATCTTAGTTTATGGCCATAAAGCCGTGTCCACACTATCAATCATTTCTTGACGCACGAACACGAATATCTTGGAACAAAACACAA
This sequence comes from Parhyale hawaiensis, assembly GCA_001587735.2. Taxonomy (NCBI): domain Eukaryota; kingdom Metazoa; phylum Arthropoda; class Malacostraca; order Amphipoda; family Hyalidae; genus Parhyale; species Parhyale hawaiensis. The sequence goes on along the minus strand of LQNS02278143.1, from coordinate 5,258,279 downwards.
AAAGATCTGTTTTGCGGACAGAAAAAACTGTTTTGCGGACAGAAAGATCTGTTTTACGTACGGAAAGGTCTTGTTTTGCATGCAGAAAGATCTGTTTTGCGTACGGAAAGGTCTTGTTCTGCAAGCAGACAGCCAGATTGCAGGGAAACACAAAAACTAAACACCTCTCGCAAGTAGCCATTGAACCCCAAGTTCTTTCCCCAATCGGTATTCTTTTCCGTGGAATATTTTCATAAATCTGCATAAGACAGCATGCGGAAGCCATTATAAGCAGTGAGCTGTACAATGCGTTCAACCAGCTGACTGGGAACTTCGAAAAAATAAAAATGGAAACTATAATGAGCCTTGTATTTCCATCTAGCTAACTTCCATTACCATTTTAATATCGTAGGAATTAATTTCATTCGTACAGGCTAAACAATGCATTCCAGTGTCCTTGCTCTTGTTTCCCAACTCGCTGTGACCATGCGCGTTGATCCTGCGTAGAATCACCCTCGTGCATGGGTCTCTCATTCTATCTTGCCATGCTTTATAGTATCGTTCTTTGTCTCTCATAAAACTCCAAACTTGTGACGGTTTAGGAACGTTTCAACTCATGCAATAGCTAATAATAATCTCTCGCTGTCAACACCCTGGGAAACGCAGCACATTACAGAGTCGTGAATTTGTAATTGCTTGATTTACTGATGGCCTTACCAATGAGATTCACATCATGGCTAGTGCATTTCTTGCTTGGAAGTGTGCTAATTCGTTGAAAATGCAAAGCTAATGTTGACGAAAAAGAGTCAGAGCGGTCGCTACTTACTTATAGGCAATATCAAGATGCGCTAAGTGCTTTCCTTTTTCAAAAACTAAATTGCAACGACACACTGATGAAGTTCACTACGAGCTAAAGAGTTATTGTAACTGTACACCATAATTAAACTATCCACAGACCACACCATACTGTAAGCTGTGGTCTATGAGCTATCAAAACAATATAATAAACACCGCCGTGTGTGTATGTGTGTTTCGTGTTACACTCTAAACGAACTAGGCTGATCATTTATTTTCACTCACGTTACAAATTTTTGTAATTATGTCGTGTTTTGCTGAAGATCAAGACGCAAAAATTAGACCGTTGCAGAAAATAGCCAAAGTTGAACTTCTTCCCCCTTTAATTCAATACGCACACTGAAATTCATATAAGAAAGATCTGTAGAGCTGTTCTTAGACCGGCCATGGAGTCAGATTTTTCATAATTAGCTTCTCCATACATTGAATCTATAGTTGCACTCAATTTACGATGTACTAATAGAGTAATGATCAATGAAGCACAGGAAAAGCGATTTTTCACGGTCTTGTAGACACAGTATGTAGTTAGTTTTACTAGCTTACTTTTTTTTTCCTTTGACGAAGCAGTTTTCGCCAAGTGTAAAACTGTCAATGTACTGAATGTCGTCATATCGTAAATAGGATACGCGACGAGGAACATAGTACTTCACTGCTTGCTAATGCAATTTTTTACATTTTTTTTTGTATGTTAAACAAGGGAAGGAAATAGTGCGCTGCTCAGATAAATGGAAAGAGTGAGCACTCATTTCATGTGACCATCTGAGTTGGCTGTTGTGGCGTATCCTTCAGAAGTATATTAAATACTAGCGAAAGTATCAGTGAGGAAGTGCCATCACAAATTCCTCGCTGTCATTTTTGACAGCGCGGGCACTCTAGTAGGTATACTATATTAATGCTATTCACACATTACATTCAATGTTTTAGGCTGTTTCCGAAGTTTTCGTAGATTTCAGTCTCCTACTACTAGTGATTTGAAGATCGACGAAGAACCAAAACACAAACATCGAGCAAATGTTTGATCGTGTGAACGGGGGTTGAAGCAGCTCTTGCGACCCCAGATCTAACATTTGTATAGCAAAGCATTGTGTTTGACTCCAGCACCGAGTTTGTGTATCGACGCTCCTTAATTTAATTAGCTTGTCAGTTAAACTCGAAGCTGACAATTTGTGTGCCTAAAGGCGAGTTCACACTAACGACTTTTGCTTTGCATAAGGCTGTCAATCGTTCAGTGAAAATGTTGATGACAGGATATGTCATCAGGATATGTCGACAGGATATGTCGCACTTGATTGTGCGTGTGAATGGTGCGTTAGTACTGTGTAGAATATCCTCTACATATTTACAGAATAACCATTGATTCGCTATACTCAAATTGGTTGCAATTGCCAGTATACTTGTGTCAACTTCCCTATATTTAGAATTACAAGTTTGTTTATGCCAAACTCCTTAAAAAAACACTTTAGCTACAACTTGTAAACATGCGCGCAACTGCCGTGTGAAAATTTTTTACGATAGTGCGGAAATTGCGGTCTATTTATGTTCATCATGTGCTCTTAAAAAGCCACAAAATAACCAGCTTTAAACCATCAATAATTTCCCACTGCTAATAATGTCTTCGTATATCTTGCTGCTTTCGTTTACACAAGGAACGAAGAAATGTGAGGTTTGCTTTACAAAACTCCCAAACTTAATGGTTTTGAAATAAGATTTGAATTGAAAACAATGGGAATTTGCATATTTAAGCACTGCTTTTGCCTGTGTGAATGTAGTTAGGCCAGCCTGTTTTAATATTCCATTATTTTACTCATACATGTGCACTCTTTGTAAAACATTTACCAGAGTTAATTTTTGCTGTGACGTCATGGTTGTGACGCGATACGTGTTTTACTGCGAAACTGTTATATAATGGAACATTTTCGCTCCTTTTTGTTATTTGAGACAAACGATGTATATATAATTGTGTACTCAAATTATATACTCGATTATGATTCGCGTACTTCATATAACGAATTTCAGCCGAAGTTCGCGTCGGCGGCGTCGAAATTACAACCTGCAGCATTCTACTGTCGCTTGCTCTACCTCCGTCAATCGTCAGAGTAGCGGCGTCGTTTGTTGGCCGACGGGCTGTAACGGCAACGAGAGTTGCATTTGTGAATCAGAGGTAGTCATGCATGGGAAGTCAGAACTTTGCTGATAATATAGATTGCTCATCGTATATTTCCGTACAATGAATCCAATACTCTCGATATTGCGCCTCACACTGGGAATTCTGAAAAGTTGCCTATGTCTGCAACGATACAAGAGTAAACTCAAGGATTCTCTACGATAACTTACCTCCATAGCGCGAGTATTCTTATAATAATGTGACTGCTAGTATGTAGATAAAACTCTTACGCAGCATAGGCTCCAAATGGGAGTCTCTCGGCGGTCGTCGACGTATGAACAGTTGCCAGGAGCAAGCAGTTCATGTTGTGTATATTAAACAACCTTCTGAAATGCGCTGGAGCTGCAGTTTCCGAACTTTTTTCTGGTCGGCGCCCACTTTTCCCTCACACACTAATGCGACAGTGATCTGTTTTTATATTTATTATTTATTTACTATTGTTAACCGTTTCAACCCAAATTAAACGTCACTTTTCGCAGGACCTGCTCTATTCATAATGCTCCCAAATCCGTATCAGTAGGGACAAAACCAAGGAAACCAAGGCAAAACTCGATCCTCCTCCCCACCCCACCTCCGATAATCAAGGAGTGGTGCAGCACACTTCGGGACCGGTTGCTCTAGATCTGTGATCAACATCAAACCTTTGTCGTTTAGCGACGCCATCGGTTAATATCGAATGATCGCCGATAATTTTTCAATCTGGCGAGAGGTCCACCTTAGATTAATTTGTACTTTCTCAAATGTTGTGTGCTCTCCAGCTGAGAATTATTGTCTCTAATACCACAGTATTACTTCACTAGTGAATATATTGGCATACTACAAGCGTATCACCGCGCCTTTAGCGGCTCGCATAACATAATAGCCTTTGCTGAGTTAAATACTCGGATCGTTGGAGGATTTATTGAACGCATTCGACTCATTCCCATAATTCGTATTAGAGGAGGGAGACTGCTTCTGTATTTAAGCTTGTGGTCGAGACTTAAGATAGCAGGCCGCTTACGGACCAACAGACCCATTCTCGGACAGTAGTAGTATAGAGACACGCGCTCCGGCCCTCTATGAGCTATTCCTTAGAGAGGCTATATATAGACCTTGCATGTGGATATCTCCGCAGGAGGTAGAGAATAGGCTGTATGCCGCCGGGCTTGGTTCTCCTATTCAGTTCGGAATTCAAGATCTGTTCCGTGTCCACATTGCATTCTTCTGTTCGCATACTCCCACGGTCTTTTTCCTGGTTTTCTTCGTCTTTCGGCAGTTTTCGTACCCATGCGAGTTGATGTGTGGAAACACAATTGTACATGAATGATATACACACGTGTATAGAGAGAGAAACAACAGCACATTTAATTGTTTCCTTTTGCCTTAGGTTCTACATTGTCTGATATAACGGCGATATCCCATAGACTGCCGGAGCGTTCGTTATGGATCTTTTTGGGAATGGGCCTGCTGGTTTGTCTACTGCCCGCTATCTACTCTAAACACTTTTACGTTGGTGGCATTGTGTATGAATGTGATTGAACATTACATTCCTAAACCTGTGGAAGTGAAATTTGAACATAGTTCTCAATCAAAAACTGTACTAAATAACATCAATATTATCACACTATTCAAACTTTCTGGGTATCTTCATTTACTGTTTTATTGGGAAACGTCTATTACGCCTTAGCTTCTGTTTTCCATCCTCTTTGAAATCTTCCTGAAAAATATACGGGCATTTTGGCCTTTTCTTCCGTACAGAATTTTTCCAGTTGTCGAACACAAGAATCTGTTCGAGAGTTTTCTTAATTTCTGTGTAGCTCATGAAGTCGAGCTTGTACAAGGAAACATCACCGGATGGTACTCGCTCATCTTTCGTGAGTGAGTAACTCAAGCGGCTTTGTAATAAGCGGTCGCATTTAGTTTTTATGCGGCTTTCTCACAGTCGTGTGTTGCTCGACAAGCTAAATTATACAGCTGGCAGTCTACAGACCAATAGGCCTATTCCTAGAGAGCAGCCATGAGCTCTCGCAGTTATTCCAGTATCATGGAGACTTCTGAGGAAGAAAAAAATAATAAAGTAAAGGCGAATAATAAATAAAGGCAAGGACTTGATCGCGCAAGCATAATTAAATGCTGCGGACACGGAGGGCTAAGAGACGTTAAGTTAGTCGTGGCCTGAAGTATGGATTACGGTGGCTTAGAAGCTTTGGTCGTTAGAAGTTTGGTACTCTTGGAGGAGCTCGTAACTGTGGAGGATGTTACTCCCAATATATTGATGGTGTATGGCTGTAAACAACGTGTTTTTATAAACGTTTTGTTTCAAGTTCGGGAAAACTACAGCAGTAGCCCTTCGGATAGTGAAGCAAGTTATTGGATGAGACTGTTCAGGTCACAGTCAAGCATACGAATATTTCGAGCGTCTTAAAGATGGTGGGGCATCGGTTGACGGTGATCTCCGTTCAATACTGTCGTAAACCGGCAGAGCGCCTGAAAATGCCAATTCTTCGTGGTTAGTCTTTCAATGCTTTGTTGGAGTGGTTGAGGGAGAATCTAGAGATAAAACGTACAGATAATTTCCACACGGGTACTTGATTCCTCAAGCATAACAGTGCGAGGCCACACCCTACGCAATGCTCCCGTAGACAGCATCTAGGGGGCTTTTCCCTGCGTCCAACGTTCGGGAATTTCTGGTAAAAACAGTCTTCTCATCCGCGTATTCATCCGACGTTACGCTGGGCGACTTTTCTGATTCCCCAAAATGAAATTGAAGGGACAAGAATATGCCATAAGTGGGAGAGTCGAGCGAAATCACAAGTGGCACTAGCCGATGGGATTGGTGAGTTCTCTTGTAAGAGAACTGCATTCAAGGTGACTGTGGTGAAAGGTCGAGCTATGGTATAATCATCTGTATCAATGTATTCAGTGAACTGTCGGACAGCAACTCGTATTTTGCGAATTCTTTTCATGGGCTTGTGCCTTCAAATGTTTTCATATGTTCTAAATTGGATTGTTAGTATCGATATCGTGAAACGCTTGCAGCCACCTCGACTTCGCTCTATTCAGCCCATTTTTTTATCTACCTTGGCTGCAGGCTCCAGATTATCATCCTTTTGGAACAGAAAACCTTCAAGATCAAACGCTGTGGAGGATACCGGAATTTCTCTTTGAAGTCTCAGCTTCTCAAGCTATTAACATTCAACTAACAAAGCATAAACTGAGCATCAGAAGCAAAGTATTGATTGGACAGTAGGAAACAAAAATTAAACATATATAAGGCAGTAAACAAGTTAACCTCTCTAATAATAATGACCTCCGCCAAGAAGGTTATGTTGTCGTCGGGTTTGCTGTCTGTCACTAAGATACTGAAAAAAATTAGGAACTGATTTTAACAAAATTTACAGGGATTGTTAAGTGTGTTAGGTGAAAAAATTATTAACTTTTGGTGAAGATCCGTCCATCAGTTTGTCTGCCTCATTTTTCTTAGGGTCATAACGCAAAAAGTTAGGGACGGATTTTTATGATATTCACAGGAGTGTTTAACAATGTTAAAATACATAAATAATGAAATTTTGGTAATGATCGGTTGGTCTGTTAGTGTGTTTGACTGCTGTTTGTCAGAATGTTTATTAGCAGCATAGCTCAATAATTAATGAATGGATATTTAAGAAAATTACTGGAACTACTAATGCTGGTGAAAATTAGGAACAAATGATTAGATTTTGGTGTTCATACAAAGAAAATATGGTTTCAAAACCAATTAGAATTTTTTGTTATCGTTTCCTTGCTTGGCGGAGGTATGCGCTCTCAGAGTGCTCTGCCTCATTAGTCAAAGCCCACACGCTAATGCTGACCAAAGCTCCGATGTTTACCGTTGCCATAGAAGACATCTCATTCTACTCGATTCTTCACCGTGTTCTACATGCCATAAAGTCATCCATTATATCGATACCGTGATGTGACCAAGCGGATAGCGAAATCATGCCAGGCAAGATGGGTTAGGAATGGTGATTTATATCGAGCGTACTCGCAGCTTAAAATATATATATATATTTTTTGTTACCTGCTGTTGGTTAAACGTTAAGCGGTTAGCACTACGTTACTTACGCAAGCTAGTTTCTCGCTGGAAAGGTGGCAAAAACGAAAACAAAGCCTTTTAGTCAAAAGTTTGGATCGCCGATATCGTGTGACTTTTGCGAATTAAATCCGCGATCGCTGAATTAATTGAAATTATTGAAAACTCTCACGATGGCGGAATAGACGTTGCAAAATTCTGCGATCTTTGAATTAATTGAAATAATAGAATTTTGCAATCACTGAATCATGGACGGCAAAATCTAAAACTCCCATCACTTCCAGTGACATGAAAAACACCCACGTATAATGTTGCGGGTACCTGCTAAGTTTAGAGTGGGATTTGTATGTGAGAATTGTAAGCCGTTCTTCTAATCCCGTGTCTTTACTCAACAGTTGAAGTATTATAGGAAAATTTATTACTTGTGACATTTCTAGAGATGATGAAAATAATACCCCGAAAATAAACTGCTGCGTGTTCAATGTTTGAGAGTCATTTATTTAAGTAGTCTGTTAAGAATATATTTTGGATTGTAGTTTTAGCTCTTCATTTATATATATTAATGCATGTGCTATTAAATTATGTGAGGCATTAGTTAAGCAAAATACAAAATTGTTTTCAGGACTAGCTAATTATATATTCTATTCTTTTACGCGTCACTGTAACGATCTCTTCGCTTTCTCTTAACTCGTCGACTTCAAATCCAGTGAGACTATAACTACTCTATTTGCTATGCTAATTTCACCCTTCATATGCATGTAGGGACTTCATAGATTGTCGTAATCTCGAACGTAGGTTTACAGTTTATACGTCTCCCCCCCCCTCCCCCCCACACTTGTTTTTTTTCATGATCTTCCTTTATTCTCGTTTGTGTTAGACGGTCTTTTGGTTTCCTTCTCTTAACTACCTGTGGCTCGTGCCGAACTCGGCTAGTTGTATTGTTGCATGTAAGAGAAATATGTAGCTTCTCACTTCTGAAAAAGCAAACCTGTACTAAACTTATTACATCTATTAACCCATTACCGGGCGGCTGAAGACGCTCTCGTACGAATAACATTACAGAAGTTACTGTACATAGCCACTTGTCCCGCTAAAGAGTTAAACAAAGCTATTTTACGAATAAGTTTATATATATTGCACATACCTATAGTAACAAGCACAACCTAAATTCTTCCCATTTGAAAGTACTTGCCTCTGTTATGCGTAGAAGCTTCTAACTTATATAGAGCGGACACTTTGTACACTGCGATACGGACGCCCTTATCAGCATCAAATTGCTAACTTCTCATAACGTACTTTTGCACCAATAGTATAACTATTTTCACCACGATAGTAGCAACCTTGTGTGCTGAACTTGTGGGACAGCAGATGTCGGGATTGAGTACCGAGATAGGTAAGCGATCTGTGTAGCGCTCGGCTGCTGAGTCAGCAAATAGCTTGGGATGTTCAGCTACCGTGGAGGCACATACCTTGCCCAAAAATAGGAGGGTAGGGGGGGGGGGCGTTAAACCCTTCCTTCGATTGCGCCATTGTTTTTAACGACTCGTGGTCAGCTGCTGCAGCCGCACTTAGTCCTCTGGAGCCAATTAGGCTGTTCTTGGCACAAATAGTGTGTCTGGGTTGCCCAGTGGAGAGTGTGGTCAGGCTGACTTGACTTTACCTTTACATTACCATAATCTCCAATCGATGCACTGGCTCTATTGTCGTATAAATACTACATCTCCTGACAACCTGTTCAAGTTGTGTCACCTTACTGGCTGTAAACGCTATGCTTTTGGAAAAATAGTGGTGTAACTTCTGACTTGTGTGAAACGTGCCCTTCTTACCTGCGGTCAGCAGTGTTTACAGTTTATGTGGAGCAGGTGGCTGGCCCCGTTGCAACTCGGCGGCTATGTTGTGTTGCAGCAATGACCAGCGGGACTTTCGTTGCTTACGTACACGTCATAACACACGCACACGGTAACATCGCTTGGTATATTCTGGGAGTGAGGCGTAAACTGGTAGCCCTTGGGCGTGAGTCTTAATCAAACGCAGCGTTGCCTAGCGTGCCCTAAGCAAGCGTGGCGTGACTTAGTAGAACCTAAAGCAGAGTACGTCATCAATGCAGCGTAGTTGAAACTAGGACAGCTTAATCTAATATGTAACTTAGGTAGAGATACGCTGAGATGAGACACCAAAGCAGCTACAACTGATCGACAGTCACACATAGGGTTAGTTTTCTGGCCTGCTCAGTTGAATAAATACGTGGCCTTCCCGTAACCTAGTAGTTGTTTATTTTTCCCGTGTTGTTACCGGCATGGCGACTCCCGTGCATGGTTTACCCGTTCTGTTGTTGCTGTGGTGCAGTCTTGTGTCCCTTCTCTCTCCTCGCGATAAGACTGGTAGTGTTTATGACTGCTTCACCTGCGTATGTTAATCCGACCCTGTATGAAATTTCACCCTCTTCCCTTTTCATCCGAAAAATTGGCAGTGTTTATCAAGGTGCCGTAATTAAAAACCTATTATTTAGGAACGGCATGTGCTGGGATACTATGTAGTAAGAAGACAACTACTTTGAAACCATTCGATTCACAGTAGACGCTCTCATTTACGGACTAAATGGGGGAGCTTTGGTCCGTTGGAGCTGATTACGGTCTAAATGGGGGAGCTTTGGTCCGTTGGAGCTGATTACGGTCTAAATGGGGGAGCTTTGGTCCGTTGGAGCTGATTACGGTCTAAATGGGGGAGCTATGGTCCGTTGGAGCTGATTACGGTCTAAATGGGGGAGCTTTGGTCCGTTGAAGCTGATTACGGTCTAAATGGGGGAGCTTTGGTCCGTTGGAGCTGATTACGGTCTAAATGGGGGAGCTTTGGTCCGTTGGAGCTGATTACGGTCTAAATGGGGGAGCTTTGGTCCGTTGAAGCTGATTACGGTCTAAATGGGGGAGCTTTGGTCCGTTGAAGCTGATTACGGTCTAAATGGGGGAGCTATGGTCCGTTGGAGCTGATTGCAGTCTAAATGGGGGAGCTATGGTCCGTTGAAGCTGATTACGGTCTAAATTGGGGAGCTATGGTCCGTTGAAGCTGATTACGGTCTAAATGGGGGAGCTATGGTCCGTTGAAGCTGATTACGGTCTAAATGGGGGAGCTATGGTCCGTTGAAGCTGATTACGGTCTAAATGGGGGAGCTATGGTCCGTTGAAGCGAATTGTCCATGCAGTTAATGTGAGGTTGTTTTTCCATGGCTATAAATGTTGGTAAACCCAGCAGTAAGGTTCTCAGATGGTAATACCCGTGCATGAATGATAACAGGCGAAGAAAAATATACAATAAGTAAATATATGTTATAGTAGTGTAATGAGAAAGTTAATTACGTTGTTGGTGAGAGAACTTATTTAATGCTGAGGTTATCGTACATGGTGGGACTCAGAATTGCTATTATTCTGAGTCATCTGCCGCCACCAAATGTACGTTTACACAGCTAGTGAGCATCACTAGGCGATAGCTCCGTAGCGATCACCAACCGAACTGACAGACTAGACCGCTGCTTCCTTCAATTTTCAACAGGTATAGGTACTATTTCCATCTCGGTATGTTCGCCTTTTAATCTTGAAGTCCATTGTCGAAAATCCATTGATGGGAAGGTCGACTGTATATTGCTTTTTAAAGGTGGCGCAATTGAATTAAAACCTGTACCATGTGGTTTCAATATAAAGTGTAGGTTTCCCTGTAATTGTGCCACCTCTATATATAAACTGATCCATCCACAATTTGGCAAGAACTTGCCTCATTGCTACACAGCGTCTCGGTGAGGGTCATTCAAAATAGATAAAGTTGAACCCTTTCGATACTGACGGCATCTCTATATATATATGCCGATAACGATATTTTTTTCATTATACGAGCCCGTTTTCTGGAAATTTGGACAGCTTAGTTGTCTGCCCTCTAAAATTAGGCTAGTACTTTACTTATGTTCCGGATGAAACTGTAGTTGAGCTTAAATGATTACTGTGCAGTGTTTTTTTATGAGGTTTTAAAAATAAGCTTTCACAGGAGCAGAATTTGCCCACCGAAAGAGGTATTGTAGGTGTTCCCCCTAAGCGTTGTGTACATACATGTATGCCGGTTCAACCTGCGTAGGTACACCGTCACTGCACGAAATTTCAATCGACAAGAGTTAGGTATCTTCTTCTGGCAGGGAAGTCAGGGCTGGAGTGTTGTTACTTATCGTACGAGGAATTACGTCATCTGGGAACGTCTTAAGCATGGTTGAACTACGTAACAGGTTAACTCACACGCAAGTAGCATGTTAAGCCCCGCTCTTACTGCAGCAACACACCTCACTTGCTTCATTTCATGGGTGATGAACGTATGCTATATGAGCGGGCGGAGGGAATACACCATCACCAGCATCTTCTCGCTCTTTTATGTCTGGTCGGGGAGACGAAATACTAACTCACACTTCTCGTGTCTTGCCATTGAAGTGTAACGATTTTTTGGCCGGCACTGTAGGATAGGCCTTAGGGTTCGGTTAGTTAGGTTCGCCCATCCTCTGTTAAGGAGTGGCGACCCTGTGCGTTACCTTAGGCATAGCTAGGCCTTCTGGACACGTTTCTTTCGCGCTCACTTTGCTTCCTTTTACTTTCATATTGGTACTGATGGTCCCTTATGCTGGTTTTCTTCTTTTTTCCCGACTTGCTGTTCCCTTGCGCCTTGATTGTGCTTGGGAAGTTCGCCCTCACGCATGGGTTCCACGTTTCTATCTGTATCCTAGATGTCGCTTGCTTCTTTCTTTGTAAGATAGCGTTTGTAATGGAAACGAAGCCTTAAACTATTCAATATAATTGAATAAAAAAATACTAGCTAATCTTCAAAAAGAGACTAAACAAAAACAACAAAGTAACTCATAGACCACACCATACAATGACTGGACACTGAAATCGGGCCTCTCGCAATTGGGCCTGGAGGCCGATTTACGTAAGAGTTAATAAAATGAGTTCTAATAATCAAAGAGACCTCAAACAAGGATTAATTTCTTCGTCGTACCATAAGGAATGCGTTGCAGAGCAGGGAATCTAAATTTTTTACTATCATACATCTTCAGTAGGCGATATACATCATAGTTTCGGACACCAAGAAAAATTGAAACTTCATCATAATTTCTAGGAATGTTAAGATTTTATAGAAAAATTGGCTCATAGATACTACACGTAATGTTCTTAAAGATCACTTTCAATTGAGCGTTTTCCAACGACGGATTTGAAGCAATAACATCAGAAATTGATATATGAACATTGTAGAGCTTTCGGTAGATCTCATCCCAATAGCCGAAACATTAGTAAGATTAAGAAAACCCAGTTATCTTGAAAAAATGAATTAAAACCACAGTAATACTACATTGGTAGATACCTACCAATGAATTAAAATTATTTATTTAACTATGGGATAAAGATACCAAGACAGCCAGTAAATGATATTAAAACATAACAATTTATGGCTGATACAACCCTTCATTACTGGAACCATCTACAGCTGCACATCGCGATTGTCAATAACATTCCACATAACTGCCTAGTAATATTTCACCACTTTCTGGTTGCCTTCATTATATCACTTCATGGTTTCCTATGTTGCATCACTTTTTGGTTACCTAAGTTGACACACATCATGGTTGCCGGATTTAAATCACTTCACAGTGGCCTACATTACATCAGTTCAAAGTGGCCAATGATATATCACTTAATAGCTGTCAAAGCTACATCACTTCACGGCTGTCAATGCTGAATCTATTCACTGCTGTCAATACTACATCTCTTCCTGGCGGCCAGTGCTTCATCACTTTACTGCTGGCCGGGCTCGTTCACTTAATGGCTGCCAGCTGCTCCAACTCACCTCTGCTGTCTGTTCTGATTATCTTACTTAGCCCGTATGTATGCCAAATATATTTCATTAACATTCCATGAGATATTTACTTGGCATTTCATTACAAATCGAGCATACCACGAATTTGAGAAGCTTTTGTTCTTCAAAATGACTGTTTATTTCACTAATTATTGCTAAATAAGTTTACTGCAAATATCAATGGATGTCACGAACAGTTGTTCTACGCAATTACACTTCAAGCCTTAATATTTTTGTTAATTTGTTACGTATAGTAGTTTTAAAAGAATGTACAGGTTAGCCAGTCATTACTGAATGTAAAAGAATTAAGTCAAACAGCCTAAACAAAATATGAAAATGTAATGAGAAAACATATAAATATGCGTCTGCGGCTCCGTGCAGTCAGGCCCAATTGCGGGACCGAAATCTGCCTTAAGGACTAGTGTCCAGTCAATGTATACTACGGTCTATGAGTAACTGTATTGTCCAAGCTCTCCACTATTGTCATGTATCATATCCGTTAATCATTCCCCCTCGCCATGTAACTTTTGACTTGCTTTACTTCACATAAAGTAGTATTTTTTTTTGTGTAGACAGACCAGGTTTAAAGTTACTTAAGCCAGATGTGAGAGTGAGCGCCACACCAGACTGAATTAACTACAGCCTGGGCTCGCCACTTCCATAAAGAATTCTACTTTTCCAGCTGCACGGCGACGGCTCTTGATTGTAATGCAATTTTCCCTAATGATACATGGCTGTAAAATGGTGATGGCAGTTCTGGAGGAATCGCTTTGCAGCAGGCGAATATAGAGTAACTCCGATGACGCTTTGCAGATGGTCGTAAAACTAATTTTTTTCTTTATTTTAGGGGCACTAGTTACTGATAGACAGCAATCGCCCTTCTAAATTCCTGCCGTTAATATGCTTCGCATATATTACTTTTCCTGGGAATGGCACTATTTGAAAGGCCCTCAAATGCGTACCGTAGGCACAGCTACGATCGACGTCGCAAAACGATGCTATTCGTACGAGAATTATAATTCTTGTTTGTCTTTTTACAGTTAGTCGGGGTTACATAGTGTATTTATAGATAAAGATAATCATGAAACTGGGTGTAAAAAATTCCAGAATTTGTGGATTCCTGCAGGTCAGCTGCGCTGTGAAAATGCTGGTTGATTTAATTGTGGTTCCTTTTGATTCTCATAATTTAGTCTTATATTTAAGAAAATTCCTGCGTAAATTAGAAATTTCGGTAACAGCACGTTAACAAATTAGGCTGTTAGGGATCGGTGTGCACCTCAACAAATTTAGCGGTTTGGGATCGGGGTGCACCTGAACAAATTTAGCGGTTTGGGATCGGTGTGCACCTCAACAAATTGGGCGGTTTGGGATCGATGTGCAACTCAACAAATTGGGCAGTTGGGGATCGGGGTGCAACTCAACAAATTGGGCAGCTGGGGATCGGGGTGCACCTCAACAAATTTAGCGGTTTGGGATCGGTGTGCACCTCAACAAATTGGGCGGTTTGGGATCGATGTGCAACTCAACAAATTGGGCAGTTGGGGATCGGGGTGCACCTCAACAAATTGGGCTGTTGTGGATCGGTGCGCACCTCGACAAATTGGGTTGTTGGGGATCGGTGAGCACCTCAACAAATTGGGCGGTTGGAGATCCGTGTGCACCACAACAAATTCGGCGGTTGAATATCGGTGTGCACCTCGACAAATTAGGCGGTTGGGGATCGGTGTCGTCCACTGTGCCAAGCTAGGTTTAGATTACCTGGGTTCGCCCATCCTATATTACGGGAGCAGCACCTCCAGGGTACCCTATAGTTTACCTTGGCCTTGACTAGGCCTTTAGAATGTCTTTCCTTCGTGCCCACTTTGCTTCCTTCCCCTTTCATACTCTTACTGATATTAGTTACCTCCGCCAGGGAGGTTATGTTTTCGTCGGATTTGACTGTCTGTCCGTTTGAGATTTGTCTGCCTGTCTGTCACCATGATAACTCAAAAAGTTATGGACGGATTTTGACGAAATTTACAGAGATTGTTAGGTATGTTGGGAGGAACAGATGATTAACTATTGGTGAAGATCCGCCATCCGTTTGTTTGTTGTCTGCCTCATTTTTCTCGATGCCATAACTCAAAAAGTCATGGACGGACTTTTATGAAATTTATATGAGTGGTTGGGTATATCACAAAAAAATCAATTACCAAATTTTTGTGATGATTTGTTAGTTCGTATATTTGTTGCTGTGTTTGATTTTATGTTTGTTGGCGCAATAACTCGAAGGGTTTTGAGGGAATCTTTATGAAACGTACAGGAATTGATAGTAATGTTAGAAGACATGATTAAAGTTTGGTTCAGATCGGTTGATTCGTTTCTATGTTTGAGATGTGTTTGTCATAATGTTTGTTACGCAATAACTCAAAAAGTTACGAATGGATCTTTTTGAAATTTGCAAAAGTTGTTAGTAATGTTAAAAGATATAAATTATTAACATTTGGTGCAGATCGGTTGGTTCGTTTGTAAGTTTGACTTTGCTTGTCATAATGTTTATTAGCAGCATAACTCAAGCAGTTACGAAAGGATCTTCAAAAAATTGAAGAAACTGTTAATACTATTGAAAGGCACAAATGATTACATTTTGGAGTTGATACAAAAGAAATCATGGTTAAAAACTACACTAAGGCAAAAAGTCCAATAGTAAATAGAAGTCGATAAAATTAAAATTTAACGTTTCGGGATACAAATCCCATCTTCAGAAAAAAAAAAACATATACTAACAACCTATCAATAAAAAATTCCTTTATTTGCAAATCGATGAGGGGAGCATGGATGTGATCGGGGAGAGGTCTAAAATGTGAATAAACCGAGCTCCGCGGTAGGGGCCGGATGTCAGCTCCTGCACAGTCAGCAGATATGGGGCTAGGTGTGGCCAGTGCGCAGTGCTACAACAGCCGAGGTCATAATGTAGAGGCTAAGTCTGGTTCTGTGGATGTAGAGGGACTCTAATGTTGTGAGCTCGATGGGATTGGAAGAGTCTATGATGAAGAAGTCACGACGTTTCTGTCGGCATACTGTATGCCTCTCTTAATTCCTTTGTGAGATCGCGTTTGTTGTGGAAACGGTGAATTAAGCTACTCAGTGTAGTAATAATTTGGGATCGATACACCGTTTGCATTCAGTATGTCAAAGTTAAATACGGCGAACTTTATGTGCGCCGTCGCTTGTGTCTTTATGTCTCTATTTAAATGTTGCTATCGCCAAGAAATGGGCATGTCTTTGGTAGGGTTGCTTCAGAAGTTAGTTGCAGTCCAACGCTGTTCATCTGCAGAAGCCACATCGTACCTTTCCTTTGAGCACTGCTGCTGCAGCACCTAGCGCCTCCCCACCATTTCCGCGCCAATTTTCAGTAATCTAACTCGTCCCTTTGGCTTGTCCCGTCATATCCACACCACTGAGAAATTCTGCAGCGACGCCAGCAGCCTCAAATGCTGCTGCTATGGCGCAGTCCTGCCTTCACTGCGCCGCTGCTCTTTCAAATAGCCGCACCAAATTTCGCGTTGCTACTAAGGCTTGATCGATTCCAAGATTTGGACTCCTCCAAGTCGGGCTTTGGTTTGTATTCATGTCGCGGCCTCGTCATAGCTCGATCATGTGAGGCTATCTGACGTCCACGCTGTGAATTGCTTACAGCCTTCGACAGCCTTCCGTTCCCAAGGTTTATTTGCATTTAGACTGAATATCCGAACGGCGTCGACACGGTTCTGGCCTATGGTGCTGCATTACCTTAAGTGTTTCCACGATTGCCTGCTGTTGCTCGACAAGAAGTGGATATGTTGTCGCTGTAGTGCATCGAGCTCTGCTGGTGTGTCTTGAGTGTTACTGCTGTGCAGAAGGCTCTTCATTACGGAGTATTGAGGTGTGTTAAGGCTTTCTTGACCATGTAATCAAAGGCGTTTTATAGTTGTCTCATCATCTGATAATTTGCCTGCCTGTCATGTAAGGTATCTACAGGTTTGTGTATCCAGTTAATGTAGTCAAGAGGATTTTGTCGTTGTCTCTTCACGTGATAATTTATCTATCTGTTAAATTATCTGCAGATTTGTTTGTCTGCTAATCGAATTTTTTGGCTCATTTGTTGATACTAAGCTTTTTATTCATGTATCTCTTTTGCTGTTATTTCATCTGTTTATCTGTTAAACGAGAGCATTCTGAGAGCACATACCTCCGCCAAGCAAGGCAAAGGTAACGAAATGTTCAAATTGGTGCTGAGACCATAATTTTCTTTGTATCAACACCAAAATTTAATCATTTGTGCCTTTTCAAAGTATTAACAGTTCCGAAAATATTCTTGAAGATCTGGTCGTTCTTTTTTAGTTATGCTGCTAACAAACATTTTGACAAACAAGCAGTCAAACTCAAAAAATGATTGACCGATCATCAAGCTACCCTTAAATATTTGCAGCACATGGTCGCGCCTTCCTCCTGGTAGTTCAGTCGCAATCGCGGCTTCTCTTCTTTGATAAATAGTGCTTCTAGAATAAGGAGCTCCTGCTTGCTGTTGGCTGTACGTAGGACGGTGACGGACTCCAGGAAGGTTTGCGGTTATACAAGGGTAGCTTGTAATTGAAAGTACAACTTAATAGGCTAGTTTAGCATATAATTACATCTACGGGTTTTGTAAATGTTAGCGCTTTAACAAGCTACCTATAGTGCAATCCAATAGCTCTAGTCTAGCCAGGCAAATTTCTTTTGTACATACAAGTGTAGTATAACATCTTTAAATAATAAACACTGTGCAATTCGATAGTTTAGTATGACGAATGTAACGTTTTATGTTGTAAATAGGAAATATCTTAGCTCCGACTAGATATAATTTGACCTTCTTCATACTACTTTACGAATTATTTAGTCATAATTCTCAATCTCATATTTTCTTCCAATCGTTTTTATCCATTCTAGTAATTCTAGATTCAATTTTAATCCCAGTAGTATGCCACCAACTTTGTAAAGAAAGAATAAGTTAGTTTACGCTAAATTGTGAAATTTTCTTAGAAACAACTAGATAAATCCTTAGTTTGGTAGCTCACCGATTAGCATTAAAGCGCGAGCAACCCTTACCAGACAGCGTTTTATAACTGAGCATGAGTATGGGTGCTGGTGACCCGAAACGTCGCTAATGGATTTTATAAAGACTGTTTTAGCCAAATGGCTTTCCTTTACTGCCCTTCGTAAATGTTCACCTGAAATAAAAGAAGCCTTTCACAAGCTGGAAAAGCTCGAAGTGAAAAGAATAAAAACGGAATGTCATCTAAGTTTTAACGAAACATGTTCGATTAACGAACTGCTGCCCACCTGCACCAATGTACAGTGCCTAGACATAAGTATTTGCACAACTCTATTTTTTATGTATTTTTAAAAATTCAGGGTCTGCTTTAGGATAATTAATACAGGAAGTTTATATAACATATATATAAAATAAAATAAAATATTTAAACAGAACAGTCAAATGTGCACTTATAACAAGAAAATTTAACACAAGTAAAAGTAATGAGGGACAAAAGTATTTGACCAAAATAATATGATGTTGAATCTTTGACACTGAATAGTATAATCTGAATAAATTAGTTTGGAAATTATGCTAGAACGTTCGCGAAACGTCTCGAAACAAATGCAATGTAAACAAACCACAGCCGGTGCAATCATTACCTCTCTAGACCTCGTTGAAGTCGCGCACACTCTCACTACAGTGCTCAAATTTAAAGAAATCCCGAACCTACTCGTAGACGAATAATTCAACTTCGTAGTGAAGGATTAACTTATAGCGTAATAGCAGAACGTGCCAATCTTCCTTTTTCAATGGTTGGAGCAATAATCCGCAAGCATCAAGTGACTGGGGTGGTGTCCAACCTGCAAAGAGCTCGGCGATACATGCTACGTAAGGTGACTAATGACCCCATGACAACTCGTGCTGACCTTCAGAGTGAACTGGCATCTCAGGGACTGCATGTCAGCAAGCAAACCATTGTTTGGGAATTGAACCGTACTGGCATTCATTCTTACACTCCTCGCAAAACTCCTCTTCTTACAGCAAAACATGTCAAGAGCCGCTTAACATTTGCCAAAGACAACCTGGACAAAGGAAATGAGTTTTGGGATGGGGTTATATGGTCTGACGAAACTAAAATGGAACTTTTTGGCCGAAACGAAGCTCGGCATGTATGGAGGAAACGTAATATTGTCTATGACCACAAGAACACCATCCCCACCGTGAAGCATGGAGGAGGCAGCATCATGGTGTGGCCAACGAAATGACGGGTACCACAACCCCTAGAAGTATAGTAACTACCGTTCTACTTATCAAAGTACATGTCGGAGATATTAGAGAAGAAGATGCTTCCAAGTGCCAAAAAATTCTACAGACGGCGCAGGTGGACCTTCCAATAAGACAACGACCCCAGGCATACTGCGAATTTAACAAAAGAATGTTTTCAAAAGAAGAAAATAAGTGTTCTTCCATGGCCTATCCAATCACCGGACCTTAGGCCAATAGAAAATTTGTGGCTTCTTTTTAAATCTGGTGTCCACAAACGGTGTCCCAAAAACCTTACTGAATTAAAGGTTTTCTGCATGGAAGAATGGAAAAAAAATACTATCAAGTGAATGTGAAAAGTTAATTTCCAGCTATAACAATCGTCTCCATGCTGTTATTGCCAATAAAGGTCACACCACCAAGTACTAATGTCATATTTTTTTTGGCCAAATACTTTTGTCCCTCATTACTTTTGCTTGTGTTAAATTTTCTCGTTATAAGTGCACATTTGACTGTTCTGTTTAAATATTCTATCATATATATGTTATATAAACTTCCTGTATTAATTATCCTAAAGCAGATCCTGAATTTTCAAAAATACATAAAAAATAGAGTTGTGCAAATACTTATGTCTGGGCACTGTATATATATTTGTTTATTTATTTATCGGGGTATATGACGACATTTTTTCCCGTTAGCCTACCCAAATGCCGCTAGGCGGACTTTTTTTGTAGGTTATTGAACTGCCCCTTTCGTTACTCCGCGTCCATCTTTGATTGGCCTTACTTAGCGTCAATCTTTGATTAGCCTTACTTTGCGTCAATGTTTGATTGGCCTTACTTAGCGTCGTCATTAAAGATTGACGCTAAGTTCGGCCAATCAAAGATTGACGCTAAGTAAGGCCAATCAAATATTGACGCTAAGTAACAAATAGCTAACCAACAATGAGCTTTTACAACGCCAACCTTGTAGGTTAGTAGCCAGGACTGGTTCTTTCAATGTCCTAAAATACGTTTAAAACCCTTAAAAACCCTTGAAATACAATACACTAGACAAACCAGTCCTGGCCCCTAACCTACAAAATTCTTGGAGTAAGAGCTCATTGGGAAGGGCTTCTGTACTACAGTGGTTGTGGGTGCCAGCATCTAAGCGCGTGTTTACTATCGAGAAGACGGCGGAACTGACCCGTAGAATTTTTCGAGATAGTTAAATATTGGGAATAATTCCCGTAGATTTTTTTAAACGTCATGTTATTGGGTCAGTTTCGCAACATGTCATTTTATTGTAATTATAAGAATATATATTCATATATACATAATGTATCAATATACTCAATAAAAGTCGACAAAAATTAAAATTTAACGTTTCAGGATAGATAATCCCATCATCAGAAAGAACTATAATCAGCGTATAACCTATGATAAATAAAAAAAATTCTTTCATTTCTAAATCAGTGGGGGAGCATGGATGCTGTCGGGAGGAGGTCTGAAATGCAAATAAACAGTTGCGTGGAGCGGCCGGATGTCAGCTCCTGTACAGTTGGCAGAAGTGAGGCTAAGTATGGACAGTGTGCAGCGGTACAGCTGAGGTCATGTTATTAAGGCTAGGTCTATTTCTATGGATGTGGAGGGACTCCAATGTTGTGAGCTCGATTGGCTTGGAAGAGTCTATGATTGAGAAGTTGTTCCTGCTAATGGGATGGCTGCTCTGCTCGGCATGTAGGCGGGGGGCCGAATGTGAGGGCTTCGCGAGTGGCAAACCGGTTCGACTGGATACAACCAAATGTTGGTCAATGCGAGCTTTGAAGTATTGTCCGGTGATACCGATGTAAGAGGCACTGCAGGCCTGGCATTGGTAACGGTAAATAACACTGGACTGTAGTGGTGAGGGGATTTGTCTTTAAATTTGAAGTAGGACCCTTTGGTAAATGTGTTTTTGTAGGAAAATTTGAAGTTTATATGTAGGTAGGCTTCAGAGAGAAACGCTTTCAAAGAGTTTATTGTGCTTACGGAGGTTTCGTTGTAGTGCGGAAGCGAGTGAAAGAAGTCTAATTTAGGGACCGAGGGTTTGTTAATGCCGAGCAGAGCAGCCATCCCATTAGCAGGAACAACTTGTCAATCATAGACTCTTCCAACCCAATCGAGCTCACAACATTGGAGTCACTCCATATTCAAAGAAGTAGACCTAGCCTTAATATCATAACCTCAGCTGTATCGCTGCACACTGTCCATACCTAGCCTCACTTCTGCCGACTGTACAGGAGCTGACATCCGGCCGCTCCACGCAACTCTGTTCATTTGCATTTCAGACCTCCTCCCGACAGCATCCATGCTCCCCCACTGATGTAGAAATGAAAGAATTTTTTATTTTTCATAGGTCATAGGCTGATTATAGTTCTTTCTGATAATGGGATTATCTATCCAGAATCGCTAAATTTTAATTTTTGTCGACTTTTATTTAGTATTAGACTTTTTGGCTTTTTTAGTACAGTATCATTATTGTAATGGCTGAAACGAACGCAGGGCCGCTGACTCTAAAGCCTTCAAAATGGGTCGTAAGATGAAAATGGCCAGAAATTAAAGTTTACTGCTATATGGCCCGGCTTTGCTGTGGCGTTCTGTTCCAATAATCTTAACCGAGTTCGAAAATCCATATTTATCCGTGGAAAATGAACTATAAATGTTTTAATAGTCAAAATAGGAGTCGGGAGCATTTGTCCATTCATTCAAACGTTCAATGAAATTAGTTATGTCGCGTTCATAAAAACCAGGTGGCTTTGGTAAAAAGCAGTGCTCAAAGCTGACTTCAGTTCACTTCTTGTGTTGAAGCGCTTCAAACTTTGTAGTCAGTGGGTGAAATGTCTGTAAACTGTACAAGATGCGGTAAAGCCTCCTGTGCTAAATCTGTGAGTTGCTGCAACGTCGTGTTTGCAACATGTGGCTGCGCATTATCGTGGAACAGGCTTGTGCCACACCTATTTACCAATGCCAGTTTGTTTGTTTTTTTTTTACAAGCGAACATGCACTTTTGCGACTTTCTTGCAGTAAACTTCAGCTGCTATGCTCTGACTGATTGGCTTCCAGCAAGTTGTAGTGGACAACCCCAATTGCTCGCCGCCCGACGGTCTCCACTCTCTTTGGCGGATGAAACATTCGCTTTGAGATTATATTGGAGGGACTCGATCGTCACCATCAAGCCTTCGCCCGGATCGTTTACGGTTATCATGAAGGATCCACTTTGCGTCACCGTTGAGTGTTCGGTCAAGGTAAGGTTCGTTGGAGTTCCGCAGCTTCAACATTGAGCAAAATTTAAATGTCGAACTTCTTTATTTTCATCGAACTTATGCGGTACCAACATATCGAGCGTTCCCGCCCTACTAGTATTTTGCTGTAGACGTTTGAAATGCCGACACCAATTGACAGATACATGCCGCTGATGCTCTGATGTGGGCTGTGGTCAGCAATTGTTGTTAGTCCTTCAACTTCTTTCTCCAATGCGAAATATCTTGAACCACCTTCTTCCCATCCTCTGTTAATATTGGCAGCAGTTAGGGAGGCACGATGCCCAATCTTTCGCTCATAACCGCAAAATTGAGTAAGTAAGCGCAGCCTTTTCATGTAATGTCTTTAATGAAGGGGTTCTGAAATTCAAAAATATTTTTTATATGTGAAATAAGGAGAATATGAGGGACGAGCGCACCTGGAGTATGGAACGTGTCGAAATTTATTTATATCAGAGAGGTACTGCGAGAGCGCAAACCTCCGCCAAGCAGTGCAATGCGAAGGAAAATTTCGCAACATCAGAAATTAGGATTTCTTTGGGATCATCGTAATATTGAATCGTGCTTTACTCGTAACATTCTTGTAAATTTTATGAAGACCCTTCCGTAACTTTGTAAGCTATGTTGTTAACGAACAAACGCAGGCAAAAACACACCATAACCTCATTGGCGGAGGTAATGAGAACACAATGATAAAAATGCCTTTAAGAAGACATTTGCTACTGCCATTATTTTCGGTGCAACCTAATGCATACTTCGTAATACTTGCTTACTTGGTCAGAAGCTATATTACTTTAGATCACAAATCTTGCCCTTGCCCAGGTGGCTGAGCGCTCGATATCTTACTTGTGTGCGCAACGTTGATACGTTTGGGGCGTATGGCAGGAACGAAGAATTGATATTCCTTCTCGAATGGCAAGACGGATTACAAATTCGTCCCTTGACTTTTCCCCGCACTGGAACCAAGACAGCAATGCTTTGTCGATGTTAAATTATACCCCGCCCTCCATATCGGCTGAGCTTGGCCCGGTTGCAGATTGGGCGAGCCGCGGGATGGAGTTATATACGACCAGGGTTTCTCCGATCTTCTGGTATTTCAAGGCAAGGATTAAGCAAGATGATACTTAGACAATCGTCACTGCTAAGACCACGAACACAAGCGCGAATGAGTGTCGCGTCCAATCTATTAAAGACTGACATATGTCCATTAATTTATATCGTTCTTGAAGAAACAAACATATTTTTATCAGGTGCAGTTAATTCTCTCGCGACCGAAGCACGTAGACGTAATCATTGGTGTCGTAACGTCTCACAATAGTATGTTGACCTTAGAGTGCAAATTACTATGGTAAAAGTGTACTCTTACTGAGAGTATGACTTGCGCCGCATCTTAACCCTTTCTCGGTCTGGAAATTTTGCTCTTTTATGAAGTTCTAAAAGAAGCTCACAGAAGACACTATCATTGTCGTCACTTGCTATCACCTACAGTTGAGTTCAGTCGTAACTAAAATGCTATCACCGACTTCACAGGGGTTGTTAAATATGTTGTCCAAATTTCTAGAGAAAGAAACAATGCGGTGGTTTTTAATAATCAAAACTTTGATGCTGGACACATACAGTGCCTAGACATAAGTATTTGCACAACTCTTATTTTTTATGTATTTTAAAAAATTTAGGGACTGCTTTAGGATAATTAATACAGGAAGTTGATATAACATATATATAATAGAATATTTAAACAGAACAGTCAGATATGCTCCTATAAAAAGAGAATTTAACACAAGCAAAAGTAATGAGGGACAAAAGTATTTGACCAAAAAAATAATTATGACGTTAGTACTAGGTCACATGACCTTCATTGGCAATAACAGCATGGAGACGATTGTTATAGCTGGAAATTAACTTTTCACATTCACTTGATGATATTTTTTTCCATTCTTCCATGCAGATACCCTTTAATTCAGTAAGGTTTTTGGTACACCGTTTGTGGACACCAGATTTAAAAAGACGCCACAAATTTTCTATTGGATTAAGGTCCGGTGATTGGCTAGGCCATGGGAGAACATTTATTTTCTTCTTTGGACACCATTATTTCGTTAAATTTGCAGTATGCTTGGGGTCGTTGTCTTGTTGGAAGGTCCTCCTGCGCCGTCCGTAAAATTTTTTGGCGCTTGGAAGCATCTTCTTCTCAAATATCTCCCTGTATATGAAACTATTCATCTTGCCATCAATGATATAAAGATCCCCAACACCATGGGCAGTAAAGCAACCCCACACCATGATGCTGCCCCCTCTATGCTTTACGGTGGGGATGGTGTTCTTGGGGTCATCGGCAGTACCACGTTTCCTCCATACATGCAGAGCGTTTTGGCCAAAAAGTTCTATTTTAGTTTCGTCAGATCATATAACCCCTTCCCAAAACTCAATTCCTTTGTCCAGGTGGTCTTTGGCAAATGTTAAGCGGCTCTTGACATGTTTTGCTGTAAAGAGAGGAGTTTTGCGAGGAGTGGAAGAATGAAAGCCGGTACGGTTCAATTCTCTAACAATAGTTTTCTTGCTGATATGCAGTCCCTGAGACGTCAGTTCACTCTGAAGGTCAGCACGAGTTGTCATGGGGTCATTAGTCACCTAACGTAGCATGTAGCGCCGAGGACAACCCATGATCTTACGCGGAGCTCAAGCTCTTGACAGCTAGGTTGGAGACCGCCCCAGTCACTTGATGCATGCGGACTATTGCTCCAACCGTTGAAAAAGGAACATTGACACGTTTTGCTATTACTCTATACGTTAATCCCTTACTACGAAGTTGAATTATCCGTTTACGAGTAGCTTCAGGGATTTCTTTAACTTTAGGCATTGTAGTGAGAGTGTAAGCGACTTCAACGAGGTGTAGAGAGGAAATGATTGCGCCGACTGTGGTTTCTTTACACTGCATTTGTTTCCAACTTGAAAATGCAACAAGTAGCATTCACTGAGCTTATAATGCAACAAGTAGCATTCAGTGAGCTTATAATGCAACAAAAAGCATTCAGTGAGTTTATAATGCAACAAGTAGCATTCAGTGAGCATATAATGCAACAAGTAGCATTCAGTGAGCT
>LQNS02278143.1:5220155-5231468 GCA_001587735.2 Parhyale hawaiensis | reverse complement strand
ATGCAACAAGTAGCATTCAGTGAGCTTGCAATGCAACAAGTAGCATTCAATGATCTTGCAATGCCACAAGTAGCATTCAATGAGCTTGCAATGCAACAAGTAGCACAATGAGCCTATAATGCAACAAGTAGCATTCAATGAGCTTATAATGCCACAAGTAGCATTTAATGAGCTTATAATGCCACAAGTAGCATTCAGTGAGCTTATAATGCCACAAGTAGCATTCAATGAGCTTATAATGCCACAAGTAGCATTCAGTGAGCTTATAATGAAATAAGTAGCATTCAGTGAGCTTATAATGCAACAAGTAGCATTCAGTGAGCTTTTAATATTCCATAGATTTTTACAGTTAAATCACTTACATATCGGTTTGTTGTTCAAGAACCTTTTGTCTAGTAAAACGTTGTTGTAAGCAAATGCGAGGTAACAGCGTCGTTATACTAGATTGTCAGCGCTTTTGAAAATGACTGAGAAGAATTTATGAAGATTCTTCTGCACTGATCATGGTTTCGTTAATACAACTGCCAACTTGAAGAAACAGAGAGATGAGCGTTCAGGGCTTCAGGTTATGTTATTAGGTCCGCCTGTATTATATACGCGACATATAGTAAAGTGGTGCAAAAATAAATTACCCAACTTTGCTATACATTCACGTGTGGCAACCGAAGCGAAAGCGACTGCTGTATTGGCGTCTCATTTATTCGTACATGTGTCCGCGTTCTTATCGGTTGGTGTTGAACGTATTTTGTCTTGAGCTGCAGATTATATAGCTCTTTATTTGTTCATTTTTTCAAGTGTTAACTGAGTCTGCATAATACCTCATATACATATGTGCTAATTTTGAAGACCATAATAGCTGAACATCTACCTAGCAGTTTACCGCAAATAAATCGGCTCTGGTAAATAAACGCAGTCGTTGAATTGGATGACCGCTAACTTGAAGGTAAACACTCGACGCACATTTTTGATGATTTCTCCTCAACGTTGCTGTTTGCGACGTAATTATTTAGCCGTTTAGGAGGGAAAGCAAATCAGTGTCGAAATTTTAGTGCAAGTTAGGCGAAGAAATGTGCTCGGGGCATTCATTTGTGCAATGTTGACCGTGTACATCACTCAAGTGCAGGTGACGGCATCATGTCTCGTCAGTCGTTTGTTACTGGTCTTACACCAGCTTCGTAATCCCTGTGTCCCGCCGAATCGTAGGGAAGTTAGACAAAATCTTGATGCTCTAATGTTTGTCACGCTGCCCTTGTTCATCGCGGTCGTGAAGAACAACGGAGTCTATAGTTAAATGCATGAACTACTTAGCGAATTCCGCTGCAAGCAACGCGTAGATACCTTTCAGATAGTTGGTTGATAGGTTGCGCGCTGTGGTGTCCGAATATCCTACTTTCTCTCCAAAACTGGTGGTGACAACTTTGTTTGCGCAAACGATTGGTTGTCAGAGTCGTGCTAAGCTAAACCTGTAAGACTTGACTTCTCCGGAACTTCAAACTGACACGTTGCCTTCTCCAGTTCGAATCATATTGCAGATGTAAACAGCAGCCCAATTATACCTGAGATATCTCAAAATTCTATTGTACTGAGTGGAAAGGAGATTTCGGCAGTCTCGATGGTAATCGAATTAGGAGTAACAACTGAGATTCAGCAGAATGGGAGGAAGCTCGCGCACCTCTTTGAAGTTTCAAACAAGTCAAGCCTACGTGGCTTTACATATCGTCGGCCAAGCGATGACGCACCGAGGTGCGGGTTGCATCACGGTACACTGAAGGGTAGCGAGTCATCGAAACTGGAGCTTCTCTTGCAGCAGTGTGGTCTCTGGAACATGAAATCGCTTTGTAAATTTTTCATAAGAGAATGTTTCGGCAACAGTATGGCGTTATTCCCGCGTAGTGAGTGTCGTGACGTCATTCTTTTACGATCCTGCACTACTAAACTTTCGAGTTTGGTTTACTCTTAGGCCAGCGGCTTTTGCACTGAGTGCTATTGTTGACATAAATACCGTGTAGAATACAAGTGCAAGACCAAACATTTTCAGAAAGTTCGCTTTGTATTTATCTGCAAATTTTACGTCCGCCAAGCAGGCAATGTTTTAGCCGCCGCTTGTCTGTATCTCTGTCTGACAAATTACACTCCAGTAAAAAGTAATGAATAAAAATTTTTGAAATAAACAAGAACAATTGAGAATGTTGCGGAAAGCAGTCAATTAAATCTATGGCGATGATATCGAAGAAATGCTGGATTTTTTACTTTATTTGAAATTTTCGTAAAGATTGCGTTGTTTGGCGGAAGTCTGCGCTCTTGGAGTTCATCTCAAGTTTAGTTAAATGTTCATCTGTTAACTTTCGTCACGCTTGAGGGAATTTTCTAGAAGTATAGATGGAGACACAGATGGGACCAATGACTTCTTAACCAGCAACGCATTTCGCCTGCACGAGCTGGCTGGTGGCATACGGTATAGGTACATGTATTTACCCCAAAGCTGAAAGGTCAGCCATTTCAGTCAGCTTGTGCCGCCAGCCAGCCAGCCAGCCAGCCATATCAACCAAGAAAAAGCGGACAGCTGGCCGATCCGTCGTCTGCAACTATAAAGTACTTATTCCTGGGACTGAGCTGGCGGCGCACGCGCCCCTCGAACGTCTGGTCTCGCTTCCAGCCCGTTACGTCATCGTCATCTATATTTACTGCAAAGATCTTATTCCAGGCTCCAATACGTTCGAACTTTCGTTAATAGATACCCGCCTCTCAAACGGTATCTTGGATATGGCTGGGTAGGACACCGGGCATGTATTGACTAAAGTTGTTCGAAGGTTGATACGAAATTTCATTTGTTCGTTGAATATTCTGTCGCACAAGAAAGCCAATGGGAGAGCTTATATGAGTTGCACTGTAACGCCCGTAGGTAGAATAACTAAAGCATTACTGTATTTCTCGTAAAAGCCCTCCAATTGTTATGTTGTGTCAAAGCAAAATTGACTCCACGGATCTCTGCTGATAGTTGAAGTATAAATTCCAGCAGGCGAGTGCACTGGAGCTTCAATAGCCGCGTCAGTGTCACAGGAGTGAAACGTGAGGCGCTGGTGACGCAGTTCCGTCGTCGTTGTTTCTGACGACTGGGTGCGTTAGCCCTAACTATAACATAGTTATTTTATTGCGCTTGTCTAGTTTAGCAGTCATTAACCGACAAGCCAAATCCCTACATTTACACTCGCTTCCATGCTGAAACTTGTTTTAAAACATTCTCTTTTCCATCCTCCTACCTGTGAATTCAGGTAAAATTAAAAGAAATCTGTCGAGTTAGCGGCGAATTTTTGTCAGTCTTCTCTTTGTGTATGAGACCTTCACACGTCAAAATGTATTGCTGTTGCTTATGTAAATCTTTCATGTGCAACCTGGGTAATGAAAAGGGCCGCTATATATATATATATATATATATATATATATATATATATATATATATATATATATATATATATTATATATATATATATAAAGAGGTTTTGAGCCTTTATTTCCGAGTTTCATACTCGCTGGTATGTCTTATATTCTCGTGCGACCTTTACCACAGATATAAATAATTCTCCTGTTCCGTCCGGCTTTTACTCCCCTTGTTAAGAAACGCTCACTCAAAAAGACTATTTTCTGGTCTCTTGCGCAGCTAATTAGTGCGAGTCCCTCTGAGCGATAGCCCAAAAATTGCTCATTAATGAAAGTTGAAATTGGTTGTTTCGTTACCTTTAATGGCTGACTTGTTTGCTTAACATATTTGACACGACTTCGGTTATGAACGGGTTGTTACACAAACATCGATACCTACCTGTGCACTTTTTTATTTCATGTGTGATTTTACCTATAGGCTACTGCTAGTATATTTGTCTGAGTATTGACTTTTTTCTCTTGGATAACTAGGTTTGCCTAATTATTTAGGCTACATATTGTAATTGTAGAACCTCAAAGAAATTCACCGACTCCCGCTGTTGTTCTGCCCATCTTCTCGCACTTGGTGTTGTTCCGATAGTGGGCCCCTTGCTTTGTTTGACTTTCTCTATCTCCTGTTTTTCTTTCCACCCTCTGAATCATCTTTATCGTGAACAAATACAGGGTGTTTTTTTAGGCGGATAGATTTCAACCATAGGTAGAAAAACTCAAATCGATTTTCAGGAATGATAAAATGCCCAAAATTCCTTAGTTGTCCAGTTATGAGGACTTAATGAAATTTAAAGCTTTAATTAGGGTACTACGTGCGCGCCAATGTTAGCGCTAAATTTGATCGTTCAGCACGTTTTCCGACCACATTCCTGCCCATGCGTTTACATTGAATCGATGTTGATGATTATTTGGGCGAATGACATGAGGAATATGAAGCTTGAGACCATTGATGATTATTGTGAATGTTCAAAACCCCTTCGCGAGTAAAATTCGCTGCATCTATTGAAAAGAATCAGTTTGGAGAAGTTGGGATCTTTTGTTCGCTGCTGCATGAGCCACTCTGAAAATTGTACGCAAGGTCTAAAATCTGGTGGCAGCAACCTTTGCATTTTTTTTTTTTTTTTTTTTTTTTGGAAACGATACGAATGTAAACTCGGACGACGTAGTGTCCGCCATACAGTAGCGTGATTACGTTAAATGGTAAGTTTGAAACTGCAGATATTTTTTCCTAACCATAAAATATTTGCAGTTTTTATTATAAAAATGTAAACTGCTTCGGTGGGGTCAGAAACGTGTTGAACTGTCAAATCTATAGTCAAACCAGCGTAAGGAGTCCGATGGGCGTGGCTAAAACGCAAAGCAACTTTGCCAAATCTCACTTGAGCGCGTGGTATGACTTATCTCAAACGATAAAATTAAATTCTTATTCGAAAACTCAATATGCATTAGTTGATAGTTTTGATTCGGCACTGCTGCGTTCGATTCAGTCCCGCCCCTGAAGAACTGCTTACGCTGGTTTGACTATAGTCCTAACATTGGCGCGCTCGTAGTATCCAACTTAATGCTTTAAATTTCTTTGAGTCATTATAACTCGAAAACTAAGGAGTTTTGGGCATGTTATCATTGCTGAAATTCGATTTATTTTGAGTTTCCTACCTATTGTGGAAATTTGTCCGCCTAAAAAAATACCCCGTATAGGGATCTATAACTTACATAAGTAGGTACTTGGCGCTACATCCCAGCTCTCCGTTTATTCCGAATAGCAGGATTGAATTTTGCCTTAATGCTAAACTTCATCCATTCATCATTATTGTTCGAGCATTCAAAGGAAGGAATTGTATGAGTCGCTAAAATTGTGAGAAGGTTCAACAAATCTAGGAGGAAATAACGACGATGCCACATCCTGAGACAGAGATCATGCAAAGTTACTTTTACGTTGAAAGCAAAGGGTCAGGTTTCATCTCACGAGTTATGTGTACCCGACCTCGTTTTTGAAATGGATTGCGCAAGACCGTCAGAGGAGCGTAGTATTGGCCGCAGGGTTAGTTAAGTTAGGGTCGCCCATCATGGGAAAGGTATTTCTCTGCTTATACTTAGCCTTAGCCGTGCCTGCTGGTCAACTCTTTCATGTTCACTTCAGCTTTTCTTGTTTGCTTCTAAAACTCTGTATTTAATTTTTCCTCTCCTTTCCAAATCTTATGCGGTATATACAGGACGTGTATGGGTGCCCCATGTTTCTTGACGTGCTGCATGTTGCTTTTTATGGAAACACTATGTCCAATTAGATGAAGATAACGTTGAAACTGTAATTTTATTGATTTAAAGGTGTGCCAGCTTGTAACCTCTTGACGTACATACCAACTTGAGATAGTCTAAGATTCATTTTTGAAAAATTAGGATTTTCCACCAGCTAAAGTTGTGGAAACATTTAGGTCACTGCATTATGTATTTCTTTTATTGGGTTGGGAATATGAGGTTTTTAACGTTTTGGAATATACCGATATTGTCTTTTCAATTGTGGAATCTATTTTTACCGAAAAAATTATATTTTGAAAAGATTTGCTGTATATTTTTCTGGTTTTCGATATTCTCAGTTAATTTTTCTTTATTTTTAGCATGCCAAAAAAGAATGTCTAGTGAAGGGAAATGAATATTTTCGACATCTCCTTTCTGCTTTAAACCGAGGTTCTAAGGCCCCAAGCAGCTCACGATATTAGCGTTGTGTATGAAGAGGATGCCATAGCTGAAAGGAAGCTCGTTATTGGTATGCCAAGTTCAAATGAAAATTTTGAATTCAAAAACTCACCTCGTCCTGGTCTTGTAATTGAGATCGATGACGGACGATTAAACCATCTGGTGTATAAAAATCCTCGTCAAACGACAAGGGACTGACTGAAAAAATGGAACGTTTTCCACACTGTTGTATAGAGACTGACCGGGGCGACGATTTTGGAAAAACCGGGGCTGTGGAGACAAAAAATCAAGTAGCCTGGACCGGGGCGACCAAAAATCAAATAGCCGGGGTCGGGGTGACGACCAAATAGCCCGGGCCGGGGTTGGAGCCGGGGTGACTTTAACTCAAACATAATTTTTTTTTGTTTTTCTTGCTTTTAATTCAAGACTATTTACATGAATAAAGTTTTCGTCGCAATATGCTTATTTTTCGAGATATATGACTTAGAAGTTCTCACTGTTTTTGTATGGGAGAAAATAACACACGTTAGGTTAGATAAGATTAGGTTAGGTAGGTTTGGTTAAGCTTAGGTCGATAGCAAACTTATAACGACGCCGGTTGTTTTCTCCCATAGAAAAACAATGGAAACTTCAAAGTCATATATATCGAAAACTAAGCATTTGTGACAGAAACGTTATTCATGTAAATTGCCAATTAATTGACCCAATTAACATACTCAAGGCAAGAATGACCACAAAAACCATATGTGAGGTAAAGTAAAAATTTACCAAGTAAAAATATATAATCGGGGCCGGGCATGGTGACCAATTATAATTATGTTGTGGGTTTTTGCACCGTATTAGATACGATGGCTACCATATAGGCTAACAGCGATCCAATTTTGTATGATATAGTTTAGAAGTTAGGTCGAACTCAGATGAGTTCTATTAGAACAATCTTGGCCAGGTGCACCATGTCTGGCAGGAAATAAGGCGCGAGCATCTCCAACTCCACACGACTCGGCCAAACGAATTCGCTCAGCCGTGTGGCGCAGGGAAGGAGA
This sequence comes from Parhyale hawaiensis, assembly GCA_001587735.2. Taxonomy (NCBI): domain Eukaryota; kingdom Metazoa; phylum Arthropoda; class Malacostraca; order Amphipoda; family Hyalidae; genus Parhyale; species Parhyale hawaiensis. Next base: position 5,224,302 of record LQNS02278143.1, on the reverse strand, counting down.
CGAAAAACAAAAAGAGAAGAAAACAGAAGAAAGCGAACACTCGTGCAGGGAGTCCGTTCGATCCGTGGCCCTCAACACGGGAGCGATGGGAGTCTCATGGGATGGGTCGCCTACCACTACTCACATCCCAAAACAGAAGGGGAAATAAAGAGAATCTACCTAACTTTACAAAACTCATCTTCTCAGCAGGCACTGGGGCCAACTGCTACATCCCTTGCAGCGAAGGCACTTGGGACCTTGCGTGCGTAAGCCCAAACCTATTGTGGCAGGGAAAGGGCCGGCCAGAATATACCTCAGAGGGCACCGGGACGAACAAAACCAAATAGCCAGGGCCGTGGATTTCTTGCACTGGCAGTAGTTTAAGACAGTATATTGATATGATATTGATCAATTGCAACTCATAATGAATCAGCTTACACAAAAAAAATGCTTCCCCAGAAAACTTGTTTTATTGCTTGTTAAGTGCTTTCTCCCCAAAAAGCCCGGCTAAACCCCCGGTGTTCACACTTTGAAAAGCCGGGACCGGGGGAGGTATGGAGAAACCGGGGCCGGGGTGAGCAATTGTTGATCAACCTGGGCCGAGGGGGCTGAAAAAGGCCGGGGTTTGGGGGGGGGGCAACTGTCGGTCCCTACTGTTGTACTCAGGAAGCAAAGAATACAACGGGAGGACTCAATAGGACTGAAATAAAACTTAGCCGTGACCGCACGTAGCAAATTTACATCACATCGACGAGTCGAAGTATTTGAGTGCGGGACCTTGGGCCTTCGTATGCTGTTTTCTCAAATATATCACCGTTCTTTTTCGATTTATTTCATTCAATCTCCCGCTCATGACTGGCCTGCTACTTAAGTAGCAAAATATCGTAAAATGTCGCTAAGTACAGAAAGTTCGAGCAATGGCTTACCGTAGCTGTGGTTTCTCTCGCGTACAGAATTGGCTATAATGCTGCTTATATTTGTTGGTAAAGAATAAATCTGATCGGTGAAGAGCACTGTGAAGTGAATATGAAGTGTAAAGAAGGCTTCAGTCAAGAAAAAGAAGTTAAATCAGGTCGCCGAAAGGGAACAAATTCGGCGCTATTGCTGTGAAAGTTCCACCAGCATACACTGCAATTTTCTATAAATAATTGCTAAATTAGTGTATATTATCTTAATTTATTTATACGCTAGAGATGAATCTCGCAATTTGACTATTTTTCTGGTTAAATTACCTAAAATACTCCTAGGCTGCTCGGCCATAGATTCGTCGATGATGACGTCACTTTTTGGTGCTAATTTTTCGTGAGTCCTCCCGTTACGCTCTTTGCTTCCTGGTTCTACTAAAGCATTTTCACTTGAGGGGAAAGATTCAAAAGTATGGATCATGGGTTCTGCCTGCTCTAAGTGACAGCAACAAAATTCAACGATCCACAATTCCCGCCGGTTTGCGTGTTCGTCACCGCCCAGCTCATGAACACTAGCAACGATTTCTTTACAGAACCGTTAGTGGAGACGAAAAACGGTGCCTTTACATGCAATAAATGCTGGGCGCGGAGCTGTGTTTATTACTGATGCAGATTTGAAGGCCTGGTTGGATGAATTTTTCGAGTCAAAACCGAGTAGCTTTCACCAACGAGGTATTGAAAACCTTGTTCAACGTTAGGAAAGTCTGTTAACTGCAATGAAAAACATAATTCGTTATCTTTATTACACCTTTACAAACATTAAAAAAAAACGGCTAGGACTTTGTTTCCAACCCAATAGATCATTTTCATAAACTGAAAATAATTATTGAACGTGCTTTAATATTAAGTATACAGCTGCTAATATTTTTCGTGGTTTTAAGTTACACGACACTATTTACACAAATTTAAACTTCTCTGAGGGAAATAAGTTCAGGACACTGAGAATGAGAAATGTTTTTCTTAATGAATGAGGTAATGGCTACGTAAAGTTTGCTGTTATTCATTTTTTTTATAATTTGTTTCACGAAGCATTAGCGTAGTTATTCCTTGAACTTCAACTTTTCTCCGCTAGGAATCTCAAATCTCTACTCATAACACGTAGGTCCTTTTTTGGTGTTGTGAGGTCCACATGTATGTTCTTGAATACAACCTACCTGTTGAAGCTGGTCAGTATATGTATTGAGCCCATGAACAGGCTGTACAGCGATGAAGGGACTGACGCCGAATTGGCAGCCTGACTAATTCTAAATCGATTAGGCAATTCTCGCCATAACGCAGTTACCATAGCAAAGCGTTCTATCCAAAATCTCTGTTGGGAGGTGTTACAAAACTCACTATATTCTCCAGATCTGGCACAGACACCATTTTGGCAATAGCTTGTTCAACACTTAAGGTTTTCAGTAAGCACCGACATTGAGCTCAGGACGCTATAGCACTTTTTTCTCTTCAGATTCTAGCGATAGTTTATCGCCTAGACATTGAAAAATTACTGCAGCGAGGCCAAGAGATCACAGAGCTGATAACTGAAGTACTTACACTGAATAATATTCGCTTTCTGTATTTGTTTCTGTGTGTTTATGCGACGTGATATTATGTGCATAACTCTTCTGCGTTTACTTGCCTCTCATCTTTTACATTGCAACACAGCTTTCGAGCTTGTGAAAGTGTCTCCATGTTCACATTTACTTTAGCACTTTGAAGTTGTCCATCGACTTCCGTCTTGTCTATAATAAATTTTGACGTGGCGAAAGTGTAACGCTTTTGGTTAATTAATGTCTTCGTAGAAAATGACACTTCACGGTAAAAAGAGATCAGATTTTCAACTCTCTTAGCCAAACATTTGAGCTCAATATAATCGAAGCGCGTATCCTGTTCGTCCAATTCCATAGGTCGCTTTTTTTTCGTATTGATGCTCACTGCCGAGACGGATTTAGTATTTACAGCAGTTTCTTTGAGGACGGCGATGCTGCTCCAGCTAACTGTGATTGACCTCTTTTGGAATTAAATAAAAGATGAGATTGGCAGCAGTGTGGCTTCTTTCCTAGCAAGGTCAGCACCGCAACCAAGAGCGTACCATCAGTCAGCTCTTGACTGGCAGTTTAGACGAGCATTTATATAAGCACTATACAGCTGAACACAGCGAACTAACTATTTCAGAAGGTAGGCAGCATTAATCATGTGGACTTAACTATTATGATAATAAACTAATTAAGCAACCCAGTACAGATATGGATCACAACAGCCATTAGAATTGCACACTAGGAGAACAGTAAAGTCTCACGCTCACCTGGGCCGGTTTCAGGGCCATGGACTCATCGGACAAAGGTGAGATGCTGTTACCTAAAAGTTATAATCCTATTGTGCGTGTGTGACGTACCGTGCGTGACACGAACCGATTATAGTCTGCTAAGGTTTGGAATTTGTTGCCGGCATCGGCTTTTGGTCGTATTGGCCTGCAGGCGTTTAAGTCAGCTGTTAATGGATTTTTGCTGGATTTCCTTTAGCAGCGTTTTGGGCTTCCCGGTGTTGCAAGATGCTTCATTTGGGTTGTATTACCTGTCCGTGGGAGGTCAAGCGTGAAGTTTTAATAATAATAATTCGTTCAGAAAGGCAAAATAAAACAATCAATAAAACCCTAATAAATTTGCTATTCCGTTGAAGGTAATGATAGAAATAATAAAGTAATAGTAACTAAAGAGACAAATGAAGTTTTAGGGCGTCATCTTCCTCGCTTGTAATTGGCAAAGCTTCCTCTTGTCACGTGAGGCTTCTGTAGGAACTTTCTTCCTGTCCCCTGTCGTCAATGGATTCTGAGACTTATAGGTAACAGCTTCAATCTCTACCGTGTTCATGTGTGTGTGACCAAGCTCTTCGGTTATCCAGCGTCTACCCTTTCGTCTGTTGTGCGCGGTCGCGTTTTAGATCAGCGGAATTGGGTGAACACTAGTACTATTTCTAGTAAACTAACTTGCGCATGACGGTGCTTGCGGGATATCCAGCTGTCATCAAAACAAGTATTTTTATGTGCTCTCTGGACGTACTGCATTTTTTTCGCTTACGCCTGCTAACCCACATTTTCGCCATTACGTCCGGGCATGATAGACATGTTTAACAGATTTCCCAACAGCTTCATGTGGAATTGTGAAAGATGCTTACAAGTTCCAACACAAAACCGAAAATGCGTAAAATCTGATACAAAAGAA
>LQNS02278143.1:5186994-5201344 GCA_001587735.2 Parhyale hawaiensis | reverse complement strand
GGGGGGGGGGGGGGGGGGGGGGGGGGACCAGCGCCGCTACTGCGGCCCGGTGACATATTGCGGTCGTTGTTCTTAACATCGCTAACATGGAGGGAAATTGGGAAATTCTCTACTACTGCTCACTTGGAATATTGACCTATATACTGGCTGCGGTATGTTTCTATATTCGTAACATCGCTAACTGTAAAAATTTGGAAATTCAGTTAATTAGATTAAGTTAGACAGCTCTACACAATTTAATTAGAAATATTAGGGTACTATATTTCAATCTTGAAAATTTACAAGTCGGGCTCAGTATAAAATAAATGGCTTTCAGAACAGTGGTCTTTGCCCAAATATTTCTATTTAAATTGGGAAATTCAAGGGTGCCGCTTATAGAGAATATTTACCACCACGACTATGTTTCAACAGTCGTTTATTCAGCAGCTGCTCCAAGTTGACAGTTCCTTAACAACCCCAGCAATTCGAATAATTTCGAAATTTTGAATATCCACTAGAAGAAATATATTTCAATCTTTGAAATTTACGATTCGGACTCAGTATAAAATATTAACATCCACCGCTAAAATTAAAATCATAACTTCACTTCCTCCGCTAAACTAAAAGTTGTGTAGGCCCATTCGCGAACTTTCTAAATTAAAAGTCGGAAATTCACATGCGTCACTTACATTTTGAACAGTCATGAATCTCACTTGTGGTTCCACTCTACAGCCCTAAATGCCAAATAGCTAATATTGCCCTTCAGTAGCTTTATTAGCATTCCAACGTATGTAGCTACCATTTCAAATTCGTTGTTATCATTGCGTCATCGAAGACCTTAATTTTGAATACTACCTGTACCTGTTTTCCTCAATGGAAGCGCGTAAATTTTATATGGATATGGCCTGCGCTTTCAAGAAGTTTCATCTACTCTTCCGAGTGTGTTGACAAACTGTTCTATCTACAAAAATCGTGTTGCACTTCATTTTAAGTGTGTGTGATTAACCTTAAAAAGTAATGCTTATTTTTTCAGCTATTATTTGCAGCAGTGGTAATATTATGCTACAATGGGAGCAAAAAGATGTGAGATATTTTCTCTTCTCTGCGCGAGCCCTGGTAAGTCGGACATCGAGTAGCCTCCGAAAGTACTGGCGTGGGTCTCTACGTCACCAAGTTGGTCCGGTCGGTACAGTCCCTGGGCAAACAGAAGCAAGCCTGATATTTTGGGCAAAAATTCTGCATATTTTGGGCTTATCGGATGGAAAACTCAAACTATCGTATATAATATGTGACCGTTAAGTTGTTGATATGAAGTTTTTATCCAGATATATCTGAAATATGTAGAGAAGGTACCAAAAATATCAGCCTGCGTTTAGTAATTCATGCAGGGACAGTACGTGATCGGATCATTTGCGAGACACAGATCGAGACAATGTACTCTAGGACGCCTTACATTGAGGCCCAAGTATTACGGAGCCGGGCTGCTTGGTTGTAGACACGTAGCAGACATAAGCGAGGTCGATCCGTAAAGTCGTCACTTTCACCTATCTACTACTCTGTGAACGGTCATGCGTCTGAATTTAGCCGCATGGTAATATCGATGAGTTTTCATTCTTTTTTCCTTATGGCCCCGTGAGGAGAAGGGCAGATGGATCAATTCTATTTGCTTCCACTGGAGCACATTAAAAAAAAAAAAGTTTTAAAGTTCGTGTCTTGGAGAATTACTGTTACTGTGTAAAGTAGGTCACAAACATATAAAATGAAGCGTAACATGGCTTTTGCAAAACCAGGCATGTCGCTGATTTTAGTGGGTTGACAAAGTTTGCTCTGATACTCGAGTATTGCAAAGTTCAGTTATAATTTCTGAACATTGACACACTCATCCATAATGTTGTGTATTGACAAATTGCGCTCCAATTTTGATGTGTTAGCAAATTCCGCTCAGTTTTCGAGTACGGAAAATTTTCACTATAATTACCGTGTGTTTATAATTTGCACTATAATTTTCGTATGTTGGCAAATTCTGCGATAATCTCCTGATATTGTGGAAAAATTTGGCTTTAATTTCCGGAACTTGACGGTTTTTGCTATTATCTTTGAAGGTTGACATATTCCGTTGTACTTTTGGGGCGGTGTGGTTGAATTCCTCCAATTATGACCTAGTGTTGCTAATTAAATCGTTTAATATCTTAGGGTATTATTCGTAAGTTACTCTAGTATTTTCCAGTGTTATCGGCAAGCTCTGCTTTCACTTCCGACTGATGTTAACAAATTTCCGAATTGTTCCTGCAGGTGTTTCCAACATTTTTCTCCGTGTTGCTGCTGCAGGTAGTCGCATATGACGCTGATTTTCGAATGCTGTATCGTATTTCTGTATTTCTTCCTCATATGCCTTAATATCATTCCCCATTATTTACACGTGCAGCTAATTTCCATTTTTTATATTGTTTTTGACAAGTGCCGACGTCGGGCCTTCCCAGTGATATAAAGTTCTTTTATTCGCCTTTTTTTTGTGTACTATATTCTTTTATTTTCCGTAGTTTTGGCAACTTCCTGTTGTACTTATTCTCAAGTCTACATATATCTACTAAAGTCCCAGCGCTGTCAAAAATGACAGCGAGGAATTTGTGATGGCCCGTTTTCATTTAACATACTTTTGTTACTAATATGCTGCTGAAGGACACGCTACAACGGCCAACTCAAATTTTCATAAGAGATAAGTGTGCTCTCTCGCTCAGCTCATCTCAGCAGCCCTCTTTCCCCACCTTAGATGACATGCCACATATTGAGCTTATAATTATTAGCTAGCAGCAAAGCATTACTGCATTTCAATTAAATTCCCCGCCGCGTATCCTACCTACAATATGATACGCCTTCAGTACATCGAAAGCTTTGTGTTGAAGCGAAAACTGCTCCGTGAAAAGGAAGAAAGCAAGCTGAAAAATATAATTATGTCTGCTGCCCCGTGAAAAATCATCACTTCGCTGATCATCCGCTGAATTTGTACTTCGTGAACTGAGACCGAGTATAAATTCGATGTATGAAAAAAATACACTCCATGGCAGCGCTAAAAGAAGCTGAAATTTTTTTATTGTTTCGATTTCAACGTAAGCCGAGCAAGAAGCGCATGCAGTTACAGGGATAAGGATCCCACATATAACCATCCTGGGCAAACGGCGACAAGGTCGTTGTGGGGGCAAAAAAATTATTTCGGCCTCGGGATAGTTAGAATCACATTAACTCTTAAAGCATTTATTTGCGGTCGTTTCAGTATTGCTTTTCTAACTTAAAGAATTAATGTGTGAGGTCGAAATAATTTTTTTGGCCCAAAAATGACATCGCCATTTGCCCCAAATGGTTATATACCATTTTCTGCAACGTGGTCTAATTTTTGCTTATCGATCTCCTCCCTCCGGGGGCACAGGTTGGGCCATAGGGTTAGGTTAGTTAAGTTCGTCCATCCCATGTTATGGGGAGTAGCGTCCCCACGGGTTTAGTGTAGGTTACCTTAACCATTAGTTAGGCCTTCGGGACGTCTGTCTTTCGTGCCCACTTTGCTTCCTTCCACTTTCATACTCCTTTTGATCGTACTGTTGTCTGCTCTTCCTCTTCTTTCCCGGTTGCTGTTCCCATGCGCGTTGATCCTGTGTGGGAACATCTTCGTGCATGGGTTCCCCGTTTTTCTATGTCCCTTCCTTTTCCTCTCTTAGAATAGCTTAGTACTTATTTAGGGAGGCTTAAATCTTCTTATAATACCTAATAATACCATACCTATCGATCTCCATGAAACTGCAACCTAATTACAAAATCCATAACTTGGCTTATTTTTCGCCCATTTCGTTATAAGCCTGACACGAACAATACGAACATATAAAAATATAAACGCGCGATTGTTTATTATATTTGTTCTCGAAACGTTAATCGAATTTTCGCCGCTTCGAAATGACAGCAGAAATAAAAAAAAATTCAACGAAGATCTCGATCTCTTCGCTCCTGTTCATATTTCTACTCTCACTCTTTTCCTTCGTTTCTCTGCTTCTCAGTTTAGGCATTATGAGCTTATAGTGAGTAAAGGTTTCACGTATGAAAAAAGTGAAATTCAGCATTCATAATATACTGCCAAGACGTTCTTCAGACTTCACTTTTCATATCTCGTATTTGGCCCAACACTCGCCTGTTTCTGTCTGAGGTTTGCTCTAAAGATACAAATATTTAAATAAGTATATAAACATAGAAATATTCCACTCAGTAGCCAAAGGATGGGCCGTAGGTTTAGATTAGTTAGTTTTGTTCGTCCATCCCATGTCACAGGGAGTACCGCTCCGAAGGCTTAACTAGGAATTCTTCTCGTCTGTTTGTCGTGCCTATTTCGCTTTCTGCAAGTTTCATCGTTCTACACTGATAATGCTTTGTTCTTTTGTTGCTCTTCTTCTCGACTTGCTGTTCCCATGGTCGTTGATCCTGTGTAGGAACACCCTCGTGCGTGGGTTCCTCATTTGTATATCTTCATATTACATGTTCCTCGGTGAGATCGTGTTCGTGCGACAACAGAGGTTCAAACTATAACTTAGTAGAGGCAGCCTTTTATGTGAGGAATCTGGCCTTAGCGATTAGGGTTGTCCTTACGAAAACTACAACGTAGGAAGATTAAATTCATCAATTATTTAACTGAAGCAGTGTGGGCTCGACAGAACCCGACCGTGTTTTGCCTCTTGTGGTATTAGATCGATCGGCGAAACGTAACATAATAATTTGCAAGACTAGAGCTCAGTAGGCTGCTGCCTCTTCTCAAAAATTGCCTTCCAGTTTTAAGCTTGCTCAACTTAGCGTCCCTCTTGACATGTGTCAGCCGTGGTGCTAAGGCAGAATTAGCAGGGTTGTTACACTTGTCAAAACGCCCTACCAGTTCTTAACTTTGACGCACCGAAGCCGTGTTCCTCACCTCGCTGTCCCGCTTTACAAGTCCACCGTGGAAACTTTTAATGAGTGCCTAACGCAGAAAAAGGTTCCTTACGGCCGTCGCGGTGCTCTCGCTTCTGGCTCATCAAAAGACGAAGCTAAAACCTTGTCGAGCTTCTTCTGATTGCGTGTTGAGGAACTCGTAAAACTTTCAGGCCGGGAGCAATCTTCCTCTTCGCCCGTATTGTCAGCCATCAATTTTGTCGGGCCGAAAATCAGCTGTTGTGCACTGCGATGGAGGTCGGACCTCTCTTTTAGGGAACAATTGCTCCGCCATCGGTTGTTTGGCTCCGACCTTTTCTGCTATGTTTCTTTACTATTTTTCCGTGAGTTGTAACTAAATTTCACAGGCTTGCATGTTGTAGCGTTTTACCTAATTTTTAGAAAGACTGGGATATTGCATGCACTTCTTGCGGTCTTGCGCTGGTAGTGATGAGTCCTGGCCCGGCTCCAGGACATGCATGCGTGTGCTGGTGATGCTGGTGCGGTACTCTAGTGACTTCATCGTTCGTGTAATTCGTTACTCGAGCAGTTATATAATCTATATGTAAAATATATAGGCTGGTTATTCGGTTGTATTTCCGTCACTCGAACGTCTGAAGGGCAATGCGCTTATATTTGAACATTAATTTGCTCGCAGCACAGCATTTTACCGACTCTAGTCATTCGCTGAACATTTCGTTTGTATGACAACCTCCAATAACAAATTACCGGGTTCTGTATAAGTCCTGTTACACTTCAGCTTACGCGTTTGTGGTCAGTTTTAAATAGTAAATGCAATTCTCCGTGATACAAACCTAAAATTTATCCTTTTTGGGTAATTGTCACTATCGCTAATTGGTGGTGAGGTGCATGTGACCCTCAATGGAAGCAATGAGAACAGATATCTGCTCTCCTCCACGCGGGCCGTGTCAAGTCAGGCATCGAGAGGTCTCATTCAGGCACAGGCATTATGGAGGCGAGCTGCTCGGTTGTGTAGAGACACCGCTAACCTAAACGAGGTAGTCACCTTCCTCTATCTAGCCTATCTATTAGGACTCTGTGGACGGTCATCCATCTGACCTTCAGCCGCAAGTGATGTCGAGCTCGTTGTGGCCCCGCGGGGGGGCGGACAGCAGAGGTCTCAATTCGATTTGCTTCCACTGAGGCACACATGCACCTCACCACAATTTATTACTATTGGATATTACCTAAAAAGGATCAATTTTAAGTTTGTGCCATGGATACTTGCATTTAGTGTTTATAACTGACCATAAATATATAACGTGAAGTGTATCAGAACTTTTGCAAAACACGGTAAGTTCGAATAACAAAATGCCACTTTCTTAGCAGCAGTGGTCTCGTTGGGCAAGTCTTTTCAGCCCTGCAGAGCATTGCTTTTTTTCGCTCGTAGCAATTGCTCTGATTGGTACTTGCCATACGGAGCTCGTGGTAATCCCAAGAAATTTAAATATACCGTAATCTTGTTTTATCCAGGCTGTGCTCCTTCACTACCAAGGCTTTTTTCCGTACAAATGCAATAGGATAAACCGCCTTTGCAACAAACTAACAGAGGCGGGTATGCATAGGCTTGAGCCCGAGCTATATCAAGCACAGCCCAGGATTGCTTTCTCTTAGGACAGTGGTGCTTCTGAACCGTAAGCGGGCATAGTGTCGCAGTTTCGGCAGGAGTTTCAGTTCAAAGATGACCAGTGTACCAACGCGCTTAATTGTATCTCCAACATTCGTGAAACATTTCCTTTGGCTGACTCCAGATGAAGTCAGGAAGTTGTACAATATACTACCTAGCTGTTAAGTTTGACTGCACAATTATTTTCCTGGTCATTGAATATGGGGTCGGCCATCACTAGGTACCATTCACGTCCGATGGCTCTGCATACAGTGTCCCTTTCAGAAATTTTCTCTTTAGAGAGTCTTTCCTTGAGCAGTTCTGCTGTTGTAACATCGTTAGGAACTGCAAAAAGAAGCTGGGACTCGACTAATTCAGGGCCAATATGCAATCTCTTGTTGTCATCGATATGTCAGTGCTAAAGTTTTACTCATGTGAATGAGATCTTCAGAGCTTGTCCCGTTATCACCCGCAAACGAAGTGAGAGGGTGATAACGTTGTTGTTCTGTCTGTATGTGTATATGCCTTTCTGCCCAAAAACTGCCAGGAGGAATTGAGCCATAATCACTATCTCTTGCAGGCAGTCAGGTGGTTTAACCTAGATGTGAAAAATGCCAACACTGCTACTTCACCATTTTCAGCTCCCCCTCCCCAATCCACTTTTTGCGGGTAGTTTTATATCACGAACGAGGCCTTTTACTTGGAAGGAATGTAGGGCCGTATTACATAAGTCACTTTTGAGACATTTCCTATGCTCCATCTATCCCATTTCTGTTACAGTTTTCTATTGCTTCGCACTTCACCGGGGCTAAAGGATGGCCTGACAGCGACGTAAACGTTACGTAAAAATCATAGAACTTGATTTTCTTTGATTACCCATTAATTAATTTTGTTCACACCCTGTAAGTACATAGTTAACCTCATATACAGTGAACCATTTTACTGCTTGGGTATCATATATGATGTGTACCTAATTGTGCTTTTCTGCGGGAAAGGGAAGGTAAAGTCACCTATAGTGTAGGCGCCGAGCGTGGGGCGGACCTACAGGGCCCCGAGCTTTGCTCCCACCGTGTGTGGCAGCGCTCAAGGGGCGAGTATTTCACTGACGGAGATTCAAATTTTTTTTGCGACAAAGTCACCAGAAAGTTTATTACAGCATCATATAGCATCTGATCATCTGTAATATCTGACATCTGATCATTTGATCTGATCTGATCATAGCATCTTAATATCTTAATGTCGTTGCAATTTTTATTGGCATTTCTGCAAAATATAAAAAAGGTATAAGTCTAAATATCAGGCATAGATGTTAATATATCATAAATATAATGCAAAGCAGATTATTTCATTTATAGCTTCAGCTCTTACAGCAGTAGAAAGATTAAGCCTCTCTAATTAGAATTATTTAAATAAGTACTTCGCTTTTCTAAGAGAAGAAAAGGAAGGGACACATGGTACGTCAATAGTCACGTGGAATGCATTCAGAAAATTAATATATGAACAGCAAATCGAGAAAGGAGAAGAAGAACAGATAAAAGCAATACCAGAAATCGTATGAAACTCTAGAAAGGAGCAAAATGGGCTCGGGAGACAGACGTCCCGAAGGCCTAGCTAACGGCTAAGGTAACCCATAGGGTCACTCCCGGGGGGAACTGCTTCTCATAATATAAGATAGGCGATTCAGTTTTCACACTTCGCAACAGCACGAGAGTACAACGATTTATCTCTAAATAATAATATAATTGCTATGAAGAGACAGCGTTCCTAGTTCACAGCACCAAAACAGTAACGCTAATGAAGCGACCGCGGCTGCAGAAGTGCGTAATGTATCGCTGCTATGGGATGCCAAGGCGTAGGGCAAGCCGGAGCGCACCTACAAGGGCCTATGTAAGTATGCGGTTACATATAGTGTAGCGCTAATTTTACAATTCACGTCTTTGCTTAGGTGTGCTATATCACTACAGTTTAAAAAATGGAGATTAAATATACAAAACCTAAATTGTGGCGTAACATTTCAAAGAAAAAAACAACAGTTCGACTACGCTTCAAACAGTGCTGTCCTACGAAAACTATTGCTAAGTATAGACAATTCAGATAAGGCGCCATGATTGTGTGTTTGATTTCAAAGCGGACGCGTTTGTTGGGGCAGAGGGTCAGCGTAACGCGAGATGATTTCAAAAACTTATTTCATCAGCGGTGCTACAAGACAGCCTTACAAGACTGATAGAGTGAAGTCGCGCTGCTCCCCGACTCAAACGTTGCGTATTAAAATTAGTATACTGTCGCCTTATGATTTGCCAAAAGTATTTCACCGACAAATCCTGGGTATGTACGCGCTCTAACAATTTCTATAACAATTTCTGGAGATCTTACTGGGCGACAGCCACTGGTGCAGTACACTAGATACGGGTAAATATGTATATAGGCGCGTCGAAAATGTTCAGCGTGGTGGGTTGGACTAACACCAGACGAAAGTCGCTAGTATAGTAGATAAATATTTGAGGATCTGGATCTTAGAGCAATTTCCAGAATAACCCTCAATAGAATTCTGAGGAAGATGGCGGCACGGAAGACTCAGTGAAAAAGTCCCTCAGCGCATTTGAGGCGCTAAAGTTAGAGGCTCAAGTGGGCTAAAAGTGAAAGGAAACAAATGTGAAGTTCGTGCTCTTCACTGAATAGTTTAGACGAGACCATCGAGACGTAAGGTTTGGTCTTAAGGCGGGAAAGCGTCACTGCTAACCTCTAATGGTGTCGTCACTATGGCCGCATACTCGGGCGTTTATTTTGCGAGCACGATTATATCAGTCGAGTTGGTGTAGGTTGCTCATGCATATTTCCTTCACTCGAATGCGTTTTTTTTTTTTTTGTCCGAACGCATTTTCGTTACGCTAGCGCCGTTGGTAGCTTGGAAGGCATTTCCGTAACTCGAATTTATATTCTTCACTTGAGCTAAGCTTCCGTAGTCGAATACCCGGGGCCCCAGCATGGCTTGTGTGCCCGCCTCCCCGGTTGCTTATGCACGCTTCTCCTCATTAGTTCGGTATTCGAACTGTTCATTAGTCGACCGCCCTGCTCCAGAATGGAATTAAATTCGACTGAGGAAGTAGCGCTATCATGATAGCAAGATAATAGTAAAATGTTGGCTGTAATAGTAAACTCCATACAGCATTACGCAGTGGTCGTATGATTGCTGTCCCTAATGCCCAGTCTTTTTACGGCAACATTAAAAGCAATTTCTATGCCACATTAATCTATGATCTCTGTCCGTAAAGTACTAGTCTTTTTACGGCAACATTAAAGGCATATTCCCTGCCACTCTACTCCGTGATCTCTGTCCGTAAAGTACCACTAATCTTTTTTTCATCTTTTATCCCGACCGTTTCGTCAGAATAGAAAGTCTATGAATTTTACTCGGAAGCTATTGGAATCCTGGAGATTCACCGAAAACTTCCAATGATTCCTAGCTAAATTGTAAGGCTCTAATTTTGGGCGAGAGAAAATCTTGTACAAGAATTTTAGATTTATGATAATGTATTCCGGCGCTGGCCGGCCTCCGCTGGGGTCTAACTTTTATTGGTCGAGCACCGAGTTGGGTCTTAAATTTTTGCCATGATATATTTGATATATTTTTGGTATCGGGCTCGGTAGCTGCACGGCTAATTAATTGCTCGTCTCGGCGAGAGATGAAGTAGTTCGGGGTTATTTGCTACGCAGAGATGGCGGCATCGCAGCTGCCGTAAAATATGCTAATGGCTCCACCGTGCCCGCGCGGGCGTCAAGGCTGTGGAGCAAAATGCCCCCCGAATGGGTTGGTATGGAAATTGTGACGTTCCAAAGCTTCCTGGATTCTAATTGAAATTGTGTCATTTAACTCCTTACCGTCCACATGAACGCTTTATCGGGCAAGTGATCACATGTGGCTACTTACATTTTCCCTTTCCTGCGATAGCGTTTTTTTAGCCACATCAGAAAAGGGTTAAGCGTCAGTTTTCGTAGCGATTGTTTTATTGGAAACGGGAGCGAACTGTCCTCTCCTGCGACAGACTCCCGACATACAATGAGGGGCGCCACAGGAGCTAAAGCTCCCAAATTATCCACTGGGCGACGCCGCAGCTGCCCCAAATGTTGCCTGGGCGTTGGCTTTTTTTTTGGGTGGGGGAGAGTGGTGTGTCGATCACGATTAAAAATTTTTTGAGTATCTGCTAAAAAAAAGATAAGAACATACGGTATGTAAAAGATACCATACACACATGCCTGTTTGTCGTGCCATGCTAAAAATTGCATCGAACCACGCAAGCAATCGTACGATAACGCCACAGTTTTCAGGAGAAATCTGGCATTTTTTGGCAACCACATGCACAAGCCATCACTTGTTAGCACATCAGTTACTCATTGCATGTCTAAACTGAACATTCCTTTTCCTAGGAATAGCACGATTTGCTATGTCCACAAATGTGTACACTAGGCACTAAGGGTTAAAGGGTACAATACAGGCTTGTTGCAATCACAAACATGAGGCCTGTCCCTGTATTTCTCACATGTACAATTGTCACCCCAGTATGGTCACCAGTGCCAGCCACCTCTCCACGTCACTTTCCTCTGTTCTCTTGCTGTCCCTATTTGCGTTGATGTTGTGTATTTCCCTTTTCTCTTCTTCAGTAATATCGCCTTTGTTGAGGAAACGGAGACAATATGATTATCATATGAACGGAGCTTCATGCAATTAGCAGGAATTGTTGAGAATATTACGAGAAAATGACCAATTTTTATGTGATTATCTGTTAGTTCGCTTGCTTCCATATTTACTTTTAAGTTTGTTGTGTAACCCAGAAAGTTATGAACGGATCTTCCCCCTCAGGGGGCATAGGATGCGCCATAGGGTTATGTTAGTTAGCTTCGCCCATCCTATGTTATGGGGAGATGCGCCCCCAGGGGGGTTGTATAGGTTACCTTCGTCATTAGATAGGCCTTCGGGACGTCTGTCTTTCGTGCCCACTTTGCTTCTTTCCACTTTCAAACTCCTACTGATCTTACTGTTGTCTGTTATTCCTCTTCTTTCCCGACTTGCTGTTCCCATGAGCGTTGATCGTGAGTGGGAACACCTTCGTGCATGGGTTCCCCGTTTTTCTATCGACGTACTATATTTCCCTTACTTTTCCTCTCTTAGAAGAGCTTAGTACCCATTTATGGAGGCTTAAATCTTCTTACACTACTAGTGCAACGGATTTTCATGATATCTACAGAAATTTTCAAAGGCACAAATGACCGAATTTTTTTTGGCGATGATCAAAGGGAAATCCTGGGGATCTCCTGTACAATTGTCACCCCAAATTCCCACCTGCACAATTGTCACCCCTATATTTCTCACATGTACAATTATTGTCACACCAGTATATCCCACTCGTACAATTGTTACCTCAAAGTAAAACATAAATATTGGAAAAATGTTAGATTTTAGTTATGTACATATGTAATGCTTAATGACATACGTCAAAAATATGATTCTATAACATGGAAGGTCTACCTGCAATCACTGCATCTAAAATGCAATATTCCATCGGAAAAAAGTTTACAATCGCTGAAGCGAACATGACATTGAATAGGATAAAGGTTTATACATACTTGAATTACTTGTTAATCCTAGAAAGACCCACGAATTTCATTAATTACGTTCACAAATACACTGTGCGTAGGAAAGCTTAAACTGGTTGAATACTACTACTACTTTTAAATTATGCTAGTCGTCTGAGGAATAGACGTTTGAGATGCACCCTATAGGGTAAACCTGTAGGCAGCTGCGTGCTGGCCAGGCATATAGTATTTTCCTTCCAACAAAGAAAAGAAATATCCAGTTTGACTCGCAATGTTGAAACAGAAAGAAAATAATCTGTTACGCGATTAATTCGCCGCAGACGTTCGTCATAAGTCGAGAGCTTTTGCTGCTGTAAAAACAAGGCGAAGAACAGCGCGCTTTCTTGCTGACTCAGCAGCTGGCTCCATTTGTTGTAATTTTGTCCTTGGATGCCGCTGAAAAATTTTGCTGTTGACCCGCCGGAGTCCGGGAGCGTCTATCAAATTTTCATGCGCAGTTGTGCACATTGAACGCGGCCCTTGGGAATGGCGTGATGGAATGCTATTATGAAGGCAATTTTCGAATCTCTTTTTGCATATTGCGTCCTCTTAGCCTGGCTGCCCCTTAATGGAAGAATATCTTCGCTCTGCCTGCGGAATGAATGAAGTTTTCGACCCATTAACTTCAGGAGTTAAGTGCACGCTTGGTCGGCCGCGTAGAGTTACTTATGGTCCGAAATTTCTATTTCTGTGGCTAGTCTGGTGCAGACAGGCCGTGTCTCTGACCTCAAGTTGTTCCTGTAGCCAGTCTGATGCAGAGAGGTCGTGTCTCTGACCACAAGTTGTTCCTGTGGCCAGTGTGGTGCAGACAGGTCGTGTCTCTGACCACAAGTTGTTCCTATGCCCAGTGTGGTGCAGACAGGTCGTGTCTCTGACCACAAGTTGTTCCTGTGCCCAGTGTGGTGCAGACAGGTCGTGTCTCTGACCACAAGTTGTTCTTGTGCCCAGTGTGGTGCAGACAGGTCGTGTCTCTGACCACAAGTTGTTCCTGTGCCCAGTGTGGTGCAGACAGGTCGTGTCTCTGACCGCAGTTTGTGTCTCTAGTCTATCTATCGCAGACAGGCTATGATTTGCTATGCAATTTGCCAATCTCACTGGCGAGCATTGAAAAATTTTCTAAATTTTGATTATCGAAATCTTTATTGACGCAACCTCTGCCAATTTTCTGCATTCGATGTTGTAAAGAACTCTCATTTGTCGTCCCATCGGTAGCAGTAAAAAGTAAAATCGCTGTGAGCGCAAGGGAAAGCGAAATCAGTGGATTCCTGCCACCTCCATTTTCTGCGAATCCTCATGCTTTAGCTGCTTCGATTGCTACAAACTAATTTCTCTACCTAGCCTTCTTTACCTTCAAAGGTCTACGAATACGATAACGTATCATTGCAGTTTAATGTACAGTAGGTTAAAGCTGTGTCATTTTGCGTGCAAACTTAGTTCAACGATCAAGGAAAACAATTTTTGAAGGACGTAGCTGAGAAAATTTTCATTCAGTGGATTTTACTAAAATGTTTAATGATCGAAAAGCAGGAGTCCATTCCTTAAAGTTCTCTTAAGGATTTCTGAGTCGGTATGAGCTGGCTTTGGGGCTCTGGGTAGCCCCTGAGTTGAAGGAAATGCCACTCTAAAGGCGGATGAAACTTTTAGGTCCAATGGCATCCCTGAGAGGAGATGAACAGGCTGGTGCCATACCTGGGTACTCAGTCTTCCGCAGTCTGCTCCTCTCTTCCTTCCCTCGGGTAGTACCACCTGATGCTCTCTTCCTTTCCTTTCCTTTCTCTTCTTCCTCTTTTCGGGCAAAGCCCGTACTGGTGATGGCAGGGTCTGGGGCACGTAGATAGCTGGCCGCTTTCGTTGCTATCACGACTGTCGATATGTTTTTTTATTATTTTTTATGATTTCCTTTGCTTACGGTGTATGTTTATTTATTGTTCTTTGCGTGCCTGATAATTAGATATCCGGACGTGGAAGAGAACCCCGGTCTTCGTGGTTATGGGTCTCGTTCCTGCCGGATCTTGTGCGCTAATGTTCGAGGTCTATATGGTAATTTGGCTGAGCTAGCTGTAGCCTCTTCCAATTATGACCTTGTGCTATGTTCGGAGACGCTCGTCTCAAGCCATCGCCATGTTTCTGAGCTGATGATCCCGAACTTTGAAAAGCCAGTGCTGCGGTTGC
>LQNS02278143.1:5149719-5174629 GCA_001587735.2 Parhyale hawaiensis | reverse complement strand
ACACCAGAACAATAATAAACTTCAGCCACTTTTCGCGACCGCAACAGCGTAAGAGACTACGTGGCCAGTCGCGATTACACGTTCGACAATCTCGGGCCCCAATACGCGCGGTCGCATCATAGTGTAACATATAGTAACAAACACCGGATATAGGATGCCCACTATAACAGCGTGAATCACCTTGGGCTGCTCCATAAGCTGAGATTAATGGGTATTGGTGGTTTAGTTCTCGCGGTTACTAGTCAACTTTATCTGTCAGACGTCAATGTGTAGTTTTTGATGGGAAAAGGAGTGAGTTTTTGGATTTGGTTTCTGGTGTCCCACAGGGTAGTATTCTGGGCCCTTTGTTGTTCATTGTATATACGGCGGATTTGTTTCATATTGTTAACAATTTACTTGTTGGTTACGCTGATGATGTTACTCTGCTGGCTGTTTGCGATAAGCCTAGTGATAGATTAGAGGTTTCAGAATCCATTCAGCATGATTTGGAAATGATTGATTCCTGGTGTTCTTGGTTGGGGATGAGGCTAAATGCGGGCAAGACTAAGACAATGCTAGTGTCCAGGTCGCGTACAGTGGGACCTCCTTTTCCTGCACTAATGCTGGATGGTGTATCACTTCCTGTGGTTGATGACTTGGTAATCTTGGGTGTCAATTTTCATCTAAAGTTGACGTTCAAGCCCCACATTCGTTCTGTTGCCTCACGTACATCGTAGAAAATTGGTCTTATGAGGCGTGCTTGGAGGGTCTTTGGCTTGGTAAAATTGAGACGTCACTGCTTTAATTGCTTTGTCCTCCCTCTTCTGGAGTACTGCTCTGTAGTCTGGAGTTCTGCTGCCGATTGCCATCTGTGTTTGCTTGACAAAGGGCTTAGTCGATGTGCGTTCAAGGTGGGTGGTGTTGTGCCTTGTGATCTGGCGCCTCGTCGCAGAGTTGGTCGGGTCTGTTTTTTATATAAAATCTATAACTGCCCCAGTCATCCACTGTCTGAGTTTCTTACGGATCCATTTGTTCGGGTGAGGTGTACTCTGCGTACTGGTGCTCTTCATGAGTTTGCCTTGGAACAGTTACGATGCCGTACGGGCCAGTGTTCCCGGTCGTTTTTTCCATCGTCTGTGGATGTTTAGAATGGTCTTGATGGCTCTGTCTTTGCTGGTGCGGGTGCTGGCAGCTTTAAACGATCTGTCCACAGAGCTATTCTGTGATCTCGGATCTTCTTTTTTTTTCATTCTTTTGTTTTCTCCACCCTCTGGGCTGGTTGCGTGGGTGTTTGTAAACCTCATGGAGTTTCTCCGTTCCTACGTCGCCAGTTTGGTGTGATTTAATGATAATGATAATGGTGAACCATACCAGTTTGATACAGCTGTGGTGATTAGAACCTGTTGATGAATGTTAACGGTGGCGTACTGTTGGGGTTGGTTGTTGACCTTTCTAATTTTCAAAAATAACTTCCTTTCTACCTGTATATATGAATAATGACATTTTCCTCACTTAATTTTCCCATGGAGTTGCTTTTCCAGTTTGTTGTTATTTTTAGAACGTAGAAGAAGCCTTAGGTTACCGTGTTGCTCAAATCAGCCCTGTTCCGGATTGGATCTGAAATATTACTACAGAAACATTACTCGCACTACATATATGATAGACAACTGAGTGAGAAGCTCACGATCTGTTCTCAAGCCAAATGCTTTGTTGACCGAGTTCAGAAACTGAATTTGCTTCAGGGTTCAGACTCTTAAATATTTTACAAAGTTACAGAGACGTGTGATCAATGTGGGTATGACTTCCCCACTCTCTAAAATAAAAACTACGCAACTTTACCCGTTTTGTTTCTGCATTCATCACCATAGTAGCTTTAACGAACCGTTTGAAAATCCTGCGCTGGGCAGCTCAAATCTACACAGCTTGCACAACTGTTTCTTTTGACTTGAAAACAATTGGAAATAAAAAATTACATTTATTTCGCATGAGCTAATTGAGACTTCAAAACCCGTCGCTGTGAGGTTTCCTGTTTGTTGCTTTCCTGAATGGAAACAGAACCGTTTTTGCTTGGAATCCTTACATGCGATGGGAAACGAATGCTTGGAGACAACAGATAAAAGAGAAGGTCAATAGCTACAGGGAAGTGAATCACATTTTTTTGCGTTTTGAAATAAAGGCAATAGTTCGGAGAAAGACGGTGCCTGGGTTTGAGCTTCTTCCTTGGAATGGGTCCTTTGTTTCTCCTCTGTTGCAGCTATCAAGTCGCCTCCGTCTCTGAACCGCAGAAAGTCAACGGGTTCTGCTCTGTGGTATGATATTCAAAGGGGTTATTCGCATTAGCTTTGGACTGGAGGGAACTCAACCTCGTATTTTGGAGACGTGGCTTGTGTGTCCGTAAGAAAAACATAATGAAAAGTATGGACATGAGAATAGCGATGACCCAATGAGAATAGGGATGACCCAATGAGAATAGGGATGACCCAATGAGAATAGGGATGACCCAATGAGAATAGGGATGACCCAATGAGAATAGGGATGACCCAATGAGAATAGGGATGACTCTATGAGAATAGGGATGACTCTATGAGAATAGGGATGACCCTATGAGAATAGGGATGACCCTATGAGAATAGGGATGACCCTATGAGAATAGGGATGACCCTATGAGAATAGGGATGACCCTATGAGAATAGGGATGACCCTATGAGAATTGGGATGACCCTATGAGAATAAGAATTGCCCTAGTAGGGATGGCCCATTAAAACATCCCACAGCCTCACGCTTTTCATTCAGCTATCCTAAAACTGCGTGTCCCGCATAATGATATTTTTCAACTTGCTCGATATTCACGCGATAATGTCTCATATATTGACTGGTCAAGATTCGTGTTATTCTTGTGCGCAATATAATATTCTCGATTAAGGAATGAATTATCAAAATATTTCAACTATTTATAGCATCTCAGAATGAATATTTTTTATAAAAATTAGGGTTAAGCACATATGGGTACGTTAGAGAAGAGTATTTTATTCACCGACTTACATGCAGTGTACCTATTTGAGTACGGTGCATTATTAAAGGTGCTGCTCTTGCAAGCAAGGGAAGTCTCTTTCGGTGTAGCTGAGCTAACATGTTACCTATTGCAATAGATCGGATTCATTATTTTGTACATGAGAAGCTTGTTATCTGTTTGCTGCAACGTGCTTTGTTTCCCGTGTGACGACAAATTCTGTCCACCGCATGTCATTGTTGCAGTTGACTTTATGCATCACATGACGCGCCCGTCCTTCCTTCACTCAGCCCGCGTTTCGTACCGGTGTCTCCGATTCGTACCTACAATGCCGTCGAGATGAAGTAATCCGCTCAGCTCCAGCGTGTCTGCAGCTGCAGTCGTGGGCTTCCCATCCGCCGCTATAAAACGAGGTTGAGACGGGAATCGTAAGGAATTGCGCAATCCCAGTCAAGACGTTGATCGCGAAAGACTGCGCAATCGTGTTTGAGACGGTAATAATTGCAAACGATTGCACAGTCTACTTGGAGACGGTAATGGCCAAGGATTTTTACGCAATCGTGTTTGAGGCGTTAATTATAAGTGGATTGCGAAATCGGTAGTCACTACGAAATTGCGCAGTCGAGACTGGCGAAAAGCTAATCCCCCACCGCTGTTTTTGATCTCCTCAACCTTAATGGTTTACGATTTTGGCCCGAGACTCCAACCAAACTGCAGGACTGAGTTTCCGGTCGTCTGGGCTAATCGGTTTGTGACTAAGGCTTAAAATTGGATCCTAGGCTTAAAATTGGATCCTTTGAGGCTAATTGAATCGATCCTTTGTGGCCAATCGAATCCAGACAGGTTCAAACTAGACACATAACATTAGCCCGATTACACTGGGCGAATCGATGACATCCTTTGTAACTCTGCGCACACTCGTTGTTGAGTTTCAAGCTTGTTTTTCACCAGCATCCCCAACGCTAATGGTTTCCTGTTGCAATGATCGCTGCTGCTTTCAGTGAAGAAGAAAAAGAAGAAAAGAAGCGGGTAGCTTCTTTGATTGCCTGCTATTGATGTCCTCAGGGGGAGCGGATCCGTACAATGGCCAAGGCTCTCTTTTCTCCACAGAAATTCTTGCTCAGGAATTGACTAATAAGTGCCGTCAAAAACGATGAAAGGCTGCGCCCGCGCGCGCCTTCCTTGGCTCTGCAATAGGCGGCTTTGCTCCTCTGAAGATTACGTAGCGTTCAGTTTCTGTAGAGAATATTGCGCATTGTGAATACTGTAGTGTGTGACGCCAAATGCTGCCTGCGAGTAGGATTAGTTGAATTACTGATGAGGTCATGGCACAAGAGAAACTAACCTATCAAAAGTTACTGCATTAGTGATAAGTTGCCCACATGAGGATCATTATTGTGTCTTTTAATATTACTACCAACTCGTGTAAATTTTCTAAAGATCCATTCATAACTTTTTGAGTTATTGTGCTAACAAGAAAAAATCAAACACAGCGACGAACAAACAGATCAGCACAAAAAAATTGGTCATTTACTCTTTCATAATATACCTAACAACTCATGGAAATTTCATGAAAATCCGTCCATAACTTTTTGAGTTCTAGCCTTAAGAAGAAATAGGCAGACAAACGAACAGAAGAACGGATTTTCAAAATGTTTATCATCTGTTGCTGTTAACAAGCCGAACAATCTCCGTAAATTTCGTGCAGACCCGTGCATAACTTTTTGAGTAATCTTGGTGACAGACAAACAAAATAACAGATAGCAGGACAGAAACATAACCACCTTGGCGGAGGTAAAAAAAATGTCACATTTATGCGGCATGTTGCCTTTGTGGTTGGTAGCAAGTCTACGCCTCTGCATACTGCAAGTCATTTCCTTGACAAAGTTTTTAACCGCCCCAGCTTGTAGCTTCGGCAGCGGCCAAACAGTCATTGGGAAGCGTTAGGCGATTTTTGATGGAAGAAATTTGACTGTAAAGACTGTTGGAGGACTC
This sequence comes from Parhyale hawaiensis, assembly GCA_001587735.2. Taxonomy (NCBI): domain Eukaryota; kingdom Metazoa; phylum Arthropoda; class Malacostraca; order Amphipoda; family Hyalidae; genus Parhyale; species Parhyale hawaiensis. Next base: position 5,169,645 of record LQNS02278143.1, on the reverse strand, counting down.
GTGCAACATGAACGATTTTCGTTGAGTTGTGCTGCGAAGCAAGAAGATGATCAAATTTTCATTAGCAGCAGAAATTCCTTACTTCTAAGAAAAAAATACGGGAAAATTAGGGCATATTTTCAGTCGCCTTGATATGCTACAAGAAGACATAAAATTCGGGTGAAAGTTGAGTCCTCCGAGGTTACAAGGGGCCGTACTTCGAGTACGAAGAGAATCTTTCTAGATTGTAAGATGGGCGTACTTCGGGTATAAGGAAAATTTACCGAAACTATAAAATAGGGAAAATTCAAGCTCAAGTGGAATCTTCAGAGACGCCAGGATGGGTTCAATGCAAACAACCGCCGACTTTTCTAGCACTCTAAGAAAATGGGCAAAATTTTATTATCTATGTTCTGAAAATTGAATTTCAACAAGTGGAATGTTTCACAGCGACAACAATACTTATGAAAGCGAGCCTCAATACTGACCATATATTAATATTTGGTGCCCAGTTCTGCTCGAGTAATCCAAAACAAACACGGCTCCCTGTTCCATAAACTTGAATTAATTTCCGCCGTGATATTTGAAGCCTTTGGCGCTTGGCTTCTTTGCCGATATCTGAAAACTATTTGGCAGCCAATGGATTTAATTTCACAGAGAGGCTTCAAAATTCTCCGAATCAATTTACTCGAGGAGGAGAATTCTTCATGCGGATTTTCTTTCCTAGCGAACGCGGCTCGCTTTGAAAAATGTGCCGAAGATGTAAAAGTTTAATGGCAATAAATTCTTGTGAAATACAGAAGCAACGGGACGCTACTTTGGCCTCCAGCTGCTGTGATGAAGCAGGGAATTCTTCAAGAAGGAAGCGTAGACTGCGCCTTAGGGTTTGGTTTGTTAGAGCCGTCCACCTTGTGTTACTGGGAGTAGCGCCCTATGAGGGCTTCACATGTATATATATTATATATATAATGCATGAGTTACATTGGTATTCCTGTACGAGGTATATGCCGTTGTTGCTGAAGTTTTTGTTTCGCGTCGGAAAAAATTATTATAAGTTATATGACGCCCAGAGTGACCTGAATTTGATTCAGCACTTGGGATAATTTTTTCTTTTCGGAGTGCAAGAAAAACGACACCTTGTGCAATTCGTAGTCAGTGCGTGAGAAGATTTTGACAAGAACGAAATCCTTTCACCGACTTGAGCGTCTTTAGTTGAATTTTTAACTCGAAGCTATTTCCTCACAACTTTTCTTGCTAAGCCTGGAATCCCCAGAATCGATGTACAGCGACCGATTGAACCTTTTCCCTGCTACTATGTGAGTGAAGCGTTTCGAGTTTCCTCAGTAATTTCGTTCAATTTCTAGGATGTTTGGTCTCGGCAGTGAAAGGGATGACCTCTAAACGTTCGAGACAAAAATTTCGTGGTCTTTTGGCCGACAACTTTTTTTAACCATTTCCATGATAACCTAAGTTATCTCACGCCTGTTACTGGAAACTTCCACAATACATGCATTCGGCACAGCGTGTAGCATACAGCCTCGTATGTAAATTCAGAATATCGACGTTATGGCAACAAGCACATCGCCGTGTGAACTCATTCGATCTGCTCAGCGTCATCTGCAAAGATACATCTTCAGCTGAAGCAAAAATTGTGTAGAAAATCAGGAACGTGGCTAATTCCATGCGCGAGTGGGACTGAGATCTGTGAGTATGCATATGAATTTGAACATTTTTTGTTTTTTATACCTGTAACGTTGTTGCTTCAAAAAATTACTCGATTACTGCATCTTGTTTCTTTACTACAGCCTAAGATCTACCAGGCACTGCTTCAACAGCAGCGTGCTAGACGTCCTGTCATATTTTGTTCCGTTGACGTTCCAGAGATTTTTCAAAGCTGCAACCGAATGGTGGAACTTTGCATAAAAATTTGACTTCGTGATGGATCAGAAGCTTTGCTGAAGTCCATCGGATCGAGATCAAGACGCCCTCAGGGGCATATTGTGGCGGGCCCTTTCCCTGCCACAATATGTTTGGGCATCACTCACCCAAGGGTCCCGAGTGCCTTCTCCGCAGGGGATGTAGCATCTGGCCGCAGTTCCTGCTGACGNGATAGCGTACCTAGTCCGCGGAACTTCTCTCATCTCTCTCGTGTGGAAGGCCGTGAAAGAGGCCGACCACTCGAGTGTCTCCTACTATGCTTTGCGCCTTGTTTCCTGCCCGTAGTAGCGCACGTAGGCCACGCGACAAATTAAGTGGTATTTAAATACTACACACTCATCTCTGTTGGAACGCCTGAGTTGCGGCTACGGAGGTTAAACAAAGTTTATAACTAACTAACTAACTCGAGATCAAGACTTTAGAATTGTCATTCTTCCCTGTTAAAAAAAAATCGGGGACATTGTCGTGAAGTCACTTCAAAATCCTGCTGACAGTGTGCGCAAGTGCTCCGTATTGCTGAAAGACAGATTGCCCATCGTTTAACAAATCATAGGTCAAGTTCTATACCAGAGACTTAAAAGGGATGAGTCTTACGTAGCTCGGAGCCATCATTTTCACTTTTTTTGAGAAAGAAATAAAGTGAGTCTTGCCTTTTGAAAATAATCTGGTCCACACCAGTACCGACGTGAGTTGTTTGCGTTGGGTAGACTTTTCTAGCATCTTCGAAAGATGTTTGAGAACCTTTTTTCTTTGCAAGAAGCCATTCATTTTGGGTAACGGTAAGTTTGCTCCAGAGTGAAAAGCTGTTCGTCTGTGGAAATCACGTTTTCCAAACCGCGAGTTTCAAACCGACGGTGTACGAATGTACGAATCGTACAAGCCTTTTTTTCATCTTGACTTTCCTGCGTTTACGGAAGTAAAGCTAATTCCCAAGTCGTTTTTCACGACTTGCCTTCATGAATCTCTTGAAACGTTCATCTCTGCAGCCATCTTTTTTTATGAATCGACGTAGATTCCTGCTTCGTCCAGGATCTCTGAATCGATTGATAGTTCGATATTCACTTATTTTTCACAGATAGAGACTGTTCATAATGTCCGCTACAGTCCTACCACCGTTGTATATCTCAGTTGCTGCTGAACGTTCTCGTGTCATGTATTTTGTCCCAAGCTATATAACGTATTTTACATATGACATCGGTATCTGAAGCAAGAAAGTAGTTTTGTCTGTGATGCTAAAACATGTTGAAATTGCACTTTATTATAGCTAATACTGTTTCTTTAAGTGACAGAACTTCTGGGCTACCCTTTTATAAAGGTATCTCCTAATTTTAGTGGGTTTTCACAAAAAATTCCCGTGTCATGTTATTATTCTGCACAAAGTACTGAATAGAAAAAAATCTGTTGATACGTAAAGATCCAAGCGTCAGTGACGAGGTTCTATTCCAGTTATTTGGAGACTTGTCTTGTTCTCTTATACGTGGTCACAGACCGTCGTTGACCATCATGTTCATATATATACGGCCTGCATTTGCACGCCGTATTGTCTCCCCTCTCCCTGCATTGCCCATAAAGTTAGAGGAGAGGTGCGCACATTTTGCGCCATTACCGTGTTTGTCCGCCACTTCCTCATCGATTAATGGGAAAATTTCGCTGGCAAACATCGGTCTGTATCAGGTGGGATGTCGCGGCTAAGGTACAACACACGCCATCACCGTGCGCGTCTCTGTGCATAGACAAGCATACGCTGAAGTCGGAGTCACATGTGCATTCGCACGCCCAGCTGTATGCCAGGATGTAGAGCTCACGAGTGGTCTCGTTATATGGGCTATTTAAAATCGGTAGCATAAATGACGTGTGAGTTGCGCATCCTCACATCAAGCTGTGCGTGTGATGCATAGTGTGGCCCCGGCATTACTGTGCCAGAGAACCTTATACTGCCGAAATGATCACTTAAAAATATACGAGTTCACTGACGTCCATTGAATTCTCACGCCCGTGGTCGCGATCCTGCGGCCAGAAACGCATTCATACTATTTTCCATACATTCAATTTAACGGATCTAAAGAAACGCGATCAATTCCACTGTGGTAAGGCATTGCCATTCTCCTTATTGCGTTGCCGAAAAATTTCGTTAACAATTTACATCAACTGTTCGAGTTGGCGAAAAACTTCTGTCGTTGAACACGAAAGAAGTCGAAAGTTCTCGAAAATTGAGAAAGAGCTTTGCCTAGAATGAAGTTTTCTTTAGATGCTGCAAGGGCGTTGCCCAGTTAATTTAACTTATTCGACAACCGTTAGATTCTACTCGTTCAGCTTTGTTAGATGTTGTTTGCATCAGAAAATCAGTTTTACAGTGTGTTACCTTTGAATATGCAAATACAATTTTTTTTTACTTTACTTGTCAAGATAAGTGTCTAACTTTGAAATATTAATATTAACAAAATGTATGGCTGTGTTGCAAATATAAAAAGCACTTGTAAAATAAATATTCAGCCATTTCTTAAGTTTATCATACAATTTGCTTAATTTCGAGTATTTTACTGTTACTGTTTTACTGTTACCTCAGATTACGCAACAAGTTAATAAAAACGTCATACAGAGGAAATAAATATAAGTGAAGAGGAATATTTTTATTAAAAGTCCAAAACCAAGAAATTATAACCAAAACAATTCAATAAACACTGAAATAAGTGTTCAGTAGTGGTAAACAAAACAAGTTAATTTTGTACATTGCAACATCCTTTTTTCATGCCTTTTATAAGGCGATTATCATCAGACTTTGTCGGGTTTGACGTTTCAGATGGTGGAATCGAATCTGCTGCTGTTTTTGCTGCATTCCATAAGCTTACATTGCTCGAAAACTGCCGACCACCTTCATAGACCTTGCTGTGGATCATTGCCCAGAGGTTCTCAATGGGATTTAAATCGGGGCTATTCGCTGGCCAGGTCACAATCCTTTTTAATTTAAATCCCCCATCCGCAAGCCAGTTAGCAGTGTACCGTGCTCGGTGTGAGGGAGCGTTGTGAAATACCAATTTGGATCTGCGTGCGATAGTCTGCTCATAAAGCTATGGAATCAAGTTGGCTTCAAGAAACTGGCAGTACCTTTCTGCATTTAGTTTAACTCCTTCTGCCACTTCAAATGGACCAATAAGGGTGTCACCTACTATCCCGGCCCAAAACATTTCACCTCCTCCACCTTGTTGACGCTTAAGCGGTGTCTGTTGAGATCGGTCATGGAGGACCCATCAAGACGCCCATCCATCTGTGCACCATCAAGAGCGGCTCTGCATTCGTCAGTAAATATGACATTAAGGAAATCAGCTTTCATGTTCTCTTCTGCCCATCTGACCCTATTTTCTTTATGGGTTTTCGTTAGAAGTGGTCATTTAACTGCCTTTTTCACTTTCTCTAGCTTCTGCAGAACCTCACATCTTGTCTTTCTCATTAGTATTGGGGCTCCAGCGTCTTCAAATATCGCCTTACTTGTAGAAAGTTGTCTTCTAGCCATAGAAACCTTCAAATGTCGCATATCCCGAGCAGTCAATTTCCTCGTAGAGGCTTTATCCGGGGTTTTCCAGTTGACTTCACCTTCAATTGCATAAGCCTTAATTGTTCGGTGATCACGCTGCAATTCCTTGGAAACTTCGAGTGTTGTCTTACCAGAAGCCAATAAGGAGGTCGCTATGATCTTTTCTTCACTGGTTAGACCGCTTTTCTTGCCCATGTTGACTAGAGAGTGATGTTGCATAATCTGGCGTAACAGCAGAACACATTGCGATAAGCAAATGTTGCCAAAACATGGGAAATGGTTCCGTTTTATTTTTCTCTAATTGTTTTTATTATTACAACATACCTGCGCACTAACTTACTATTAGCATTTTAAATGTTTGATACTTATCTTGAAAAATAAGTAAAAATAATGTATTTGCATAATCAAACGTAACGTACTATATATATATATCTGCCATCTCAAGACAATATATATATATATGTCGTATTGGCCTGATAGTGCTACACCCCCTCCGAGAATCTTGCAGGTTAGGGGCCTGGACTGGTTTTACTAATGTCCTATATCAAATATAGGTCTTTATACGGGTTTATTGTGTTCTAAACTTCATATTTCACTACGGGACCCAGTCCTACCCTACCTAACCTACAAGGTTGGCGGGGTGAGAGCTCATTGTAAGGGGACTGGTGGTTCTAGGGTGGGCGGTCGGGGTGGAAGGTAGCAACACAAAAAGTTTTTCCCGTTTTATTATCGAGAAGAGGGCGTGCGTTGGAACGTAGACTTATTTTCCTTCAAAATGAGACCAAATTTGAATAAATCCACGGTGTTTATAGTGTTTTTTTTTCATTTTTTAAGATTGAGGCCGCTATTTGGCCATTATTTTGGTACCTCTATCGAACCAGAAGGCCCCATCACAGGTGGTATATGAATATTCTTAGCCATCTAACAGCCCGTTTCGAAATATATAAATGCACACTCATTATAGCGTGGGCCAAGGCGTTACGCTCCAAAGTTGTTGGAACTTTACCAGTTGTAAACTTTCCGGAAGTCTTCTGTCAGTCCGGCGAATGCCAATTGCGTCGCGTTTGGATGGAGTGGAAAAGAACGCTGGTGGTTTTTGTTCATGCACTGTTTGAAGTGAAGTATCCTGAGCACCTGGAAATTAATATCATCAAAGAAACCGAAGCCTGTGTCTAATGGCTGTCTTTTTTTACTAACTCTTTAAGAAACCGTTGGGTTCCAAGTGGAGCAACATGAATAAATTGAAATATCGTAAAAGAAATGATGGAAAGATTCACTGTCACTGGGAAAATTCACTTAGTAATTAGTTGGAGAATATTAGCATTTCTTTGTACAAGACGCTGCACAATACCCGTGTTTCCTATGGCTAGAGCGAATCTGACTCATGTAGAACAGGGTTGAAGGAACCATTTTATACAGTGCATCGTGACTTGAGGCAAGCCTTCTTATTACATGACACGTAGTGTTCGTTCAGATGCTGGCACTGTGAATGATATCGTGAAATTCTTAGTTTTCTGTTGCTTACTGTCAGGCCCATGACTTTTCAATTGACACATTCTACAAGATCACACACTGAGGGAGGTGTATTCCCCGCATTTTCTTGATATTATTTCACAAATATTTCGCTGTGGAAAGGCAGAAATGTATGTAGGATAAGCAGATATTTATCAGGGTGGAGAGTTTTTCCATGATTTTGGATTTAGTGTTATAGCAGTATTTCAGAAAAAAATTGAATGGGCACCAATATAACTTGTGCAAACTATGTGAACTTCGAGACTATAGCTTTATCTGCACATACCCCTGAACTCTGACAAATATGGAAACCAGTGTTTTTCACTAAATTTTTCTTTAAAAGAAACAGTTTAGTTGCAATCGCTCTTCGGTAGTTTCCAATTGAACTAAATCTAACTACTCTAAAAAAAATTAAGAAACTTTACTGCTGTGAAGATGTGTTCTGCCTCCTCAAAAGCCTGTAAAAATACAAATGTGACAAAAATGTTGATAACTGTTGAATTAAAAAACAAAAATTGCACGGTTGTATGTTAGAACTTACATTTTATTTTTGGTTTTATTTTTTGAACACACTAAGCATGTGCAGCTGGTAGTTTATGTTACCTCTAACTTCATCAAAAGAGATAACAACCCAGCACGCAATGCGTGGAGGTAGCATTTAGAGTTCCGTCCTACCTCACGCATTCGCCCTTCTATCATCTGTATCGATACTATTTACCAGTAAACTTCAATGGTGGGTAGTTTTTTTTTTTTCTTGAATTTGATTTTTGATGTCGCCACCTCGAGCGGCTGCTGTTCCTACAACAGAAATTGAAGCCTGTGTCTCTTAATTTTATGGGTCTATCCGCTGCCGAGCTGTGACAGGGAAAGGCTGGAAGAGAAGACCCAGTCGGAAATAATGGTTGTCGTTATGGTAGAATACAGTGGTGTATGAGAGATTAAAGTCGATTATGGATGATGAAACAACATGGTGGATATGTCGACCATAACATAACGTTGATTTTAGTATATTTAGGTCGATATTGGTGGAGGCAATATTGGTTGTTTAAGGTTGGTAAGGAAACGAAGGTCGATGGTAGTACATGGATGATTGAAAACTATATATGGTAGAGCATAACCAGGTACGTTATCAACGGACTTCCGTACGTACGATCATGAATGGAATTCCTCCCATTATTTAGGGTAGAATATGTATGGGTTGCCATAGATTATAATATGGATAGAATTCCCAACATAATCGACCAAAATAATATTGTATGACTGAAAGTTTCAATGCGAAACATCTAAAAATTCATATTATAGTGCAAAAATTGTGCTCATTTCAGTGTAGAGAATTTTGCCTTATACGCTCACGAAGGATAGGAATAAAACGTGATTCAAGTTTCGTCTACATAAGTTTTTTATATATTTTAGTTTAACGTTTCGTTCGATTATTACAATACTATAAATAACTTTTTATTTGTTTAAGCAGAAACTTCATAAATAGGATTTTTCTATTTTAAAATAGTTTATTTTCTTTCTAATACTTCAGGGAAAATTAAAATTTATCTCTGCTTGAATTTTTTTGAAGTGATCATATATGGTTACTGGCCCGACAAAAGGCTAATATATTCCAAGCTAAGGTTTCGTTACAATCTACCAACTATAAGTAACTAAATTTTGGAGATCTGACGAATTATAGATTTAGTGTAGTAAGTTCTATAGTTTTAATTCAGTTCATGGAAAAGAATAATTTATACAGTAATTAATTTAATTCAATTTATCGAAATTGAATGAAAGGCTGACTATATTATATTAAGGCAAGGCTCAAAACAATGGACTAGACGGCGAAGTTGGCTCGACGGAACTATTGGGTTCCAACTATTGGGCGACAACTATTGGGCGACAACTATTGGGCGACAACTTCATTCGGGCAAGTGCGAAAGGCTGCCAATGTTATTCGTACGGGAGTAGAGCAGCAAAGACGGCTGCAACGGCGAGCCCCGTAGACAGCGAAGACAAACCACTACAGTAGTGCACGGAATAGAAACGGAAGACGTTTAGCGAAGCAATAACCAGTGAACTTTTTTGATTTAATTAGGAATTGAATTAAACTTGTTTCCCAATAAAAATTACATTAATTAAGTGTGACTAAGATTTAATAAAATAATTGCTGCAATAAGAGATTATGAATAACACAAAGAAAAATAAATTAAGTTGCAGATTTAAGCACCTTAAAAGGATTAGCAGAACTTAAGTTCTGCAGCTGCTGGGCTCAAGAAGAAGTCCAACCTTCGAAGCGGCGAACAAAGGTAAAGCGGCCCCTACACGGTCAAATTTTTGATCAAACGGTTTGAGTGAAACGGTTTGACTCAAACGTCAAAGGTGTAGCTACACTGATCAAACATTTCCATCAAAATCAATCTCTGCCTAGTTTACTACGGTGACGATCGTGTGGTGTGGCTGTTCTTACAGTTTCTTTGCTTGCCCTTGAGCAAATAAAGAAAGAAAATAAACGCAAAAAACATTGGTCCAAACAATGGTACCTCCTTCGGGATCGGTTCACACATGAACATTTATTAACATGTCTTTGTGCTACCGAACCCGAGGACTATAAAAATTTCCTTAGAATGGATAAAGAAAGTTTTGACTTCTTGCTGGAACTGCTACGCCCCTCAATAGCCAAGAAAGACACCAACATGCGACAGGCTATTCCTGCAGAGCAAAGGCTCTCTATAACACTGAGGTTAAACGGAGGCGATTTGACTGAAAATGCCGCTAGACGATCAAACCGTTTGATACAAATTTTGAGTCAAACTAGATTTCCATCAAACACCTTCAAATTTGAGTCAAACGTCAAAACCCCTTCTACACGGTCAAAATGTTTGAGTCAAACCGCTTGATTCAAACCTTTTGATCAAAAATTTGACCGTGTAGGGACCGCTTTAGAGGAGACTGCCGATATTACAAGAAAAAATTAACTTCCGTTAGTAGACGAAATGATCCATACGACCATTGAATTCAAAAGGACTTCAATTTCACTTTGATTATTAGAATATGCCATGAAGAACGCACCTGAAAATATTAGTGCATACTCGTGCCATGTAGCTTTTAGCGGAAATAAGTGAAGTTAGAGACAGCGAGATGTTCCGACAATTTAGATAATTTAAAATTTAGGTAATATTAAGTTGAAGATCAAGTTACATTTGAAGTTCAGGGCATGGAAAACCTATACACTTTCCGATTTTAGACCGTTCACTATAATTGAATTTGAAAATAGTTACAAGCCAGAATAATTCTGGAAAATGGTTAACTAAATATAATGAATAATAGATAGCGGTCATACAAAGATAATAAAGAAGGAAACAAGTAGTGGTAAGAGTTGGCACACTGGGCTCAGGACATTGCGCTGGCACGGTCCGAAGTCAGAAGTCGGCTATCCATAGTTCACAGACTTAACCAAGTTCACAAGCCAAGCCGTCGAAATAGCGAGCCGTCTCAATGTAAATGTTGTTGAGCTGGATGTGAGGAGTAAAATGAACCTCCTGTCCCCGCTACCAGACGCACGACCTCGACTGCGAACACCTCCCTTTGGCTGTATTCAGCAGCGTACATTCAGCAGCAATGTACTGTAGGAACACTTGAGCCGTCCGTATATTGGAAATTTCCAACATCAGTTTTTTCGTTCCTGTCTATAAATTGCAAAAAAATGCAAGGTATCTATGGACGTTCACTGTCTTGACGTTATTTTTATCTACTGTTTCTTAACTTTACTAACGCTTTACCAGTTTAGCATAGTTACCGATCATTTCTATTTATTTTTTGTATCCCTTGTAAAACAGTACTGCAATCTTTGATCAAATATTGCCATTTATTTTTATGTTCCTTCAGTTTATGTCTAAAGTTTTACAAACAAATTATTCCCGTTAGCTCCATGGAAAGCAATGCCAAGTTTCATGATAAATTTGGCCTTACATACCCTGACAGCGGGTACGGCGAAACTTCATCCATCGACTTCCATCCATGACTTCTCCTCTGAACTGTGTCGTATAGCTGCATACCAGCTTAGAGTTGGAATAAGTTGTATATAAACGTGCGTTAACTGCACAATGCACATACTGGTTCAAGCTCCTGCTCTATAGCATAGTGATTGAAGTTTGGAGCCTTTCCACATTCTGAGCAGCAGGCCTAACTCGTACTTATAAATTACCTTTTTTTTTTGTAAAAGCAAGTAATCAAAGCAGACATCCAGAGCATAATATGTCAACCGTTGAAAAAGTTGATCTTGGTAGAATATAGGTGTATCATTTGCTGAACACAATCGATTTTGGTCGTGAATGGTGTTTCTTACGGTTCACAATGGTAGATCATGGTTGTGCAGCTAAAACCCTTATGGTTGTAATTGGGTATTTATGGTCGGGAATTATGGTTGGCAACATGGTCGAAGGTTGTGACATATCTCTACCATAATGCACCCCATAAATGGTTGAATATGGAGGATATATATATCGATAATAAACAACGAAGATCTCGATCATAATCATAGTTGTACTACTATAATCACAACCATTATTTCCGACTGGAGAAAAGCTTCCCTTTGGATTTAATTAGTGCCGTGATCTCTTCGGAAGCAATGTTTTCGTATCCAGTGGTTCGGTCAATTTGACATTCAGCCAATCGCGCATTAAGTGATAGGCATTGCATGGAATAGCTAGTACCTTTGGTTGTTGAAATTTTCTCATTGAAAAAAAAATCTCTCTTGCTTTCATTGTGCGCCTGTAACCTAACTGACGTATGGTTGTAGATTCATCATTAATCTTAGCAAGAAGAGAATCTCATATACGCCAATATGCATTGTTTGGCATACCTGGTATACATTATTTCTAGTTTCATCTCACAAAGAATGAGATTTCGTTATCGTAGAGAACGAATGTTTTTCACTATGAATTATTGATGGGTTCATCCTGATATTAGGCCATATTAGTCATTATATATTTGGTACATACAGTCAGCGCAGAAAATCTTGAGACCTTCAAGTGAAAATTCAATGAAAATAACCTCCCGTCGTTATCCATGTTTAGGATATTTTTACTGAATTAAATTTAGTTGTCTGGCAATACGTGGTATCAATCAGTGGTAACGCACGGTTACCCAGAGCAGAACGTTCTGCTTCACGGTGAAATAAAGTTACTCACAGCTTTATTCACGCTTAAAATTGATTTTTTTCTCAATTATATTGCAGAATTTAAAGAATAAAATTGTTACGGCTGGTGCATACTTGAAGAATGGTCAAAAGGAGCGAATAATAGTTCGGTGAGGAGAGAATGAGCCATTTTAGGATATTTGTCGCCGTTTTGGTCGTACAAAAGCAACTCGAATGCGACTTCTCGGTGCTCGCACCAAACGTTGATCGTGTACACAAAATTATTTTCGGCCGAACTCAGAAGCCACAGAAGCATGAGATGAGCTGTCAAAGCGTGAAGTGATGGAAGAATCTTCGTGTAACCTTCAGTATGCTCGAGGCAAAGCGTCCCAAATCGCTTGAAGATGTGTCTAATCGTTCTCTCTCTCTCTTACGTTATCTACGAAAAAGACTTTCATCTCGCAAGTCCTACTGCTACGCAGACCTCTGCTAAATGAACGCATGCGCAAGGCTATAGGCTGGATTTGCTTAGAAATGCTTAGAAATACCAACACACAGTGAACTATTGATCTATTGTCTGCTGTCATGTTGTGAAGAAAAAACGCATTCCAATCTTCCCGGAACGTCGTTGGGAACGTGAGGCGTCCCTCCACCTACAGCAGGAATGACCGTAGATTCACCATCTCCACGATGAAACATTCCGCTGCTGTTACGGTTATAGGGGATGTTTTAGTGTTCTGGTGGTCGGGGCGGTCTCAATGTTACCTGAGAATGTAACTGTGAATGCTAACCGCCACATCAAAATGTTATATAATCACTTGTTGGATTAATATCAGGTCCTTCACTCCAGTGTTTTCATGTGAGGAAGTCTCAAGGTTTTTTGCAGCTCTTGCATTATGTACCAGCATGGCCTAATATCACGATGAACTCATCAGTACTTCACGGTGGAAAACATTTGTTCTCTTTAATAACGAAATCTTGTTCTTTGTCAGATGAAAGAAATAGTGTACTAGGTGATATAAAATAATGATTATTTCGTTCACCCCGAGCATGGATTCCTTGCCAAGATGGATGATGAATCTGCATCCATCCGTTAGCTTGGTTTCAGACGCCTAATTAAAGAACGAGACAATAAATTTATAAATAAATTCCAGCAACCGAAGCTACTACGCTATGCAAATGCCAATCACTAACCGCTGGCTAAAAAAAAATCCTGAGAGGAGATCACGTCACTAATTAAATCTAAAGCGAAGCCTCTTCCAGTCTTTCCTTGTCACACTAAAGCAGTGGACAGAACCATAAAATTAAGAGACAGAGGCTTCAATTTTTGTTGTAGGGACAGCAGCCGCCGAGGTACCGACATCAAAAACCAAATTCAAGGAAGAAACGAAATACCCACTTTTGGAACTAAAAAAAAAAAAAGAGTATACCTGGAGTATACTTGGATTGTTATCTCTTTCGATGATGTGAGAGATAACATATACTACGAGCTGTACGTAATCATTATGCACCAAGAGTAGTAGCAAAGAATGAAATATAAGCTATAATGTGCGATCGTGCCATTAATTTTCCAATTCTCTTAATAATTAGAATTTTTTGTATTTTGCATTTGTAAAAGCTTTTACGTAAACAGAACATGTCTTTAGAAAATTAAACCCTTTTAATGTGTTTTTTATCGTAGTTACATCTAATTCAATTGGAAACTACCCAAATTTGCTTGCAAATAAACTGTCAGTTTTGTCGATAAATGAAATTATTTTTGTGTCCATTCACAACTTTTCCGCAGTACTGCTAATACTACTTTCATAATCATGAAAAGACAATCAGCCGTTCATATGTATAGTATCTACAGTACAATACAGGCCGATGTGTGTTTACCTGGTTATCTGTTTATTTGTGTATCTGGCCATTTTCTGTCACGCTTTAAGAAAACAGGCAAGAATAAGGCCGGGTTGGAGACAGTGGTCATCCCATATCAGACTTTATCGGAAGCTGATAGGTCGAAGAATAGAGACCAGGTTGCAAATGATGACAATCGTATATTAACATACTATTTGAATGCACTTCTTTCTCAGCCGACGTTCAAATCCAAACAATGAAGATGTTAGCGCTGCCACCATGGAATCTGATTTGTATTACTTTCTCCATATATCGGAGATAAATTTATGTTCAGTTCACGATGGGCGAATTGAGGGATGATCATGAAAGCACAGAAGAAGCAATTTTTTTACGGTGCAAGTAGTGCATCAATTATTCTTTCAGCTCGCTGTCTTCCTTTGACGAAGCAGTTTCATCCTATGTGCAAATATTTCGATGTACTGAAATAGTATTATATTGTAAATTGAAACGAGGCGGGAAATTTAATTAACTTCAGTGATGCTTCACTGCTTGCTAATATTGATTCTTTCGCCTTCCATCTATTGGAAGGAGTGTGCTGCTCGAATAAATTGAAACAGCACTTATCTTTTATGACAGTTTACGAAAGTTTAATCAATGGAGAAGAATCAAAAGTTTCTCGCCGTCATTACTGACAGCGCAGGCACTAGAGTATAATAAATAATACCTGAATGGAAGATGGACAATGGCCGCCGAAGGGGAATTACCTGCGCTCACTTTTTTTATATTTTAAATTAATGATAATTGCAAAGTTGGCGGGAACAATGCGTGGATCTACTTTAGCATAGTTACCACCACCATCCCAGAGGTGTAAGGGTCAATTTTCCCCTCATTTTTGACGGCTTGGTGCACTAGCAAATACATCAACCAATCACTACACAACGGCCTTGATGCTCGTGCTTTGGAGAGGCAATAAAAACACAAGATAAATTTGCAATTTTTCGTGTACTTCGCCGACAGATCCTTGCATTGCGTTACAAATAGCGCGCCTTAGCCATGAGTACGCTCACCAGCTGGATGACTCGATCCATCTCAGCCTCCAAATGTTTAGCCTGACCCGCTGAGCTCTGTGGGCAGCAGGGGGTGATGGCAATAAGATAAGCAAGTCGCTACTCCCGGAAAAAAATATTCTCTTTGCTCTGCCAGGCGTAGTTTAGCTACTGCAGTGTCCCTGCCATGGGCGTGAATGTGCGTAATTTCCGGAAGGCCCGCTAGTAAACGACTTCTGCTGCAATTCTTGCTTCGTGGCAAAGCGCTTGGGAAGGAAATACGGCGCATGCTTGCGATTGTTGCACACGTGTTGTGTGCTTCTTTGTTTGTTTTTTTTTTCTGTTGAGCCATTATTTTTTACGTTAAGACTGTGAAATGGGTGTTCTTGCTTCGAGGCAAAGCGCTAGTGATGGCATCATGGCAATCAGCACATGTCTGCGATTGCTGCGTGTGTGTTGTGTGTTTGTTTGGTGACCTTTGACCTACTTAAATAGTGGACTAGAGCCTGTGGCCATTTTTCCGTATTTCATTAGAGGTTTGCTGGCATGCTTTTCTCTAAGCTGAGTGTGATATTTAGGTTTTTGATTCGGTTAAGAAAATTTTCCTCGTTGCTACCATATTAAAAATGTGATAGCATTGCTGTAGGTTTAGTTTCGTCAGATGGAATCAAATACCGACCTATATCCGTGACGTCCAATGACATCTAAAAAATTGGTGGCTTATACATTGAATCGTTTGTTGAAACAGTTTGCTGCTACCACCGGGTCAGCTTGCGTACAGACAGAGCTCAATTTGGAGTAACTCTTTATTGTCTCGGTCACACCACTTATAGACGGCGCTGGATCGTCGTTCTGAAGCGCACTCTCTTCAGATGGACTTTGCTGCCTCGTTCTCGTGAACTTCGTGGGCCTATTGTACATATATAAATCATTTGATGAAAGATAATAGGGTGTAATAATAATCTCAGCGTACAACGTGAGTTCGTCGATGATTGACCGGATCTGTCAGAATTGTTCATAGTGTTCATGAAGGTAGTGTTATTGGCACTTTACTGTTTGTTAGGTACCATGGCGATATGCTCTCCTCCTTGGAAAACACTTCGATCGATTCGACCGACACTTTCGCTTCCATAGTTTTCATTCGAACCCCCGGTATACGCGAGGCTGTCATGAATTAGTGCATGGTACTTCTTCTGGAATGTGAAGCTGATTTACAAGCCTAAGGGCAGGTTCGGTTAAGCCTTCAAGGCTCGAATTATTCGAAACTTCTGTTAGGTGCGCTGGCTTCGACCCGTTGAATTGAATTTTAGACAGACTCACTCTTAATCGGTTACCCCTGAGACTTCCATAAACTCAATCTTACTCCTTAAAATGGACTTTTGAGCAGACTAAGCGTAATCGCGTCGCTTCTAATGCCGATGCCACACGCTAGCCAAAAGGACGAGTATCGTCATCTTCTCGTCCGAACGTTATGTTGAACTCTTGTAAACATAGCTTTGAGATTGCCGAGAAATGGTGTAAAAAATGTTAACCGTCAGGTCAGTTTATTCCACAAATGCCGTTGATTAACTTTCGGACATATCTGGAGGGATTTATGACTCAGAATGTTTTGCAAATGTGTGCACACATTCAGATGAAAAGATGACGATACTCGTTCTTTTGACTCGCGTGTGTCATTGTAATAACACCTACAACACGATTCAATGTAGACAAGCCAAAGCTCGTGCTCAAGACAGTGTGATAGGAGTTTTGGTCAAGCTAAGCCTGAAAGGCGTATTTTCAGCACCCAATCGTAAACATCCTAAATCTATGCCTCGCTCGGTCTCTTACGCTACCAACACAGCATCCGCCTCACCCTCTAGGCGGTACAGTCGATTCCGTTGAATCCTTCCACGTCGGGACCAACTGATTCGGCCGCTATAACCGGCCGGTCATAGCCCTATGAGTAAAAAGCGCATTCAGTAATTTTAGGTAAATCGGTGGGAAATTATTACCAAGATGCACAATTTTACGGCTAATGTTATTTTTTCTTGTTTGTAATTATGGAGGTAAGTTACCAAATAAAATTAACTTACAGGTGCTAAATAAGCAGACATTTCGTAATCGGTTTCTAAATGACATTGTAACATCGAGGTAATGCTAATGCCTCCTATTGGCAGTAAGAGAAGCATTCGGTTGTACAAAATTTTTAAATTTAGATATAAACTGCAATTTATAAAGGCGCATAATATGAAATAGGTTAACGATTCAAAATTGCTTCATTTTGGATGTTTTGTTCATTGATAATAAGTATTTTAATGACAATATAGTGTCCCGTATGAGCGGGACGTAGGCCACAATAAACAAAGCTACATCATACATGTTGAATTATGCGGCTGGTCGTTTGAACCGGTGGTCCTCTTAAGCGGGATCAACTCTATTGTGGTTCGGGGTCAGGCTTCAACGTAGATACTTCTTTGCTTTCTCAGTGCTAGTTCTACTTGTCAATCTACCAGTCGGCTGTGGGCCCAGAAAAATTTGGTGAACTTGTCCCATAAACGGCATGCTGTTAGTCTTTATTTGTTCTATAAGGTATTCCATAATGAGATGCAAGTGTTACATTTCTCTGTTCCTGCCCCGAGCTCTTCGGGAGGAACACGAGATACGGCTGAGGCCCATCCTTCGACACTGAAGACTGTTAGATGCCAAGTTTGTCAGTTCAGTCGGGGTTATTACCTAGAACATTATCTTGATAGCCCGTCTTCAAAAAAGAATTATGAATGGGAAATGAAGCACAGATGTTTCAAAAATGTAGAATGATGCTAGAATAGCCTGTGTATGTATAAGCTGTCAGTACTTTTGAAGGCTCACATCTCCGCCGTCACAAGCAAGTTTATGATTTTAATCTTGTATCCGACGACTCGCTGTATAGCGCAATCGTTCAACTACTTCGCAGTTTCTGCACATTTATCCCCGATTAGCGGAACTGTTGTGGATCCTGAATAGAAAAAGTGAAGCTGGCCAAATTTGAACATTCGAGACGCCATTGCTAAGGTTTACGTAGCATTTCTAACATCTACGGCTATAGGGACAACGTAGACTTTAGCTACCGATGATTGCACTATGTAGTTTCGCTAACTGATATTCAAAACTCCTCGAAGCCCATTTGCTATTTCCTTCGTGTTGTCTCCGCCACAGGTGATTGTTTATATGAGATGAAAGAAAATAAATATGTTCAGATATTTGAATAATTTCAGCTACTGTTCTGGTGTTTAGAGCAGGGAAAGTCGTACTGTCCACAGAGTTCAAAGGTTTCATCATTATTTTGATCAAAGTATTCGTGGTCTCGGCAATTTTGACCCTATTTTTTGCCAATACCGGTAATGCCAAAAATCGCCAATACTTAGACTAATCTATAATAATAATGTGGTTATTCTTCCCCTCGTTGCTTCCTTAGCTCCTGCCTTAATACGACCGTAACGCTTTCACTATTAGATAGGAGAAAAATTCAAT
The DNA here is from genome assembly GCA_001587735.2 of Parhyale hawaiensis. Taxonomy (NCBI): domain Eukaryota; kingdom Metazoa; phylum Arthropoda; class Malacostraca; order Amphipoda; family Hyalidae; genus Parhyale; species Parhyale hawaiensis. Next base: position 5,151,185 of record LQNS02278143.1, on the reverse strand, counting down.
TTTAAAAGAAGCTCTGGTTTTCGCTGAAATGAAGTTTAACCATATACATACAGCTGTCTTTTTTTTCACTTCTTGAAAATTTTTCAGTCAATTTCAAAGCACAGGCAAGAAGATCATTTAACCCGTATCATATATACCTTTATATAAATTTTTTCATGCCGAATTATGTTCACTCTACTGTCACTCTACTGGTTACTTATGCTTTTCTTAACCCTGCGTTGGTCACGTGGGGCTGACAGACGTCGTTGGTCAAGTGGAGTATTTACACACCCCAATACGTAAAGTGAATAGAGCAGAAGAATTATGGGTTACCGTAATTATTCACGGGCAGCATAGGAATGTTAAGAAAATCGGATACGCCGACGAAAAATTAGAAATGTGTAACATTTTGAAGGGCAAAATTAGCTGTACAGTATGGGAATTAGAGCGTGCAATTACATAGGCGAACAATGCAAGACGTACCTGGGTATCTCTGTCTCTGTCAAGATATAAGTACGAATCCTTCGCTGACGGAACATTTGGGAGATTCACTGGTAGAATCTGAGTAGGTACTACACAAGATAGGTAAGTTGAGGCGTGTAAGATAGACGGACTGCGTAAGAATCTGCGATGCGTTAGACGGAGCTCTTCAGGTTTTAGGGGACAAGCATGCAATAGTTGAGCTGGGATGAGTTAGAAGCGCTTTGAAATTATAGTGAAAACATGAATTAACCGTGAAATTTCGACTGGTCCGCTAGTAATAATTATAACCTTGTTACTCTATTAGGACGGCAGTTCGTGTTTGGTGGCAAGATGCTTGTGATGGAAATGCGGTGTACTCCTGCCATAGTTGCATGCGTGTTGGACGCTAGTTAATTTTTTTCTGTTGGTTTTATTGAATTTTTTATTAATTCTTTCTTTGTGACCCAATTTGTGATTTTAATATGGCACATGCTTGTGATCGCTGCACATGCACCGCGTGCTCGTTTATTCGCTTCTGCTGGGCTGAGTTCTTATATTAATGCTCCAATGAAGCATTGGTCTATCCAGGAATAGGGGCGGTCGTGGCGCAGCTGCCAAAGAGACTTCAGCTTCTGACGCTGTGGCAAAAACGATCTGATCGACTGCAGCCGTACATTGTTCCGGGCCCTAGTGGCGGATTTATCTGCAGCATTTATTAGTCATGTAGGTTTCTTAGTTGGGGTGTGCGGTCAAGGCAGCGATATTTTCACCTTTACTAGAATTTCTTATTGCCTGGTAAAACCATTGCCGCAGAAAAAAGTGTGCGCTTATGATGTAAATTGCACTTCGTGCTGTACGCTATGTTCTGTCTGTACAGTGGATGATGTTAGATGATTGATACTACTATATTGTAACTCAGATTCTCGTATCGTAAGTTTGGATCTTTGGCAAAGAATTTGTGATGAAAATATAGCACCTGTTATGTATGTGTCGTCTGTTTCGTATTTCTTCCCTCCCTCCCCCCC
>LQNS02278143.1:5076727-5094888 GCA_001587735.2 Parhyale hawaiensis | reverse complement strand
GGCACTGATCCATCGGGTATGTTTCCTTTCTTTCTTCGGAAGGTGGCTGGTGTGCTCGCAGCCCCGCTTGCTTCCGTATTCCATCGAATGTTGCGGCTGGGCTCTTTTCCGGAGTGCTGGCGTGTCGCCCATGTGACGCCTGTTCCGAAAGGCTCTGTTTCATCCCGTACCTCTGATTATAGACCCATCTCGATCACACCTGTTTTGTCGAAAGTTTATGAGAGGTTGGTTGCGTCGAGATTGGGTTGTTTTCTTGAGAAGCAGGATGTCCTTCCCCCAACACAGTATGGTTTTCGTAAGGGTTTGGGAACTTGTGATGCTCTGCTTCACATTTCTCATGTGGTGCAGCTGGCTCTTGATGGGGGTCATGAGCCAAGATTGGTACAGCTTGACTTCAGTGCTGCTTTTGATCGCGTGAATCACCTTGGACTACTCCAGAAGCTGAGATTGATGGTTATTGGTGGTTCAGTTCTCGCGGTAATTAGTCAATTTTTATCTGACAGACAGACGTCAATGTGTAGTTGTTGATGGGAGGAGGGGTGAGTTTTTGGATTTGGTTTCTGGTGTCCCACATGGTAGTGTTCTGGGCCCTTTGTTCTTCATTGTATATACGGCGGATTTGTTTCATCTTGTCAATAATTTACTTGTTGGTTACGCTGATGATGTTACTTTGCTGGCTGTTTACGATAAGCCGAGTTATAGATTGGAGGTTTCAGAATCTATTCAGCATGATTTGGAAATTATTGATTCCTGGTGCTTTAGGTGGGGGATGAGGCTAAATGGGAGCAAGACGAATATCATGCTCGTGTCCAGGTCGCGTACAGTGGGACCTCCTTTTCCTGCACTCATGCTGGATGGTGTATCACTTCCTGTGGTTGATGACTTGGTAATCTTGGGTGTCAATTTTTATTCTAAGTTGACGTGTGAGCCCCACATTCGTTCGGTTGCCTCACGTGCATCGCAGAAAATTGGTCTTATGAGGCGTGCTTGGAGGGTGTTTGGCTCGGTAGAATTGACACGTCGCTGCTTTAATTGGTTTGTCCTCCCTCTTCTGGAGTACTGCTCTGTAGTCTGGAGTTCTGCTGCCGATTGCCATCTGTGTTTGCTTGACAAAGTGGTTCGTCGATGTGCGTTCATGCTGGGTGGTGATGTGCCTTGTGATCTGGCGCATCGTCGCAGAGTTGGTGAGGTCTGCTTTTTGTATAAAATTTATAACTGCCCCAGTCATCCACTGTCTGAGTCTCTTCCGGATTCATTTGTTCGGGTGAGGTATACTCGGCGTACTGGTGCTCTTCATGAGTTTGCCTTGGAACCGTTGCGATGTCGTGCGGGCCAGTGTTCCCGTTCGTTTTTCCCTTCGTGTGTGGATGTTTGGAATGGTCTTGACGGCTCTTTCTTTGCTGGTGCGGGTATTGGCAGCTTCAAGCGATCTGTACACAGAGCTATTCTGTGATCTTGGATATTCTTTTTTTTTTTCATTCTTTTGTTTTCTTCACCCGCTGGGCTGGTTGCATCTGTAAAATGTACTTTAATACTAATTACATTTTTGAAATGTATTTAAATACCAAATACTTGAATAAATGAATGTATTTAAATACTTGAGTAAATACATTCAATTTTTTTTGCACCAAAAGGCACTAACTCAGGTGTATTATTGGTGTTCATGAATTATTGAATATTGATATACTAGCACAATATGTGACATTCTGCAAAAGTTGCAAGTAATACTCTAGAGTCTAGATAATATAAAAACAATTCAGAGGCGAGAGCTTTCAATTTAGCCCCTGCTATCACTTCACTAGAGAACTGATTTAGCCTATTTCAGCTTCCTTGTTTGCTTATGGACATTGAAAATTAAATCACCAGTTCATTGAAATGATTCAAGCAGATAGAAATAAAGTTTGTATGATCGAAATACCGTCGTGTTTTAAGGATGCTTTCCCCATAACTATGAAGCATAACAGCCTGCAGTCCTGAGCCATAACTCTCGATGAACTGCAGCCGTGCACTACTTTGAGCCAGTTACCATAATAGCATCATAAGAACGAACCAGTGCTTGTGGATCCTTTGGGACGTGTCTTTCGTGCCCACTTTGTTTTTCCATCTAAATTCATCCTCCCTCTGATTATGCTTTGTTCTATTCTTCCTCTTCTTTCCCGACTTGCTGTTCCCAAACGCGTGATTCGGACATGGGTTCCACGTTTCTGTTGATGTTCTTCATGTCCCTTCTTTCTTTCTCCCTTTGGATCACAGTGTACACGTTAGTAGGGAGGCTTAAAATAGGAGAATACTTCTACTACTGCTTGTAGATTTTCCACTAGGGGTGTGCGATCAGGGTTATTTCGCTTTTAAGCTAACCACAATCAGACCTAACCCTCACCTCAATAATCAAGCATCGTGCAATAACAGGATGCTTCAGTGGTAATGTCACACCCGGACTGCATAAGTTTGAGACTGTTGCCAGCAGGCGAGTTCTTCTGCTTCGCTTGTAAAGGCAGTATTCTGTGTTCAGATGTTGTTGCAGCGCTGGTGGCCCAAACCATAGTGAGGATTGTCCGGGGCACAAACCATCATATAGGAGGTTCCATCGTTGGCGCCATAGCTCTTGACGATCTGTGATCGATTGAATCCGTCCACGCCTCTGGGGCCGAAAGCTAGGCCTCCTCAAGATTTTTTTGGACACCTTACCAGAAGGCACATATCTGCAGCAGTGCGTGTTGGCTCCCCAGTTGGGATGTGCGGTCACGTTGACGTTATTTTAATTGTTAGCTTTCCGCAGAAGTTAAAGCAAAAATCCCGTCGATTTGGTAGCGTCTTTTACACTTTCTATCAAGATTCAGTGCATTAACTCTCATCTGATTTTATATGAGGCTTTTGAAAAGTTTGTGTAGCTCCGTAAAATGGAGCTTGCAGTCGTGATTAGGTTAGTTCTAACGCTTGTAAAGCGATTCAGAGAGGGTTCGTAAAAGCGGGTGTACTTGAAATTCCGGACCAGTTTAGCCTATAACGGCCCGACTGAGCTCAATGATCAATTCTTAATGTTTTGACAAAATGTAATAAGAAATTACATTATATCGCTATGTAAGGAAACATACAGTCCGGAAAAGGAATAAATACATAGTGGGCAGAAAGCGATTCCACTCGGATATTTCACTTAAAACTAAGCTGAGTAGTTTTTTACACATGTAACACAATTCAGAATGTTGAAAGCAGAACTTCTATTCTAAGTTCTACGCAAGTCAAGCCTTGTGGATTTATTTTGATCCTACTCTAACGAGTCAGTCACTCGATGACACTTAAATCTACCCTTGAATTTATGTAGAAACAAAAAGTTCTAATTCTCACGATCAACTGCATACATCGCTCGCTCTGGACACTGCACAAAACATTTCAAGAAAATTAAGTGCGTAGCCTCATTAGAGTATGAGCCCTTTTTTATTTTCGATCCGAAGTGATATACACATACAATACCCGGATAAAGTGCCATACAACTTCCACAGCTTAGTTATGTTTAGTTAAGCCAACAAGCCTCGACTTGTCCCTCTATTCAATTTTTGAAACCAGCACCCAGTTTTGAGTTTCGGATAATTCGGACATAAGACTGTCTTACTCTGTTTTGTGATGCTGGATTAATTAAGTAATTTACTGGGATTGACTTCATTAGCATTAGCGGGATGTTACAGTGTTGTGCACTCTTACCCAGCTAAGTTGCTGTGAATTCTTGTGAATCCCGGGAAGATACGTCAATGTACCGTACCTGACATTTACGCCCCAGTGTGGGTTCACTGTCCCAAGCACCCACGGGGATGGTCTGAGGGTCGTAGTAATCATTCAACCCTCCCGTGGCTGTCGTAACAGCTTCTACAATAATTGACAAGGGCCGCGCAGTCAACTGGGGCCTATCGGGCAATGCGCATTACATCTGCAGAACCAACGAATGAAGTCAATCCCAGGACATTACTTAATCCAGAATCGCAAAACAGAGTTTCCCCGACTATCGCTGAAAAGTCAAGGTGCTGCAATTGAGGGCCTTGATCCGTATGGAGGCGGGGATCCGGTGGGCCTGTTTCCCTTGTTTTATAAGCAGCTGGCTGACGCTCCTTCCGCAAAGCTTGCAGTGATCTTCCGGCGCCTGATGCGGTTAGGAAATTTTCCTCGTTGTTGGCGTACTGGGAATGTTACTCCTATTCCCAAGGGTCCGGTGTCGCCCTATGTTGCCAACTATCGACCCATCACACTGACGCCCATTTTGTCGAAGGTGTTCGAGAAATTGATCGCTTGTAAGTTTGGTCGTTTCGCTGAGGTTACGGGGTTGCTGCCTGCTGGTCAGTTTGCGTACAGAATTGGCTTGGGTTGTTGTGTCGCTCTGTTGTCGGTGTCACACCATTTACAGTCTGCGCTGGATTGCAGGTCGGAGGCACGCCTTGTCCAGTTGGACTGTAGCGCTGCGTTTGACAGGGTTAACCAGAGGGGCCTATTATACAGGCTGGAGTCTTTTGGTGTGGGTGGTAAGGTTCTGTCAATCATTGGCGATTTTGTTTCTAAGCGAACGCAGAGTGTGTCTGTTGACGGCGTTTTGAGCGCCTCAGTCGGGGTTGTGTCTGGCGTCCCTCAGGGCAGTGTGCTTGGCCCGCTGTTGTTCGTTCTCTATACTAGGGACATGTTCTCTTTGCTTGAAAACACGATGATCAACTATGCCGACGATTCCACTTTGATGGCAGTTATACCTGCTCTTCGCCTTCGTGATGCTGACGCTCAGTCTCTGAATAGGGATTTGTCACGCATTCGTGCATGGTGCTCGGCCTGGAGTATGAAGCTGAATGCCGTTAAGACCAAGTCGATGATTATCAGTCGGTCTCGGACACTTGCACCGCAGCATCTCCAACTGGAAATTGATGACACTTTGCCTCAGGAGTCTAGCTTCTTAGAGATTCTTGGTGTTGTAGTTGGTGAAAAGCTGACCTTTGCCCCGCATAGTAGGAGGTTAGTGTCACGTGCTTCCACTAAGATTTGGCTCGTGCGTAAGGTGAATTCCGTGTTTGGTGATAGGTTGCCCGCAGATGTTTTTATGCGTTTTTGCTGCCTGTGTTAGAGTATTACTCACCGGTCTGGGCTTCTGCTGCTGACACTTACTTGCGTCTGTTGGATCGACTTGTTTAGTTCAGCCAGCAGGCTGTGAGCTGATAATGATCTAGTGAACCTGTCCCACAGGAGAAGAGTAGCAGAGCTATGTATATTTTATAAGGTGTACAATAATGAGAGGCATTGGATGTATTCTGCTCTCCCTGCCCTCAAGGTTTTTGGGAGAGAGTCTCGTGCTGCGCGCGGAGCGCACTCTTTCACTTTGGAGGCTGTCGTACGTCGAACTAATCAGTTCTGTCGGTGCTTCGTGCCCTCGTCGGCTAAGTTTTGAAATTTATTGCCGGCATCGGCTTTTGGTCGCATTGGCCTGCAGGCATTTAAGTCAGCTGTTATTGTTTTTTTTTTTGCTGGATTTCCTTTAGCAGCGTTTTGTGCTTCCCGGTGTTGCAAGATGCTTCATTTGGGTTGTATTACCTGTCCGTGGGAGCTCAAGCGTGAAGTTTTAATAATAATAATAATAATAATAATGTCGGCCTGTTTGCGGTCCCACAGACAAATATGTTTCACGTACTTTTTACTTGTCCGAAGCTTTAACGAAAGCTTCGGCTTTGCCATTCATAATCGTGTTACAAGTGTAATTAGGAACTCAATTTCCCCGACGATCGCTGAAAAGTCAATTTAACAACACCTTATAGAGTTTCAACCTATTCCAAGTGTTGTAGAAGAAAGTTAAATGCTTAAAGCTTTAATCTTGCGGGTGAAACCAATGTGCACTGTTTTATTCCAACGGCAAGTGTAAAACGCAAGTTGCAGTGCCGCATCCAAAAAATTATTAATATAGTTTACTAGCGACATGTCAGCCTATTAAAAAAAAAAAAGAAAAAACTTAAAGACACGCCGGCCATCGAGCTCTGTCGAAACACTGGTGCTTACGACACGGAATTAATTCCAGTTTTAACCGGAAGTATAACATGCTGGTCATTAAAATAGATGTAATAGCACATTTGCTGTGTTATTATTCGAGGGAATTCACAACCCAATTGTGGATCGGTTGAGCGATGTTTAACTCTACGCTCTAGCACCGGGTTGCATCCCGGAACCTAAGGCTCAGAGCACTTCGCGAATGATGTGCGCTGTTTTAGGCAGAGCACTGTTTTGCGTTAAATAGCTCAATACAGCATTCAAATTGCCATGCTGAACAGTGCCATTAATCTATGCCTTACATTCTTTTTATGTCACATTTTGTCAGCCCACCAGTTTAGCATTGTAAGAACCGAGGAAATCAATACCTGCGAAGCCTTATTATGCACCCTATCTGTTGTAACTGTAAGTCATTAACACATGGCATGAGCTGCGGGTATACGTACAAATACGAGAAATTTAGAATTAAGGTGAAAAGCATTCAAGGCAGAACGCACAGCAAAAAAAAAAAAAAAGATAAAGTAATACGAAATGTATTTAAAAATGTATTTTAAAAAATATTAAATACATTGTATTTAAATACTCGAAAATGTAGTTAAATACAGTATTTAATTACATGTTTTCGAAAGTATTTGTAATATATTTTTAAATTCCAAAATGTATTTAAATACGTATTTAAATACAATTGTATTTAAATAACTGCCATCACTGCCGGCGGCACAGCCTAGCAAAACTATTCTTAAGGCACATCTCAGCAAGTGTTGAGGCCGCTGTATACCGTTCAGCTTCATCACATCTCAGCAAGTCTTGTGGCTGCTTTATGCCTTACAGCTTAGCGAAACCATTCTTATGGTACATCTAAGCAAGCTTCGAAGCCGTTGTGTACCGTACAGCTTCACCAAGCCATTGCTGTGGCACATCGCAGTAAGTCCGAGCTTAATAGTTTCAGGAAGCTTCTCAAGAAGCGAGTCTTGCTCATCCCAGCAAGTCGGCGGCAGCTAATCGCGCGAGCTTTTGATGTCTGGGACAAGAAAGGCCGATAGCGCCTCCAGAGATTCACTTTTGATGCAGCCGATAAAACACTGAGAGAGACGCATAAAATTTTCTGCAAGAACACAGCTGTGAAGACGAAGAGGCAAGTAAAAACCAAAGCTCTGTCAAAATGCCCCGCTTCTTCTGGATTAGAATTGAGCTAAGCCGTTTTTGCCCACTACGGGAGGATGATAAAGTGAGTTTTGTCTTAAAAGCATTGCTAGCTTTCCGGGAAAAGTTTGTCTTCAATGAGAGATTTTTTTGAGTAGTTTTTGTTTTTTACGACCGCGATTATCGTAGTATTAGTAACTGTGCTACACGCCAGCTGTCGTGCGGGTGGTAAAAAAAAACGAAAACTATCCTTCGCCACAGCGCTAGCGTGCTGGACTCGCATACGCTTGCACGGGGATTGAGCCTTTGTGCCGGGAACAGGGATTCTTGCGAGGTTTAGTTTCCGGAGTCTGCATTTCGTTCGGTAGACGCTTCTGCAATGGCACTGACCCTACCAGTAATGGGGATTGTCGGTGGGAGGGGGGGGGGACGTCGGTCGCAGTTGTCGCGTGAGCCTTCCGTCTCAGACACCATAGCTCTGACCACCTGCGGTCAACTGTAGCTGTGCATTTTGACAGAGGACAGCGGGCGTATGTCGGCGCTATGAATCGGTACTTCTGGAGTTCCTAGTTAGGTATGCGGTCAGGTTGACTTTACACCTTACCTATAGTAAAAATCCGGAAATTAAATCATCCTCCAGAATTTGAGCATTCAAAATTTTTATAAATTTTTTATTATTTATAGGGCCAAGTCTTTAAAATTATTACAATACTTCATGGATCAAAATCTCTTTGATTTTTTATTTTATTCTTTTTTTTCGTTCCCACATGTAATTAGAATGAGCTAGCTTATTGTCCTCTATGTTATTGTTCCTTTCTTATCGCATTTAAAGGATAGCATCTGCTTGTCGTCTCACAAAAGAAACAATGCTAATGAGCATTGAGAGAAAGCCGCTTTGTCTTGTACAAAAGCCACTTTATTATTGGACTTGAATACGCGCTGGGCAGAATCTCTATCTTGTTTAGAAATTCTTTACCTCTGGATCCGACTGTCCGCTCCGTTCGCTTTTTTTCGAAATTTGTACTTTTTTTTATCGTCACCGACTTCATTTTGCTGCCCGAGGCTATGGTGTTCTTTCGTTTTATTTAGGAAGCTTTTATGTCAAGTGCTAATTTGTTGCACGTATGTAATTTGACTTGTGTCAAAGCACATGAAAATTCTTACTGAATAGAGCGGCCTATCAGTGTGAAGTATGTTGGGTTCGGTTAATTATTTTATTATTATTTGTTTTTTTTTTGCAGTTAAGATTTGTAGGGGAAATATTTCTCTTTACCTTCTGCGCCTTTACTAAGAACTATTGTATTTTTAGCGGTAGAAACATAGCGTGCGGTACAATATTTCTGGCATTAGTTAATTGAGGCACTTTTTCTATATCAAAAGTTTGAAGCTTTAGAGATCACTTTCTGCACTTATATATAAGTTACTTTAATTTTCCTCACTGAGAACAATTACCATTTACTCTCGTGCCGTACATGCGCTGCTGCTAGTGCTGCTGCCCAAGCTGCTCTCAATTTGTATAGACTCTATTTTTACTGAAGACAATTATTGCCATTCGCTGCCGTGCAGGCCGCTCTCAATTTGCTTTGGCTAAGTATTTACTAAAAACAATTGGCACTCACTGTCACGCAAGCTGCTCTCAGTTTACAAAGGCTGCATGCTTTTATTGCTTACTAAAAACAATTGCCATTCACTACCATGCAGGCCGCTCTCAGTTTGCATAGGCTGTACTGCAGACTCCAGCTCGGCCGCCCGCTACGCCACATTGCGCTAACAGCAAAAGTTCAGACTAGGCAGGCATGAACTGCCGCCAAAATCTGGTACTTTAGCTTATCATTTTGTGATCGTAACAGTGACTGTGATGGCGCACGCTCAGTGTCACTTTTATGTCTAGTTTATCCGGTGCATTGCAGCGCAGTTGGCAAATGACAAAAATTGTATTTATTCAATTGTTATTGTTCTAAATCTGGCAAAATTATCGTTTAGTTTATTCAAAATCTTAATATAGTTTAAGATATGATTCATGGTACGCTTGAATTAACCGATTTTATAAATAGCATTGGATAGAAAACGCTAAAAACAAATCTTTTGTCTTCCGACAAACTCATATTAAACCAAATATCTTTACACAACAGCGATAAAATGTGAGAAACACATCAGATTCATACTCCTACTTGCTCATGCTTTATTCTGATCTTCCTCTTCTTTCCCGACTTGCTGTTTCCATGCGCGTTGATCCTGTGTGGGAACACTTTCGTGCGTGGGTTCCCCATACCTATCGTCATGCCATATGTTCCTTGCTCCTTAATTGATTTTTTGGACCCAGTAACCACGATTTGAAGTCTTCAATAATATTCGATAAAATGTTAGCCATTGAGTTGTGGCGTAGCAAGCGCAAGCGTCACTCCTAATGTGCAAACACAGGTGTGGAAACGAAAAACTTTTTCTTTTACAATCGTGTGAACGAGTGTCAGCCGCTTGGTTGTAACAAACAAGGTCATTCTCTACACTTCCTGGGTCACAAACCAGATATTTTTTAGGTTATGGTACCTACGTCACCGCAGGCCGTGTTGCAGTCGTCGTAACCGGTTTTTGGGTTATGATTGCGACACGATTTTCGGCTGTCGGGGTCACCGGTGCAGCACCGGTGACCCAGAACAAGCGCTTAAAACACACCTCTCATAGGCTTGACCGGAGCAGAAGTCGCTAGTGTGAATTTGACTTCATGGGAAGCAGCAACCCCAGGGGAATCCTGTATTTTACCTTCGCCATTAACTTGGCTTTCGGGATATCTATCTTTCGTGCCCACCTTGCATCCTTCCGATTTCATCCTCCTATTGATGGCACTCTTCTTTTCTTCCTCTCCTCTCAGGGGGCGTAGGATGGGCCATAAGCCATAGGGTTAGGTTCACCCATCCTATGTTATGGGGCCCGGCAACCCCAGGGGGTACGTGTAGGTTACCTCGGCCATTAGCTAGGCCTTCAAGACGTCTGTTTTCCTTGCCCACTGTGCTTCCTTCCCGATCTCATACTCCTACTTCCTCATGCTTTATTCTGTTCTTCCTCTTCTTTCTCGACTTGCTGTTCCCATGCGCGTTGATCCTGTGTGGAAACACCTTCGTGCATAGGTTTCACGTTTCCAATCTATGTTCCTTGTTTCTCCCTGTTTGATCGCGTTGTAGTGGAAACGGAGGCTTAAACTCTTTAATATAATCTATATCATAATTATGTTTGAGGATCCTTCCGTCCATGTTTCTGTACGTTATACTTTTTAGTATTAGCTAGGGAAAATTTGGTCATAGTGCATAAACTGCACTTCTGGATTTTTGACATTTCCAAGAAATTTTGCAATTGAATTAGTATTTTGGGATACTAAAATGAACATTTTGGGTGGGGGAAACAATTTTTGAGCTACAGCGGGGCTGTTACTCATAAGGTTAGGTAGGCAAAGACTGGATCAGCTAATATCCATATAGCAACAGCTTCATCTGCACTAACTTAGACTGGTATTTATAGATTTCTCATAGGATATTAGCAGAACCAGTCCTTGCCTACCTAACCTTATGAGTAAGAGCCATGTTGTAGCAGGTTAAATTAATTAATTAATAAAGTCAACCTTATATCTTTCCTTTCAACACATTGCGAAATGTAATGCTTCGTATTCTCCCTATAGGTTTTTATTGCGTACTGGCCTCAGGATGTGCACTTCACTATACTTGGCAACACTCCGTGACGTATGAAAATATCGTCAGCGGCATCACTATTTTCGTATCTTTTTTAAATAATTGACCAACATTGTTCACTGCAACCACTACATGCCATGGCAAAGCACCGTATTACGATGAAACGGCCTACGGGGCCCGGGCGTGATTGTTCTTGTTTACGTCTTCACGCAGAGAGCGGAAGATGGCGGTCCGGCGGACGCACATCGCCCGTCGGAGAAATGATTTTAATCACCTTACATATTTATTTCAGGGAATACATTGTTGAAAACATCACAAATGGATATCCCCCTCTGAAATATGATTATTAACATTGTTACATACCAAATCATCTTACACTATTGTCGGGAATGTCAAAAATCCAGAAGTGCAGTTTATGCACTATGACCGAAAATTTTAACTTGCCAGAATTTGTGGTTTTCGCTGGAGGAAAGTTCAATAATAGCTGTCTTCTTTTCGCTCGCTCTTGAAGAAATTTTCAATCATGAAGTTCCTTTTACATGTATCATACATACCGTACCGATTTTCATATCTTGTACTAATAACTTTCGACTTTTACGAGAGATTGGGACCGGATTAAGTCGTAATTCTCGAGATACGTTGATAAAAGTAGAGATAAGGTCACATCATAGTGTTGCCAAATGAAACCTGGGTTTTCCTGCTGGATTCTCAAATAAAAAATTTTAAAAAATACTGAATCTCATTATGCAGCAGAAAATAATGCTAGAACAATATTTTACATAAAAATACGTTTTAAATTACATTTCAATGAAATTTTATATTAACACAAGGACTTATGCAGCACATTTAAATCTCTAAAACTGTTTAAGGGTACCGTAATATAAATTCAATGTTTTTATTCGTTGATAACAATTTTTCAGCACTTTTCAAAATTTTTACAGCGCTAATTTTCTTCTTGATATTTTGTGAGCACATGACAAAACACTGATAAAAGCATTTTGTTTGTTATAATTTTTGTTTTAATTGGGCTTCTGAGTAACAGTTTTTTTTACTGCTACACTTCGATCAAATTACGGGCAAACCACAGTTGTTTCCAGGAGGTGGGTCTATTACCTGCAAAGTTCTTCACAGGGTCAGCGCTCTTTTGATAAAAAATAAAAATAATAGGGTAAAAATGGAGCTACATAATTTATATATTTAAGCAATATTACATTTCTAGAGAGATGCGATTCGTCAGAATAATTTGGACTGATACAAAGTTCATGTTTTTGAAAACGCTGATGGCTTTGGACATGCGATTTTAAAACAATTATTCAGACCTTGTAAATAACTTAATACTTTTTTAATTTTTATAGTTCAGATTTTTTGGAATATTGATATAGTTTTACTTGCCTCTGTGTACACTGCTTCCTACAGTTTCCTGAACTTTGTATCTCGACTGTCGTTTTTGGTTAACAAATTTTGCAGTGTTACAATCAGGAGGAAGAATCCTATTATTATATTACCACAATGCACTATATAGGTATGTTGGCACTCGTTACTTTAACATGATCACACCCATGGCTACATTAGACAAGTTCAGTTCAAGCTCCCAACGAGCGTGAATCATAGGATTAGATATTGTTTTGTACGAAATTGGGTAAATTGGCTTGAAATTTCTGCATTATTGCACTAACAACTAAGAAATTATAAAAAATGCTAAAAACCGCTAAATATTGTTTCGTTACTGTTTTTCCTGCTAGATGCTAGCACCAAATTTATAGTGCTAAATCACCGAAAACAAACCATAAATCCCATTCATTTTTCATATGGATGCTGTGTTCAACGAGGTTGGAGCACAGCACCCCGAGGCTGTCTTACTTAAATGCTAACATAAAAATAAAACTAAACAAAAACAAAAGAGAAAATTAGTATCAGTTCTGTTGAGAGTTCTTGGTACAATGTCTACACATTATTTATTAGACGATATTGACACTATTTTCCGTTGAGAGAAAGGTTGGTTACAATAATGCTAAATCTGGCCTTAAAAATGCTAAGTTGGCAACACCGGGCCTCAATAATGTATAAAGAAAAAAAATTATTTCAAGCATGGACTATGTTCAGTTAGCCGGAAAAAATTTTTCGTTATTCTTCAACAGTATACAGGAAATATAATTATGCAAAAGCAATTGATAACATGTCTATTAATTACTTAAGAAGTTGGTGTTATACAATAAGCAATGCTAATTAATACATTATTCATGAAAACGCTGAAAATACTGGGCACATCGTGATATTCGAGAGTAGGAAACACTTTCGTAAAATTTGAGATAGGTCCGCAAAGTAGAGAGCGTAAAAGTCGAGACCCGTAATAGTTGAGAGTTATAAGTAATATTCACGGTGTTGTGGTCGCATGACGATCCAAATATGGGAAAATTCATAGCCTGGATACAGTGCAAAGCGAGCTGTTACGAACTGCTTCGTTCTAAAGCATCTTTAAAGTGAAAGCTCAATTTTTAAAGAAATCACGTCAACTGACAGAGAAGAAAAAGTGCTTTCGGCGATATGAATCGGTTATTGAAAAATGGGCTGAGCCTGTTGTATCTTATGGGAAAACTATCGCCCATAAAGTATAAAACGGCCATGGGTCTTGCTATAGAATTGAAATCATGAGATACACCGATAAAAAATAGAAATATTGAAAATGTGAAAGTCAAAATAATGTTATATTCAGACGATAAAAAACAAAGGTTAGCGAAGGCATACAAAGTAAAAGAATAGTATCAATGAGAAAAGCACCTCCAAAGCGTGAGATTGCTATATTTATTTATATGCTCTCTTTATGTCTATATCATGGATTACAGGGGCGAAAACTTCACTGGCAAAACATCTGCGGGGTCCACCGGTGATAATTACAGTTTATAGATAGGTAATGTAGGGTGGCTGAGGATGGACTTGCTACGACTTAGCATGCACAGGCAACGTTAAGCTCCTGCGTACAAGTCGGAACACGAAAGCGCTTCACGTTCTCGGAACAGATGTTTCTGTACACGTTCATGATTACGGCTGAATCTATTAAGACATGTCAATTCCAAATACAGTGTGTGCAGTTGCGAATTGAAACTCAGTATAAATTCAGAGGGAAATTCGCCGCTGTGTAAGTGGCCCTCGCTGTAGCGGAATAGCTGCAACGGCTCGGAGTTTAAGCAGTTTCTAAATAAAATAACATTAGAAAAGCCGAAGCTGCATACACAGCAGCGTAATTTAAAAAAATAGTGAGAAACGTTCCCATATTTCTACTCCCGTATTCAGCAAACTTAAGGTTAGGCGCAGTTCGTAAGGATTAAGAGACCGTCGCTATTTATGGGATACGTTAGGTTATAGAGCTACAATATGTCCAACTAAAGTGAGTTATAATAGCGTAGGTTAGGATTGCTTCGTTTTGGAAAGTGAGAACATTCACTAACCGAGGAATTTCCACGGGTCCAGCTAGTAATAAAATATTCTGTCTCTTTTTCTTTCTGCCTGATATTATCCATCAGAAATGGCGTTTTAAGATTAAGTTACATGTGTTCCAAATACGGTATTTTGTTAAGTTTTATCTACAGATAATGGGAAAAATCGGAATTTAAGTGTTTATGTGACGCATGTTTCATGAATGGTAGTTTCTAGGTTTACTCGAGAAATATTCGAAAAAAATACGTTTTTACGATCATTTTACAAATATTCTGTAAAGTGTTTTTTACGATTATTTGAGAGCCTTTCCCGAAAAATTCCTTGTTTTGATTCTGCATATTTAGGGACGCGAATCATTCATTTTACGAAGTATACCATTTGGCTGTGCTATTTGTTTTACGTTCTGTTTATTGGAAATACCCAGAAAAGTTCCCTTTCCTCCTATTTCACTTTTACCTTCTCTTTTCATGGAAATAGCCAGAAAAGTTCCCATTCCTCCTGTCTATTTCATTGTTTTACCTTCTTTTTGTGGAAGTAGCCACAAAAGTTCCGATTCCTCCTGTCCCTTTCATTTTTTACCTCCTCTTTTTATAAAAAAAAGCCAGAAAAGTTCCCATTCCTCTCGTCATTTTCATTTTTTTGCCTTCTTTTTTATTGAAATAGCCAGAACAGTTCCCATTCCTCCTGTCTATTTCATTTTTTACCTTCTCTTTTTATGGAAATAGCCAGAAAAGTTTCCATTCCTCCTGTCTCTTTCATTTTTTTTACATTTTTTTTACGAAAATAGCCAGAAAAGTTCCCATTCCTCCTGTCTATTTCATTTTTTTACCTTCTTTTTTATGGAAATAGCCAGAAAAGCTCCCATTCCTCCTATTTCATTTATTTACCTTCTCGTTTTATGGAAATATCCAGAAAAGTTCCCATTCCTCCTGTCTATTTCATTTTTTACCTTTTTTATGGAAATAGCCAGAAAAGTTCCTATTCCCCTGCCTCTCCCATACCTTTGTTCACTGAGCGTACCGCGAGTACTGGCTATACATACGAAGAAATCTCTAATTACTATCCCTACAGACTTTAACCAAACTCGTTTGGGTGCGAAGACCAAAGTAAAGTAAAGGTAAAGCTAAAGTCAACTTAAACCACACCCTCACCTGGGAAACCCACATGCACTGGTTCGTGCTGCGGGTATAGGCCCACTGGCCCCAGTTGAGATGAGATGTTCTTTGTGCCAGAACATTAATGTAGTGCGCATGAAGATCTCCCGAGTGCGTGCAGACAAAAATTAATTTCCTACAAACTAGTTCCATTTCAGGAATAAGAGATCTAATTATGTATATAATACAGCTGCCTGTTTTAAGGATGAAAACGTATTTTGTGTAGTCCTCACGATTAAATGCATTTGGTTGAACCGTTTGGTTACGTCAACTAGAAATGCAACTAGTGATGTGTTTGCGTCGTATGACGTAGAGTGTCTCAATATTCTTGCTCGTAAATGTGCATATAGCATGCAGGTGAGAGTAGAAAAGTCTGATAACTCCAAGGGATATCAGGGCTCGGCGCAACAACAAGTAGCGGTGGGTTAGGATTCTGTATGTAAGCAACGACCTCTATGCATGATCGGAATGACCTGTAGCTGATTTGCCTATTACCTGCTACTTCTCTAAGCTTCCATTTCACGGCACGCAGGCGTGAGCTGATATATCTCTGTCTTCCTACTGTACTATTTCCTTTTGATTGCTCGAGGTACGGTAGGACTATATGGGAGCCTGTTGGTATACTGGGACTGAGCTCTGCGTGCAACTTGTATTATCATTGTCACAAGCCCCTTGACCAGCCTAGCTATAATGAAACGGTGTGTCTCAATCACACAGTACAGGGGTAATCTGTTAAATTCTCTGTTCCAATGCAGCGAAGAGTTCTTGCTCTCTTGTTTATTACCTGTGCTCCTGTGTGAGATTGAGCTGCTCAATGCCATTTGTGTTTGCAGGTGTAGGCTGAGTGAATCTTTTTATTCTCATTGTGCGTGGCCACCATATTTGTGACTGGGCCTAATCACTATGTTGAACTTTTGCTACTTTGTTTGTACTTGTGAGCTTGTAAGCGTAATTTGTGAACCCATTGTGTTATAATAAAAGTTATTTATTATTTTATTAATAAAAATTGCCATCGAACGTCAGATGTTGCTCCAAGATCACTACAAAACTTTAAGAGTATGTTTAAGTATTGTCTTGAAACATTACCTATGTCGTTATATCAGGAATTTTCCTGTACGCAAATGCGTTCGTGGCGTGTACGCGCTGTGTACGAATGCAGCTACAAACTGTTTGTGACGAGCTGCGTCGTCTCAACTGTAAAGGCTGGTACACACGCTTGTCAAATGAACGTGTTTCTTCAGCTAACCATCCAAATGTTTTACTAAGCCCTCATAAGCACAGCTTTGAGTTTACCTAAAAGGTTGTTGAAATGTTAACCACAAAGTTCCGTTTGCTCAGCAAGCGCCGGTAGGTAAGTTCCGGACACTCCTTCAAACCTGGAGGGAATATAACTAAAAAATTCTTTGTATTTGAGCTACTAAATGGACACATTGCCGCATTCGGACGCAGAGATGAGGATACTCGTGGTTCTGACTTGCGTATGCCAACACCATAACGCGCCTTTACATAAAACTGGACCGCTGAGCAAGCAGGGTCCCCCTTGTCGCGGCGGAGCTCTGCATTGGTCAGCTTCCGCTATCTACCAAACGCAACCGTTTCGGTGGAAGACTATAGATGTCGCGTTCTGATAACAATGATAAGCTGTTTTCCCCCATTTCACTTGAAGAATCTTATACTTTTGGAACAAAAGTTTCTGTGATATACATGATATCTGTATTATGTATGTTGTTGCACATTTTGACTCACTGAAATTATGCAAGAATTCGTGCAGTAGGGGAAAAACTGCAATCGCAGCTCAGATTTTAAGTATTTTATTCGACTTGGAGAGGCCCAGCCGAAGCTGCACCCGCGGCAACGTAATTGGAGGGTTTGGGGAAAACGTTTTCCAGTTTAGGCTCTCCTGGACAGCAGGCTTTGCAAGCGTGGAGATAATTTTCTTTATTTGGTTCGAAAACATTCTCTGAGCACAGTGAATATCAGCGTATGAGTTCAGAGCCTCCTTCTAAAATCCCATGAAAATAATTTTCAGGTTGGGAACTTGAAAAGGTGATGAATAACGCATATTGTAACACAATCGACTAGTTTGCAAATAATCTGATAATGACTTGGGTACACTACAGCTGCAGTTATCGTAACAGTTTCCATTCTGTTCTACATTCTCAACAACACGGCGTAGAACTAGAGAAATATTTTACATAAGCTAGCCAAACTGGGACGCTGAGGAGGCGCAGTCGAACGGTGTGTATAATCGTCTTTCATTGATTACTCATACATGCTCCAGTTACAGCCATCGTAATCGCTTCCGTTGTATGTTACAGCCACAACGACCTCGCTTGGAACCTGAGGAATTTTCTGCACAACAAACTCGCCAAAGTGGACCTGAGCAGGAACCTCAGCGCCGAGGAGCCGTGGCACAGCAGCAACTGGTCCCAGACGGACCTGGCGAGGCTGCGGGCCGGCAGAGTCGGAGCACAGGTACGTCCAGTGCGCTCTTGTGTACCACTGTGGTGTTACTTCCTTCCTTCAATTCGACTTATTCCTTGAGATGGTTCGACCAGTGGCAAGTTTAAGTTGCGAACAAATGATTCCGTTCCCGGGAGTGTCGTGGCACGCTTGGCCCGGATGATTTCAAGTGGTCCACAACATAACACCTACCTAACTATATAGCTTCGATTAGATTTGATTTGATTATAATAGATTAGATTCAATCATTAATAAGTTGATAATGACAATCCTGTAAACGCCC
>LQNS02278143.1:5046385-5059746 GCA_001587735.2 Parhyale hawaiensis | reverse complement strand
CCCCCCCCCCCCAGTATTTCATGTTTAGATAGCAGTTGCATATTTATTGCAAGTTGTTTCACTAAAACCAAAAGACTTATTAGAAACTCGGAGCCGCTTCAGTGTTATTTGAAATTTCTATGGGAACCTTTACCCTAACTAACACTAACTACAAGGCCATTTCTCATATCGGAAACGCCAAGCTGATTGGTCTTTCAATTTCACGTCATAGTTGCCCACTACCGCAATGTCGGTCAACTCACTGCAGTTTAATTTCGATTATTTTCGACAAAAAAGGCGACTATTTTGCAACATATGTCTGTGAGAGCTACAGAAAGTATTTATTCAACACTGACTGCAACTGAGATCGTATAATTGCGTGAGTGAGACCATAAATCAGCATAAAATTGTCTTAGGTTGCCAAGCAGCATTTTAGTTCAGCCATGTGCAAACTCTTCAGCCGAGTTGCAGCTTTAAATTTGTAGTAAGTTTCATAAAGAAGACGCATACAGTTGACAATGTAAATTATCGATTGCTATTAGACATTTACTTGGGAGTGACTCATAGAGCTACCGTTGGCGATAAGAAGTTTAGCTTATACAATTTTAAACCGGGCATGAGGGGCGCAACTTATCATTAGATATCTGGAACACATATACTTTTTCTGGTGCCCAGTCATAATTATTTTAGGCACTGGATAGAATACGTATTGCAATTTGCATCACTTAAGCTGCAAGAGTTATAAGAAGTTGGTTAATGCCAAGTATCTTGCAGAATTTCATTAGAAAAGTTAACCCCTGAGCTTGAATTGAGAGTGTGGCGACACCTGGCATCTTTTCATATTGCCTAGCTACCAACACGTATTTCTTCGACTGCTTTAGCTGAGATGATGGAAATATTTTTTAGTTAAGAACGTAAATACTCTAAAAAAATATGTAAAAGTATGAACCAAATGATAGTAATTCAACAGTGAGTATATCTCATTTCATAGACTTTTTCAGGTATGGCCAAAACTCCGCTCGTCAAGCGGGGTTCCCTGATGGTGCCAACCGTATAGTTAGCTACGTTTCAATATTATGTGTTCGTAAGAGCGGCCTTCCTCTACCATTGGCAACAGAGGAAGCATATTGAGGTATTTTAACAGTTTTCAATTTTTCTTGTTAAGCATAGAATATTTGGCAACAATCCGAGTGCTTTCTCCGCAGGGGATGTTGCATTTGGCCGCAGTACCTGCTGACGAGGTTAGTTTTGTAATGTTAGGTAGGTTCTCTATTTTTCCCTTTCTGTTCTTCGAGGTGGGCTGTTGATCGAGGCAGCCGACCTAGATCGTGGAACTTCTCTACTCTCTCGTGTGGAAGGCCTCGAATGGGGCCGTCCTCGAGTGTCTTTCTCTATTCTTTGCGCCTCTTTCCCGCCAGTAGTTGCGCACTGAGCCAATCAAGATTTTCCGGCAAGAATGCCGATATAAAATATTCCTACTGAGCTATGTAGCAAGCCCGAGTCTGCACTGTACGGATCACTCATCGAGTGGATACGGTGGTAAATCTATAATAATAATTTAGCAACTATTCGTGATACATTCCTCTTGGATAGAGCCGAATCAGCGCATTGCCTGCTGTCGAATTGCATGTTAATTTGTAGCATGTTGCACTGGGAGACGGTACGACATGCGATCTATGTTGCGTTAGTACGGCCACTTGATAGCATTGCTCGCACTTGCATTTATTCAAGCAGCAAATTTTTTGCGTTGCATGCCGCTTGTTGCTTCAATGGAGTTCCGGACTGAAGTGCCTGTATACACGCTAGTCAAAAGCACGAGTTTGGTCAACTCCGTGTCCGAAAGCGTTGATGTGCCCATTTAAATAGGGAATTGTTGGAAAAAAAATTTGAAGTTATAATTCCCTCCAAGCTTGGAGAGATGTCCGAAAGCTAATTAACGGCACTTGCTGAGCCAACGGAACTGACTGCTAACATTTTAACACCTTTTTTTGTAAACTCAGAGTTGTATTTACGAGAGCTCAACAAAACGTTCAACGATTCACTGAGGAAACGCGTTCTTTTGGCTAGCGTGTGTATGAGCCTTTTATGCGTAAGTCAGCTACGATATCAGTCAAGGATGATGAGACTTTCAAGGTTAACGTACGCGGAGCTCCTAAGCTGCAGAGCACCATGGGAATCCGTAAGATACCTAGTTTAGGTGTGGGGAATAATACGGTTTGGTAATTTTTTTCCCCGGTAGTTAACGCGAGTCGGACACAACTGGTATGTACTGCTATAACGCGCGCAGCGTATAGTGGCTGATGTTTTTTTTTCTAATTTAACGAGTAATTGTATGGCTTCTGCGTATTATGTATAGACGTTTGCTTTAATATTACGGTAATTTTCTACTAAAGGTCGCAACTCTATTTTGGAATTGTTCATATATATATTTAGGTAGAATGAAGCATGCAAAGACACTGACTTTTCCGTCGCAAACGCTTATTTTCGAGGTATTTACGTTTGAAGTTCTCATTGTTTTCCTATGGGAAAAAGTAACCGGCGACCCCACAGGAACATAAACTACCCTAACCTAAACTAACTTAACCTTGCCTAATCTAACATTATCTAACCTAACCTTACCTAATCATACAT
This sequence comes from Parhyale hawaiensis, assembly GCA_001587735.2. Classification (NCBI taxonomy): domain Eukaryota; kingdom Metazoa; phylum Arthropoda; class Malacostraca; order Amphipoda; family Hyalidae; genus Parhyale; species Parhyale hawaiensis. The sequence goes on along the minus strand of LQNS02278143.1, from coordinate 5,057,136 downwards.
AACCTTACCTAACCTTAGCAAACCTCACCTAACCTTACCTAACCTAATCTAACGTTACCTAACCTATCGACTTGGTCGATAGCTTTAACATTGGATTTCTCCTAGGCCTTTGATACGGTCTCCCACCACCACCTGTTATCACCCCCTGCTCAGGCCCACCTAATAACCTCATTAGGTGGATCTCTGCCTACCTACGTGGGCGCCGCGCCTCCAGCCTATGGGCGGGCTAAAGGTCGCCTTTCCGCCCATCACGCTAGAGTTCCTCAGGGCTCGGTGATCTCGCCGCTCCTCTTTTTAACTACATACTATGTCAACGACTTTCCCCAGGTTGGTGACGTCACCTCTTCGTACGCAGACGACTTTACCGTCCTATCCTCGGCTATTCGCGATCCGGAGGCAGCGACGAGCCTGTTACGCCATGCCTCACCAATCGAGGCCTTCGCCGGAGAGAGAGCCTTGACCGTCTCCCACTCTAAGACCCACTCCACATTGTTTACGTCAGACTGTTATAAATCTAGGACGGACCCAGCAATCAAGATGGGTGCGTAGGACCTCACCCTGGAGCGCAACCCAAAAATCTTGGGCGTGGTGTTTGACCCACACCTTACCTTTGCTACTCACGTGAATTATGTTCGCGACAGATGCTGCTCGCGCTTGCGGGTTCTCGCCGCCCTGGCCGCCACAAGATGGGGACAACGAAAAGAGACTCTATTAGTGACTTATCGGGCCGTTATCAGAAGCGTCATGCTCTACGCTGCCCGGTTTGGTTTCCTAATGTCTCTAGAACCGCCGTGAGTAAGCTGCAGGCAGTACAGAATAATGCAGCCCTGCGCATAGTAACCGGATCCCACCTCATGGTTTCGGCGCATCACCTCCACTAGGAGACCTCAACCCTACCAGTTGGCGACAGTCTAGGGTTGCTGTCAAAACAGCATCTCTGTGCGGAGGGTGACAGGTAGTTTCGCCGCAAGCAGATTCGCCGTAAACACTCTCGCCGTATGCAGTTTCGCCTCAAGAAGTTTCGCCTCAAGAAGTTTCGCCTCAAGCAGTTTCGCCTCGAGCAGTTTCGCCTCGAGCAGTTTCGCTTCGAGCAGTTTCGCCTCAAGCAGTTTCGCCTCGAGCAGTTTCGCCTCGAGCAGTTTCGCCTCGAGCAGTTTCGCCTCGAGCAGTTTCGCCTCGAGCAGTTTCGCCTCGAGCAGTTTCGCCTCGAGCAGTTTCGCCTCGAGCAATTTCGCCTCAAGTAGTTTCGCCTCAAGCAGTTTCGTCGTAACGAAAGTTCCGTACGGCGAAAAGTTTTAGAATACGATCACATTAAATTTGCGCAACGTTCACAGCAAATATACAAGTATTGGTGCTGCTGCTACAAATTCTTAAAAATTTTTGCAGCATCCGAAAGCAAAGATTGTTGAAAATCATCGAATACGCATGAATGAAACGCAACGTCAGTTATTACAACAGAACGTAGTTATGTCAAATTTAAAACACGAAATGAAGTATGTCAGAGTTGAAGCATTCAAAAGCATAAGTTAAGCTATATTTTTATAATGATTATTAAAACTCACACGGCAATTGATGAATCTATTGAACCCATAGTATAATGTATTAATTACTGGAACAAGTTTGCTTTAATTCAAATTATAACTGTTACAATCTACAAAAGTAAATGTGTCGGAAATGTTCAGCTTTAGAGATATGTGACTTTGAAGTTCCCATTGTATTTCTATGCGAAAAAATAACCGGCGTCGACTGCAGGCTGCTGAACGCGCTATCCAGTCTTTAACAAACTGTAGAATTATGAAGCACCGTATGGTTAACAATTTCCAATATCATACAATAGCCTTTGCCTGACGAGCCTTGAGGCGACGTTACGTAAAAAGTCTGGCTCCAAATTAGCGTGAGGTGAAGTTAGGTTGGGTTGTGTTGGGAGGTTCTAACAGTGCCCATTATTTATGTTAGTAGCGCAAATCCCATGATCTTGGGAAATATCCCAAGCACTGAGATTCCTGTGTGGTGAACGTGCGTCCCTGTTGCAATTTAAACTGCGGAAACAATCATAAAAAGCGGAAATCGTGTCCAGTCGTGATTGCATTATGGTATTCCTACCGAAACATTTAAAATATCTCGAAAACTAAGGTTTTGCAGTAAAAAACATATGGGAATCAAAATGTCATTAAATGACCCATTATTTTTGCAAATGTATGATTGAAAATATCATATTTTAAGGCCGGCGACTTGTGAAATTTTACTAATTATAATTCTAAACTCAGATATGGTAACACTGCTCTTTCAAAAATTAAACCATGAGCGTCCCTTTAATAATAAATAACAAATGCAGAGCAAACCAGCATCAACTTCTTTCTACTTTATGCAATCACAGATGAATCTAAATACAGTACATATAAATGAATCGTAATAACATTAAAGTTTCGCAGGTGTAAGCTCAGAACACACACCAGGAATAAAATAAAGATGTACATATCCGACGAATTTCAGATGACATGTTTACAAGGCACTGATATGGGCAAGGAGGACAAAGACACGCTACAAGAAATGTAGTCAAAAAGTAAAGTTTGTGTAACAAAGAAAAAGTTCTAGGGCAGTTGAAAACAATGCATATTAACTTTAGACGCAAATTTCTATCTTTTTCGCCGTATGGAACTTTCATTACGGCGGAACTGCTTGAGGCGAAAAAGTCGTACGGCGAAACTACCTAGAAACGTGCGGAGGAGTCTCTACTGCCCAGATCCTTCCGAACTACCCTCTCCTAGCTACGCTCGGGCCACTCCTCGGTCTTAGCGGATTATAAGTTCCGAGTGGGACGGATTGACGAACCCTCCTGTCAACTCTGCGGACTGGGCGAACAGTCTTCGTCACCTCTTCTCGATCGTGATCTAGTCAGCCACTGATCTTTCGGTGAGCAGCCTCTTGCTGGACCCGCTTGGGGCTGCGCGTTTCCTCGCTGCTCTTCATCTCTTCGACTTTCTCCCCCAAATGTCTAGGCCCTTCCAGAGCCTCCTCCTAGCATTGGTGGACCCTATCGATGGCAACGAACAACAACAACCTAACCTAGCCTTTTTTCCCATAGAATACCAATGGGAACTTCAAAGTCAAATATCACGAAAACGAAGCATTTCCGACGAAAACGTTATCGTGAAAAAGTCTTAGAATGCTTCATTCTACGTAAATATGTAAACATTTTTTTGAATATCAAGTTGTTACGATATGTAGAAAAATACCAATATTACTTCGCTGGAAGGAAAGTAATTTGTTTCTCTGATGCTTCAATGTTTTCTATACAAATCTTGGTAAAAAGTTCTTCCATCTCTGCGTTTAATCATACGCATCTGAACCATGTTTTCTTGCAGCGGCTTGAAATTACAGAGGTTTGCAGGTCGTTGGTAGAAGATAAGAATACAGAAAAAACGTGAAGGTTTTCAACCATATGATTCCATTTTCAAAATGCCATATTACTCTCGATAACACTCACTTGATTTATTGCATTTGAAAGACGATAAACTTGGCTCTAAAAGTGCTTGTGACACATGCGGGCGGCATTTGCTGGTTGAATTCATCTGCTATTTTATAAGCCTTTTAGCCAACATTCTTTCACAATTTTATTTTTCAGAGAGATAGAAAACTTCGTAGATGCTTAGATACATATTTTTGTGCAACTATAAAAATTGGAGGACATGTAGGACACTCTGGAGGCCCAGATGAAATGATGAAGAAACAATGTAAAGTAGCTACTTATTAGCGTACTACAATTTTATGACGTCACAATCCCATTTCCCATGGTGCACTGCAGCTTGGCCCTCCCTGTGCGTTAACCTTGTAAAGTCACATCATCCTTGTCTATTAGTATAGTAACGATACAGTTAAATAGAGTTGCAATGCGAGAGTCGGGGGTTTTTAAGTGCCACGAGTAGGAGTCGGATATCTGCCTGTGCTAGAAATTGGAGTCGAAAGAAACCTCATAATTTAAAGTTTTTATTAAATTGTTCATGTCAGAGTCTAATAGAGTTGGTGATATTTGCGCAACTGTAAGATCGAGTCACACACCTGATCCCAGGAGATGGTGTCGGACCTTCAACCTTATAACTCCACAACCCTGGTAGTGCAGCTGACGTTCTTATACGCCACTTGTGTTAGTCTCTTTGTTGTCTCATTTTCCTGTCTTTGCAACTTCCTTCGCGGTGTGCTTCTGTACATAGGTTCCCCGTCTCTCTTACGAAGTGATGCTCTGTGCATAGTATCTGTCTTTTTTCTGTACATGGGTTTCCGCTTTTTTTTTTTTTTTTTTTGCGTGTCATTTTCGTTTTTTGCTCTTCCTTGCAGGTAATACCTGTGTATGGGCTACTGGAACTGTAACGTCATTTACCGAATTAAAGGCGTAGGTAAACACTTCGTGGCATCAGGAAAATGGTTCCTGTTCCTCTTGTGCAGTGCCCCTGAAATAAACAGTTTTGTTTTCTAGTATCTTCCATACTCGTGCAAAATTGCATCTACAGTACGTTACCTTTGATTATGCAAATAATTTTTTTTTTTACTTATTTGGCAAGATAAGTGTCTAACATTTAAAATGCGAATAGTAAGTTGGTGCACAGGTATGTTGTAACTATAAAAACAACGAGAGAAAAAGAAAACTGAACAATTTTCCACGTTGTGGCAACATTTGCTTATCGCAGGGGGTTCTGCTGTTACCCCAGATTATGCAACATCACTCTCTAGTCAACACGGGCAAGAAATGCCGTTTAAATAGTAAAGAAAAGATCAAAGTGACCTCCTTATTGGCTTCTGGTAAGACAACACTCGAAGTTTCCAAGGAATTACATCGTGGTCACCGAACAATTTAAGGCTTATGCACTTGAAGGTAAAGTTAACAGGAAAAGTCCGGATAGAGCCTCTACGAGATAATTGAATGCTCGGGATATGCGACATTTAAAAGTTTCTATCGCTAGAAAACAACTTTCTACAAGTAAGGCGATATTTGATGCTGGAGTCTTTACTAAGCAGAAAGACAAGATGTGAGGTTCTGCAGAAGCTGATGAAAGTGAAAAAGGCAATTAAACGACCACTTCTAAGGAAAACTCAAAGAAAATAGGGTCAAATGGGCTAAGGAGAACATGGAAACTGATTTCTCCAATGTCATATTCACTGACGAATGCAGAGCCACTCTTGGTGGTCCAGATAGATGGGCGTCTGGATGGGTCCTCCATGACCGACCTCAAAAGACACTGCTTAAGCGTCAACAAGGTGGTGGAGGTACAATGTTTTGGGCCCGGATAGTAGGTGACACCCTTATTGGTCCATCTGAAGTGGCAAAAGGAGTTAAACTGAATGCAGAAAGGTACTGCTAGTTTCTTGAAACCAACTTGATTCCATGGCTTGATGAGCAGACTATCGCACGCAGATCCAAATTGGTAGTTCAGCACGATAACGCACTCTCACACCGAGCACGGTACACTGCTTACTGGCTTGCGAATGGAGGATTCAAATCAAAAAGAATATGACCTGGCAAGCGAATAGCCCCGATTAAAATCCCCATTGAGAACCTCTGGGCAATGATCAAAAAGAAGGTCTATGAAGGTGGTCGGCAGTTTTCGAGCAAAGTAAGCCTGTGGAATACAGTAAAAGCAGCAGCAATTCTATTCCACCATCTGAAATATCAAACCTGACAAAGTCTGTTGATAATCGCCTTAAAAAATCATGAAAAATGGGGGTTGCCACGTTGAAAATTAACTTATGTTTGCCACTACTGAACACTTATTTCAGTGTTTATTGAATTATTTTGGTTATAATTTCTTGGTTTTGGACGTTTAATAACAATTTTCCTGTTCACTGCTATTTATTTCCTCTTTATGACGTTTTTATTAGCTTGTTGCATAATCTGAGGTAACAGTAAAAAACTCGTACATAACAAATTGTATGATAAACTTAACCAATGGCTAAATATTTATTTTACAAGTGCTGTTGATATTGGCAACATAGCCATACATTTAGTTAATATTGATATTTCAAAGTTAGACACTCATCTTGAAAAATTAAGTAAAAAAATTCAATTTGCATAGTCAAAGGTAACGTACTGTACTTATGTAAAAAAAATGTTTCATTTTAGATTTTACCGCCCTGGCCGGCCTCGAGCAAACCAATACATGCGTTTCACTCCAGTTCATGGCAACTCGCCAGTGTACAGCTTTGGCTGAATTGCCTGCTGTTAACGATACTATTGGATAGAATTTGTTTTGCCAGTAACAGGTGTTTTTGCTATTCCCCCTCTTCTTTCCCGATACTCTACTCCGTGACATGGGCTTTTGGAAATCAAATAATAAGACGTTACCTCATTGAACTGGAAATTACAACTTTATGTGCCCGCTTTACTATAGCTGTACAAATGATCAGATCTATGTATAAAACGCCATTGCATGCTGAGCTGCACGATACCTAACGAGGGTTGAGTGAAAACCTTGCTCGAGCGTAGTTTGCGTAGCATTACACTGAGTTTTACATTAATTTGTCTCTTGCGTAAGGTAAATTCTGTGTTTGGTGACATAGATGTAGTCCGTAGATGCTTTTTGCCGCCTATGTTGGAGTATTGTTCACCGGTCTGGGCTTCGGCTGCTGACAGTCACTTGCGTCTGCTTCACCGACTTGTTACTTCAACCAGCAGGCTGTGCGCTGAGAGTGATCTGGTGAATCTGTCACATAGGAGAGGTGTGGCCGGACGCTGTATATTTCATAAAAGGTGCAACAATGAGAAAAATTGGATGCATTCTTTGGTCCCTGCCCGAAAGGTCTTTAGGAGAATTGCACGGGCTGTGGATGATGCGCACTTTTTCACCTTGAAAAATGTTTGGGGGCGGAACCCGTCAGCTCAGTCGGTGTTTCCTGCTCTGGTCTGTTTCGGTTTGGATTTCATTGCAGGCATCAGCTTTCGGTCGTGTCGTCCTGCAGGCGTTTAAGTTAGCTGTTGCCTTTTGCTGGATTTTCCTTAGCAGCGTTTCGGGCTTCTTGGTGTTGCATTATGAGTCATTTGGATTGCATTACCTGTCCGTGGTGGCCGAAGCGTGAAGTTTCAATAATAATACTGGCTAATATACCGTACATTTCCTCATTACTTTGATAAGCAAATAGTTTTTGAAGACATTTTAAATATTGTGCAGGTTTCAATAAGTACAATTTTCGCTTAGAATATCTCGATATCAGTGATATACGGGTGACCGGAAGGGTCAGTCATTGACCTCGTTAAACTTTCTGAAAACTCTGATGCCAAATTGTAACCACTTATCTCTTGGTCAACAACTAACGGTCCCGGATCTAGGATAGCTGAGCGGGTCTATAGCATGTCCGATAGAAAGTTGATTTACACAGACTAGATTTAATATTGCAAGCAGTTTCACAGTGCGGCACAGGGGTACGGAGCTGAGCTCATGACTAAAGAATGTTAGCAGGTCTGCAAGAGCACTGAATGGGTATGAGGAACACCATACGACTGGAAATACTCCACGATATCGTACACAGAAGTGCAGTTAATATCTCTCAGCGTAACGCAGCATTGCAACACAATTATTATTATTATTATTATTATTAAATCACACCAGACTGGCGACGCAGGAACGGAGAAACTCCATGAGGTTAACAAACCCCCACGCAACCAGCCCAGCGGGTGGAGAAAACAAAAGAATAGAATATGCACCAGGAACATCTTCAGACTCTAAATGCTTAAGTGTCTGTTCGAACTAGCGGCCTAATCAGACACAGTTACAAGCCACTCTCCGCAGGACTGCACATCATAGTCGCTGTAACACTTACGAGGCCATTGCCATTAAGCTAGCGATAGGGAAGCTAGGGTAAGAACTGTAACTCTCGGGACTCCAAAAAGACTATGGCGATTGCTGCGAGTGTCACAGCAACTGTCAGTGACTGACAAAAGCTACTTATGCTGCCGTTACCTATTATCGCGTAGCAATGTGATCGCCATCTGAGCTGGCGACACTATCACGGGCGTGGTCACGTCTAACCAGTACAATAGTAATTGGTGCTCCGGTTACGTACGATATATTAAAGGCCCTTCACGCTTCAAACGAGTTTCCCGTTCTTTTTTTTTTTTTTTTTTTGCATAACTTCATCCTGTTGCTGAACTGCTGTAACGGATTAAATTCGTTCAGGATGCTAAACACCAAAGTACAAAGGAAATTTATGACCTGAAGTTGTCGTCTCTGTGCACATCAAAGACTCAGGTAGTACCGCTTTCAAATTGGCGCACATCTTGCCCCATTTGCGAGAGCCTTGGCAGTCGCCTAACTTCGCCGCTCCTTAGACTCGCCGAGAGGCTCCTGCGATGCCCCGGATGTGCTGTTTTCAGGAGCGTTTCGGGAACTTCTTCTTTTCTGCGGCACGACAAAAACGCCAAGTCTTGCCTTTGTTTTAACTACGACGACGCATAATTGCTACTGTCGAATACACTGGCGACGGGTCCTCGTTTTTCCTCCCCCAAAATTGCTCGCTAAATGACACAGTTTAAAATGCAATTGAGGCAAAAAACCCGTCGCCTGCTCTTTGAAGCGGAGCCTTTAGAGCGCGAATGTATCCAATAAACTGCTGGGACGCGCACTTTCTCTTGTGGATCTCCTCTTCTCTCATCCGGTGACTGGGATAGGAAAAGATCTTCGCTCTTTGTTTGATTTGGAGTGATGAAGTTTAAGTACTACTGTGTTTACTATAGTACAGTACTCGTACTTTGTATCCAGTCGCACACTCGTGTTTTTATTAATCTTTTGATTTCTTCCGGCTGTTGACTGGTTGGAAAAACCTCCATTATTATTTTGATTCGAAATGATTATGTTATACTAATTATGATAGTTGGTATCTACCCGTTCACAAATGCGCACAGTTGCTATATTAACATATCCTCATACTTATCTTTGGTGTCTGTTGAGTGTTGTAGCTGCCGTTTTTGCAATGATTCGTTTTGCGGAGTAGTTGCGCACGGTACTGATTTATTTTCGTCATTTATGTCTTTTATCCTATATAAATACAAAACAAAATCGTATTATACGTAACGCTCTCATGCAGTTACTGCGGGCGCTGTGATGCTTTGTCTAAACTTCCCCACCTTTCTGCCAATTAGTTATGATCAAAAAACAAGCTTAGCGTACAATGCAGTTTTTAAGACTCGCCAGCGCTTTGGCTGGCGCCGAATAATTGAGCAATTACACTTCAATGGTATCGTTCTGTATTAACGTTTCCTATTATAATTCAGTCCACAAAAGTGTAGGTGTCATTTAGAAATATCGACTTCAATTACAGCTAGGTATGTAGTTAGAAATACACACTTGCTGTGTGTACCCAATTACTCCGTATTCCCTGTTCATTTTTGTCAGCTTTTTTGACAGTTCTGAGCCATGTACGAAGGGAATTCAAAAAGTTTTAAGAATTGCTGAAAATATTTAATCTAAATTCAAGCTTTCGTGGGTTAATACAATCGTATTGCTCTGCCAAGAGTAGCGCTTTTCTTCGCAGATTCATTCTACCAATTTCGAGGTAAGTTTGGTACACTTGGATAATTTTGTGAGTAAATTGCTCATTTGAGCATCACCATGCAGGGCTTGGTTGCTACCAATATGGCTGGAAGTTTGTGACTATGAAATTTTTTTTTTTCTGTGCTTTGCTGTTTGTGTGATGAGTGCCAATTGCGTTGCGTTCCAATGAAGAGGAAAGGAATTTTAGACCTTTGTTTTGACAGCGAATTTGAGACTAATTATTCTTCGTACTTGACATTAACGAAAAATGAGGGCCACCATCTCACCGTTGCCACCACTTGTCATGACCTGGAGTGTGCCATGTAGTTACCGCAGATATAGGCAAGCTGTCATATCAGCCAGCTTTTGACGTTATTGGTTCAGTAATGAAGCTTAAAGAAGATTTTTCTAAAAACTTTTTGAATTCTCCATGTACATGCCACGCAAATCCATTTTCTAACTACTGCACAGCTTGTGTTTTCAATCGCTTTTCTGGGCGGAGTACATCCCATGTGAAGCTCAGTCCTGTATATCTTTGTGCCTTCCATTACAGTTATAGGCGGTGTACATCCCACGTGAAGCTCAGTCCTGTAGGTCTTTGTGCCTTCCATTACAGTTCTAGGCGGTGTACATCCCATGTGATGCTCAGTCCTGTATGTCTTTGTGCCTTCCATTACCGTTTTGGGCGGTGTACATCCCATGTCATGCCCAATTTCTGCAATCTTTGTGCCTTCCATTACAGTTCTAGGCGGTGTACATCCCATGTGAAGCCCAGTCCTGTATGTCTTTGTGCCTTCCATTACAGTTCTGGGCGGTGTACATCCCATGTTAAGCCCAGTCCTGTATGTCTTTGTGCCTTCCATAACAGTTCTGGGCGGTTTACATCCCATGTGAAGCCCGGTTTCTGTACATCTTTGTGCCTTCCATTACAGTTCTGGGCGGTGTACATCCCATGTGAAGCCCGGTTTCTGTACATCTTTGTGCCTTCCATTACAGTTCTGGACGGCGTACATCCCATGTGAAGCCCGGTTTCTGTACATCTTTGTGCCTTCCATTGCAGTTCTGAGCGGTGTACGTCCCATGTGAATCCCAATTCCTGTACATCTTTGTGCCTTCCATTACAGTTCTGGGCGGTGTACATCCCATGTGAAGCCCAATTCCTGTACATCTTTGTGCCTTCCATTACAGTTCTTGGCGGTGTACATCCCATGTGAAGCCCAATTCCTGTACATC
>LQNS02278143.1:5030869-5046266 GCA_001587735.2 Parhyale hawaiensis | reverse complement strand
GCGGTGTACATCCCATGTGAAGCCCAATTCCTGTACATCTTTGTGCCTTCCATTACAGTTCTGGGCGGTGTACATCCCATGTGAAGCCCAATTCCTGTACATCTTTGTGCCTTCCATTACAGTTCTGGGCAGTGTACATCTCATGTGAAGCCCAATTCCTGTACATCTTTGTGCCTTCCATTACAGTTCTGGGCGGTGTACATCCCATGTGAAGCCCAATTCTTGAACGCCGTGCAGCTCGCGCTGGAGCAGATCGACCTCATCAAGAGAATCATTGCCCAGTACAACAGCACCCTCGCCTTCGCCTCCTCACACGACGGTGAGATACTGAGATAAGCATCTGTTGACGGGAGTATTGCCCTGTGATGTTCTTCATTGTGAACTGGAGCGGGTGCTTGGTGTGATAACCATGTTGGAATTGGGTGTACTTGGAGTTAGAAGAAGAGAATGTTTCTCAGCAGCATCTTGGTGAGTCCTTGACGCACCAAATCCTCGATTTTGCAACGTATTGCAGTTACGTACTTCTAACACACAGTTTATATCCGATAGTTGACGCCGCTTCGACGTTGTTTTTTATTGCGTCCTCATCCTTATGGTTACTACTTTTCACATTAAAAAATTAGTGCATACCTCCGTCAAGCAACGCAATGTTCCTTTTGATCATCGATGGCTAAAAGTGCAATAACTGCAATGAGAGCTATAAGTGCAATACATAAGGCCGTGTTCACACGCGTTCAGTCAAACTGATGGACGCGGTGCGTTGATTTGATCGAAGCAGCAGCAGCAAACGCGGGAGACTGAAGGACGAAGCATGTCTTTCTTTTCGAACGCGCTGCGTCATTGAAGTTCAGTAAACAAAACCTATAAATACTAAATTTATCCACTGCAGCGTTCATATACTATGGACAAGTCGACAAAGAATGCTTTCTTATTGTCACTTTAATGATCAGAATCATTGTACTCTCATTTTTTTTACGACAAGAAAACTAGAAAACCTGAAAATGTTGGAAGAACACGGATGCCATCTTTGGAAGCCCAGCTGAATGCTCTGCGCTGATTTCTCTGCTATCGGTTTATCAGGCTATAAATATTTTGGAAATAGGCTGTTCCTATCAAGATCAGGCTATTAAGATTACGGGATACGAATGTGACTTCAAACCCACGCGAAATATAGGCGAAAATGTCAAGAAAAGATATCTTAACTGAACGCGCGGCATCATTCATTTGAATGAAGGACACTTCTACGTGTGGACAGAGACAGAAAAGTTGACACATGTCTCGTGTTAATTTTCGTGATTGAACGCGTTACGGTGAGGGACGTGTAAACTCGCCCTTTGATACATGGAATATTGCGTTTATAGCTCGCATTGTAGTATGAAGTCAAGTGACAACTGGTTCTTTTATCAATTATTGTTCAATGTTTTTGGTAGGGTACAAATAAAATTGAGTTGCAAAATTTCAAAATCTGACTATTACATTTTTGTAATATTTTTCGTTCGGGGGATACATCGTGGGAACAGGTAAAGCGAGATATTTGCAAGAATCATTCTCGCCGTTGGGAAGGATTGTCAATTAGCATAAGTGCAGTGCGTACTAACAATTGGTATTTGGAACTGATATAAGTGCCCGTTGATCTACTGACAACATGATAGCACCCATGGGTCCCGAGTGCCTTTTCCGCAGTGTTGCTGCTTGCTGCATCTCCTGCTGACGAGCTTAGTTTTGTAAAGTTAGGTAGGCTCTCATTTAGCCTCGCAATACTTCCCCTTCTGTTTCGGGAGGTGGGCTGCCGATCGAGGTGGCCGACCTATTCCCGCTAGACTTCTACCTTCTTTTATATGGTTTCTTTCCCCTGTGCGGCGTAGCTGTGCGAAAGCGTTCAGCCGTGCACGAGGGTTGGAGATGCACAACTTGCGCCTTTTTCCTGTCAGTAGCGCACTGACCACTCTGAGACCTACCGGCAGAAAAGCCGAGCCAAAAACCATTGATAATTTAAAACGTGTCCCAGTGGCACACGAGCCTGTGTTATACTACAGTACAGACAGGAATAGTTCGGCGCGATATAGAAATTGTGTCCCTAATGCGGTAGTAAAGTTTGTACCACTACTACTTCTGATATCATGACATGCTATTCCCGTGTGCTGTCCAATCTTTTTGGACAATGAGAGCAATTTTTGGGTGCAATACGAGCAGTTTTTACGAGCTATTGCTGCAATATTTTATGCGCAATAAATCCGGGCTCTACTAATGACATTTTTAACTAGTAGCGGCCCCCGTGGAAGTTTCGCGGTTAGTTATTGTTCTCACTGTATTAAAAGTAGCAGTCCTAAGCTTTCGTTTCCCGGCTATTATAACTCATTTTAATTCGATCTGCTGCAGCTCTTTTAACCTAATCTACGCAATAAATAACACCCACGACGAAGGGCTACTAGCCTCAAGCCGGTTGCACACGTGAACGTTTCTCCTTACCCTTCCGATTACGCTGCCGGTGATGCAGCTTCGTCTTGTCTAGTATTATTTTGCTCCGTTACAGCGAAGGCCCGTTGCTCAGTACCTAATCTCTCTCGCAATTTCTATTGAGTTTCAATTCTTATTTATTCCTATATGGAATCGGTATGTGTTCATAAATTAAGCCTTTATCACGCGCACAGAAACGCCTGTTCCAAGAACGCGAAGCGCTTCCGTATTCCGACTCGTTTGCAACGAGCTTAACGTAGTTCACTGGTCGATCTCGCAAATGTTTTACTAGCAAAGAATTCGCACTTGTACATCATGATAGAGACATAATGACAGCAACTATATATGTATATATATATATATATATATATTCTTATAATTGCGATAAAACGACATTTTGCAAAATCAACATCATAGAACGACATTTTCAGAAAATCTACGGGATTAACTCGCAGTATTTAACTATCTCGGAAAACTCCATGGGGCACTTCCTCGCTCTTCTCAATAGTAAAAGCGCGCTTAGATTCTGCCATCTACCACCACCGACCACCACTCTACTACAGAAGCCCTTCCACAATGAGCTCTTACGGTACCCCGTATTTTGAACATTAGGAGAACCAGTCCTTGCCTTCCTAACCAAAACGTCGGCGTTGTAAAAGCTCATTGTTGGTTAGCTATTCGTTACTTAGCGTCAATCTTTGATTGGCCTTACTTAACCCTACAAAGGGAGACCCCTAGCGAAGAGTTATAACGGGACAGGCGATGTGCGATGTACTTCGGCCTAATGATTTGCTAATAAATTCATTATTTATTGGTATTTCGGATTAAAAATCAGAAGGCATACTCTTCAGACATTCATACATGAGTTGATATATAATTAAAATCATCAATTCATTGGTAAATTATAATAAGACACCATTAAATGAACTTTTCTAAGAGAACGCTAGAAAGCATACAATCATATACATTTTGTACGGTAACAGTGGGAGTTTGCTCACCAATGCAGGCAGTGTGCATGTGTTGCAGGAACTGTGGGGTGCCTGCTGTATTGCAGGAACTGTACTGTCTACGTACGCGGAAAAATCAATGTACTACGAGTGTACACAACAATATTCATATAATAATACAGTATACAAAGGACTGCGAATGCACTGATGTAACCTCATTTAGCTTAGGTGGTCATATTTATTATAAATAATGTGTATAAAGCTTTGTTGTCCATCAGTAATTATAACCCTGGGATGAAGTTGCATGCAGATATGCAGATACACAGTATAAACAGACGTTGACACGTACGGGGCTGCCGGCCGTAAGAATGCAGGGTGCAGTGCACTATCGCGCAGGTCTCCCCTTATAGGGACCATTTATCATATAATCTATGGTATTTTCACTTATGTTTGGTATTTTCACCTAATTTTTTTTTTACAAAACATGAAAAATGCCATTTTATGAAAAGTCACAAGTTTCAAGCAACTCATCTGAAATTTGAAAATAATAAATATTCAAGTTTCTGTAGGGCGAGGTGCAATACACCTCGGGTCTCCCTCTGTTGGGTTAATCTTTGATTAGCCCCACTAGGACTACAGGGGGCAGTTCAATAACCTACCAAAAATTTTGTCAGCCTAACGGCATTTTGGTAGGCTAATGGGAAAAATTGTCATCCTAAACCCCCATCTATAAGTATATATATATCGAATTGGCCTGATAGAGGTACACCCCCTCCGAAAACCTTGCAGATTAGGGGCCAGGACTGGTTCTGCTAATGTCTTATCATACTCTTATGTCAAATATAGGTCTTTATACGGGTTCACTGTGTCTTAAACTTCATATTTCACTACGGGAATCAGTCCTGGATTACCTAACGTATAAGGTTGGCGGGGTAAGAGCTCATTGTAAGGGGGCTGGTGTTTATAATGTTTTGTTTTTCACTGTTTGAAGGTTGAGGCCGTTTGGTGGCCAGGATTTTGGTACCTCTATAGAACCAGAAGGCCACTTAACAGGCCATATATGAATATTCTTAGCCATCTAATAGCTCGTTTTGAAATATATACAACAGTCTCATTCTTCGGAGGTACGTTTCTCATTGCTCATCATCTATATAGATGTATACGCCTTCGCTGAGCTGTGTTTCTCATCTTCTGAAGATAATATTATTTAGCGTTTCATATGCTGAACAATACCATTTGTCATTGGTGTATCTGATTATTACAGTTCTACAACGTGACCCGTCGCTGTTCCATACAGTATCCCCTCATATTTCTGTTCTATTTTGTGCGATAGCTTCACCACCATATACACCAGACTCAGCCCATTTTTTCACCAATGGATTCTTGCTGCCGAGCCTCCTTTTCTGTCAGTGTACTTTATTTCTTTAAACATCATGCTTTCACTTTAAAAATGCTTTAGAATGAAGCAGTCGAGAACAGCTCGCTTTGCGCCGTATCTAGACTACGATTTTTCTCGTATATGGATCGTCACGCAACCCCAGCAAAGTGAATATTCTATGAATTGGAAATACGTATGTATGATACCTGTTAAATATACTTCATGTCTTTGCATCGAAACTGACTGAAAATTTCTTCAAAAGCGAGCCGAAAGAAAACAGCGATGGTTGAAATTCCTTCCTGAGCAAAACACCGAGCTTCATACAAGTTGAAGTTGCCGCTTACAGTGAAAAGCGTAACACACGGACGTACGGACGGCTGGAGCTTCAAGCAGAATCATAATATAGATTCCTGTAATTTTCTTAAAGATCCGTCTGTAATTTTCCAAATTATGCTTTGAAAACATGCAGTTAAACGGACAATTAGATCCTCACCAAATGTTGGACATTTGTAGCTTTTAACATTTCTAACAACTGGCTGGAACCTGTGGAGATTCCACACAAGGAAAGCAGTATGCCTCAGGGATATCTCGGACCCGTATTGTCTTAATTTTGTATGCTATCTTATACTGAAAGAACCTAGGTAAACTTAACAAACAAAAACATTGTTACACACTTAAAATGCCCCCCCCCCCGTCCGTATCAAGCATACGAATCGCGAAAGTCACACAGCGCGAAAATATGTTCCAAGCCGAACCACCAATCTTCTGCCTACGGTTCGAGAGCAGTTCAGTTCTCTTCTTTGCCGAGGTGGTATCTAATATACCGTAATTTCCCCCTATCTAATAGTGAAAGCGTAACCGACAGAACAGGGGCGTACGGACGGATGGATGGAGCCTCAAGCAGAATTATAATATAGAATTCTTTCAAATTTCATGAAGATCCGTCCCTTCCTAGCTTTTTATGTTATTGACAACCAACTTGGAGGCAAGAGGACAAACGAACTAACTGATCAAGATAAAAGTTTGGTCATTTACTCTATACGCACATAACATTCCTAACAGTCGCTGTGAAGCTCCGTTCGTAACTTTTTGAGTTATCTTGGTGACAGACAGGCAAATAAACTGACAAGCATATAGTCACTCGCCGAAGAAGCATAAGTCCTGTTTTGTAGGTAAGAAAACCGTATTTACAGTCAGTGAGAAATGCTTTATGATGAAAATGTCTTACTTTGACGGACTTCTGTTACACATTCTCGCCCGTAGATGTCGCTGACAAGTTTGATTTGCCCCAGCAGTTGTATGACTTTTGTGCATTAAGTATTGAAGAAGAAGCGTGTGTTTCTGTGTCGATTTCGAGTTTTCTATGCAAATTTTATTAGAAAAGCGCTTCATATCGGCGTTTAAATAAACGCAGCTAATCCAATTGGGCCAAAGTATTGATATAATACTGAGCTTTATAAATATCTCGGAAACTCATTACCTACGGCTGTGACGCATAAATATGTGTCCTGCGCATTAATATCTGCCAAAATAGAGGTTTAAAATTCTTAGCTTTCAGTAGGGGTTATAATAAAGAAACGCTTTCTCGTTCATACTCCTACTCATTATCTTGCGTTGCTGATCTTGCTCTTTTTTCCCGGGTTGTTGTTTCCATGTATGTAGTCCTTTTACTCGACGTAATATATTTTCCTTATTTTTTCCTCTCCGTGGAGCGCATATGATACTGTGTGTAGGGAAACTTACACTACGAACGCAACTGGGCACGGTCCTCGGGCTCGAGTGGAATTAGGCTCATCCGCCCTACATGTCTCGGAGGTAACCCATAGATTGCCGTGCTATTGCCTAAGCTCAAGATGCATTGTTTTCTGTTCCAGTTTTGCTCCCTTCCACTTCCTACTTACACGAACATTAATCGTTGTGCTGCTCTTATTTGACCAGTTCAATCGACCAGTAGACATAAAAGGGCTAAGGCTAGGTCCAAATACCATAGCAGCAAAATAGAGTTTTTGATCGCGTCCCTGTTCCAACGCTGTGCTGCTTCGTCAAATTTAGGCACGAAATGTTGAAAGTTTTCCCTTCGAGCAGGACTGGTGGCGGCCTACCGCTCGGGTAAAGTTGCCAGCCTACTTGGACTGGAGGGAGGTCATCTTATCGGCTCCAGCCTGTCCATGCTCAGGATGTATTATGACTTGGGCGTGCGGTACCTCACGCTTACTCACACCTGCAATACACCCTGGTGAGTGTTGTTATATTATACTTATCCTGCTTCATATTCTCAGTGTCGAGGCAAAAACGTAGACATTACCTATTTAAAGTTTGCCAAGGTATTTGGCATGGTAGACCACCGAATAGACCCAAGCTTGGTAGACCCAAGCTCTCCTCTATGGATGTTCCTGAGAAGTAACATCGGTTGATTGAAGAATTTCTGATTAATAGATCCCGAAGTGTAATTCTGAACAACGATGTATCCACACGACAGCTAGTACTTAGTCAAGTCACTCAGATCTCTGTGCTTGGCCCAATATTATTTTTCATCAGGATCAGGGACATTGGGAAAAATTGTGGCTCCTTCTTTTGCTGATGGTAGAATATTAGCAGCGGTACAAGCAGTGGAAGACGCTCACATTATTTCTCTATGGTCAATGAACAATTATATAGCTTTCGACGAATCGCCCATCGGGGCTCGTGTAGGTTACCTTAGCCATTAGCTAGGCCTTCGGGACGTCTGTCTTTCGTGCCCATTTTGCTTCCTTCCATTTTCATACTCATACTTGCTCATGCTTTATTCTGATCTTCCTTTTTTTCCGACTTGCTGTTGATTCGTGCATGGGTTCCACGTTTCTCTTGACATTCTTTATGTCCCTTCTTTCTTCTTCACTTTGGATCTCAGTGTACTCTGTAGGTAGGGAGGCTTAAACTAGGAATATAATAATAATAGAAATAAAAAAATTTTGACGAAACGAAATTTGAACGTCTGTGATACGGGAAAATTCTTTTTTTTTTTCTTCTTCTTCTTCTTCTTCAAAGCAACACCCTACACGACCATTGATATGGTAGGAGCGAAATCGAATGAAATAGAAATTTGCTGCAAGACCTTGGAGCAGGAAAAGCAAGATAATACTATTTTTAAGGACCGTGTGGCCAAACTGTAACCGTAGGAAAGAAGTAGAATGGATGGGTACGCTGAACTTGCAGACATAATGCTCGGCTTATGGAAACGCCTGATAATGCCCATATATGCATGCTACGCGCATCTTTCGATGCCGAGCAAATAATAAGACCGGGAACGCCTTGAAGCTCTTCAGAGATCATTTACTGCAAAAATTCAAACTCTACGTGTATTGAACCATCGCCAAAGAATAGGCCGTTTATCATGTACTCTATCGTATGGAGATTTGAGTGATTATCAATTATCTATATCGAGAGGAAAATTCTGCAAGAAATTACTGTATTATTGTAAATGTTGTCCCAAGTAAAAAAATGAAGAATTGTTGCGAGACACTCTGAACTTACTGTACGTACTTGCAAAATGTAAGTCCCAACCAAAGATGCGGCAATTCAGTTGACAAAAAATATTTTACCAGTTTCACCGAGCGAAGTCCAAAGCTGTTCAACAAAATGTCCCGTCACATTCAAAATGTCAGACGCAATGCAGTTGTAAGGTTTAAAAACCTGCTAGACTCGTTTCTACTGAAAGCACCAGACACACTAGCTGCATACGGTTTGTGCACTGTGGAGATAACTCGTTCCTAGGTCTTCCTATGCTCACAGAGAACAGTTTACACAATTCTTCAAACAGCGGGTGGTGTTACACCACCTACACCTCGCCCGATGCTCAACCAAAGTATGGTACCTACTGTATATGGCGTGGAAATACGGTGCCTACTCTTGCCCGCACCTTCAACACACTCGGTGTTACTTAGATAATATCTGAGAATACTGTAAGATTCCAGGGGATAATAGGAACTTTAAAATTTAATGTTAGCTGAATTTTACAGTTATCTTAAGCAGCTACTATAAGGATACCTTGATTTACATATTCATGTTTACCAGTATTTTGAATCGCAGTTTCTTTCTTTTGGCATTTACTGAAAACTTGCCATGAATCTAAATTTTGCTCGTGCATAAATATGCAGTATGAAGGTAGGATTTGTAATGTCAGTAATATATTTCTAAGTCAGTTCTGTACTCATGCACCAGCGTCCTTCGTAAGTGACGTTTCGAGTAAAGCTGTTCCTACGAGACCGCAACGTTGTATTCACTCCGTTAGGGGAAGGGGGAAAATCAATCTTGTTTTATGAAAACCAAAAATACCTAAGACACAATTTTTAACTCTTTTCCTAGGTTTTACCTGCGTTTGAAAGTGAGTGAAATACATTTATTTTGGTTTTGTATCCATATAAATCTTCTGTACTCTAATTAAGGTATTGTTGTATTGTAATTGAGCCACTCTGGCAGCAGAGGAAAACATCAGAGATATTACCTTACGCCTCTGCCAAAAATGACAGCAAAAATTGGGCTCCTATACTCATGAATGATGCATTCTACTTTGCAACCGCATTATTCTTTAAAAATAATTATATAAACGAAACTATAACACTCTTAGAGCGCATACCTCCACCACGATAGGCTATGTTAAAAAAATCAAACTTCTGAAATTATGGAGTCTTCCTTGTTGTCATCAATATTGGGTCATTTGTGCCTCTTGACGGTGATAACAGCTTCGGTAATTTTCTTGAAAATCCGTCAGTAAATTTATGAGCTCTGACAAACATTAGTCAGACACAGATACGGAATACCGAATCGGCACCAAAATTTAATCATTGGTGCCTTTTAACGTTTTCAACAACTCCTTGAAATAACTTTTTGAGTTATACTTCTAAGAATTATTTTCACTAATATTACGCAATCACAAACGGATCTTCACCAAAATTTGGTCATTTGTGTCATTTAACTTGTTTGAAAATTTCTATGAATTTCTCGGGGATCCGTTCATAACCTTTTGAGTTTTGTTACTGACAAACATTTTGCCAAACATAGGGACAACGTGACCAACGGATGAACATATCAACATAAAAATTGGTAGTTCGCTCCTACTATAGTAGCCCAACAATTGCTGCAAATTTCATAAATATTGGTTGATGACTTTTTGAATTATGCTATCGAGAAAAAAGAAGCAGACAAACAAACTGTTGAACGAATCTTTATCAAAAGATGATCATCTGTTCCTCCTAACATGCCTAACAATTCCTGTGAATTTCGTAAGGATCCGTCCATAACTCTCTGAGTTATTTTTGGTAACAGGCTGACACACTAGACAAAAACGAATCCTCTTTGGCGGAGGTAAAACATAAGGTACGGCCGATTCTATACGGGCACAGTGCTTCCCCTTTTGACTTCTGCTGCCATAGAGTCAGACCGAACATTGTCTTTTGTTCAGTTTTAAGGATTCCTCAGCATGGCCATCTTCTACACCTGGTGTAATTTGCGTGTATCGGTTTCTATCAGACTGCGACATGCAGAATCGCCTTAAATTACCAATCTCGCCCATTTTTTTCACGTACGGTATCTATTTTGTTCAGAACGAGACACGAAATATACAAATATGTAAATCAGATCAAATCAGTATAATGAACAGTCATGTATTTATATGTTCGTATATTAGGTTATTTGTATATTTCGTGTAACGCTTTCAACAGATTAGATAGCAGAACATAGACCTGGTTCCAGATTTTGGGATTAAGTTCCGTTCTGTGCAGATCGATAAGCGAAAATGATGAAAAAGTTGCAGATGATGGCCAAGGCAGGAATCTTTATCCTTACTATGCAGTGCACTTCCTGCTCAAGCCACATTGAATTCCAGACGGTAAAGATAATTACAGCTGCCTTTAGTTCTGTCGTAGGGTATGATTTTTATAGCTTTATATATACATCGTTACTATACATACATATGTATGTACTCAAAGTTGACGGCGTAGAAATTGAATAGATGATCAACGAAGCACAATATAAGAGATTTTTCAAATCGCAGTAGACGCTGCAGCATTTTTTTTTTTTTCGAGTTTGCTTTCTTCCAATCACGACGCAGTTATCGCTTGCGCAAAAAAAAAAAAAATTTGATGTACTCCTGTTATATAGGTAGCTATATGTTGACGAATACAGAATACGCAGAGAGGAATTTAATTAAACTCAGTAATGCTACACTGCCTGCTCATATAAACTTATTTTTTTGAAAGCCAACTATGGTAAGGAAGGCGCGTGCTGCTCAGAAGAATTGAAACAGAGAACACTCATCTCTTACGACTATTTGAGTTGGCTGTTGTAGTGTATCTTTCTGAAGCGTATTGGTAACGAAAGTATGAACAATGAAAATGGGTCATCACATCTTCTTCGCTGTCATTTTTGACAGTGTGGGCACTCAAGTACTATAGTAAAGACCATTGTGTATTTATTTGTGTATGCTTTTATTTTCTGTCATGCTTGACGGAAAAGATATGTGGAAATTAGGCTAAGCTGGAGACTGTCGTCATTCTGTCATACTCTGTTGAAAACCGATGGGCGGCAACTAGACCAGGTTGTAGATGGTGGCTAAGGTATAGAAACCTCCTACTTGAACGTCCATCTTGCCCGTCAACCAATGCAACTTCTATCTCTTTGCTGTTGCATACAACATGATTATTGCTTTCTTGCCATATTCAAACTTCAGATGCTATGAGTTGACGCACAAATTAATAGATGATAAACTGTGCAAGAGGAAGATATTCTTCGGAGTACAGACGAAGTACGAAGGCAGGTGAAGAACACGATCATTTGTTTGCAGCAACAATTTTTTTTAATTTGATTTTTCGTATGGTGAACCCAGTAGCTTTTCGCTAGAGTGAAATAATTTCGACTGATATCATCATGGTGCATAAAGGATACGGAGTTGAAATTCAGATTTTGACCTGTGCTTGACTAGTTGTCGAAAAAGAATAAATTTTTTCGCAAATCACCGAAGGAAAGAAAGGGTTGCGCTGCTCGCAAGGAGTGAAGCCGAGACCGCTCATCTCATTTGTTCTTTTATATTGACAATTGCAATACGTCCTTCATAGCATATTAGTGTACGAGCGGAGTATAATAAAATTCTTAGTCGTCATTTTTGACTGCCGGTTGCAATGATATAATTGAATATGTATGCAGACAGACGATGATGTATATTATGTTGTTGTTTTTTTTCTGGCTATTGGCAGAACTGACATCGGTAGCCATCCTCCAACGCCTGCCAAAGTCAGGAGATTTTTCAAGCCAACGAAACCATTACAATATCGCAGTACAAAACTACACAGCACCTCCCGCTTTCGTATCCGCGAGCCGCCGCTGCAGTTCAATATCATGCTGTTATTATTCAGGGCTCGGTCGATTTTTTCTACACGTTCAGGCTCGGTGCCAGATGCTGTACACTCTGCCTTGATGCGTTAGTCCAGAGCAGCCATGTCGGCTCCTGGCTGCTCTTTTTTTTTTACTTACGAATGTATCTTACGGAATTATAACTTAGGACGCGGCTCCTGCTAACATCAAGGAATATCCCAAAACAACTGAAATCGGAAACTCTGCAGTTTTTTTTTATGACGTAAGAAAGCGAACTAGCAGCCCTCTTTTGCCCACAGTGTGTATTGTAAATTAGAACTTATACAATTTTATCAGGACTATATATCTATATTACACCGTAGGTGGGACGCTTAATCTAAGAATATCTAAGCATAAGAATATAATAGTAGCTAATCCATATTTTCGTATCAATTTTCGTTCCCGTCTGATAGTCATTTAGTCACTGGATCCCTGATCCACTGCACCGCCATGGAAGGGCATTTTCATTTGCCTTGTATTAAGCTCGACCAAGGAAAGAATTTTGTAATGTTTCTGAGCGTGAACTATAGCCTGTTGATGGAGGAACTAGTACAACCTATGCCAAGCCAATTCAAAGCAATTGTGTAGATAAGAATAGAGACTCAAGATCTACGTGCCCGAATTCTTCACTCAACCCTTGACCCATGACGATGTAATACTTGATATACTGAAGGACAGAGTCGTGATGGGGTCCTTCTTGATGGTGATCTTTCCCAGTTTCTATTTGTCGCGTTGAAAACCAAGTAATGGCAAGCAGCCGAAATCTCCGACCAAAAGCCTGTTGAAGAAACATAGAGGACTTTCCAGCTGTGCATACCATAGAGCAACTCAATGCCTTGGAAATGCCCAGGAATCTGCATCAGTTTCCAGTTTCACGCATGAACTGAACATCAAAGTCAACTTCATGCATGCCACAATTGGCAATATCAAAATAACCTCACTATTGCCCTCTTTAAGAAACCAAGATACCCCGGAGTTTACCTAAACGCCATCAGCGAATGTCTACAACGCTACAAGGATGGCACAATACAAACACTCATTCACCGTTACTAAGGTTTCATCCTCCAGGACTCTCTTCGACCAAGCAGTAAAATCACTGTAACAAGACGACATCAATAGTGGCTACTCCAACTCCGCCTTCGATGTTATTAACATTAACACAAAAAAAAAAAACACGGAACCATCCAACAAGTACAGCAACCACTCACGCGGTCGTCTGTCAAAGTCAAATATTTCCAACGTACAAAACGGATCAACACATGCTGAAGTAAATCATCGAAAACATGTCGTCCAGGTTCACCCCACCATGCGGATCAAGGTTCTCAAGCAACACTTTAATAGTGCTAGATTCGTGTGACTAAGTGGTTAAACAGGGCTCAGAGTGATGTATGTGAGGCAACAACACAGCTTTGCTTCGCTTCAAATTGAAGTGAGCCAAGAGGAGCTCCGCCTTTGCCAGGAGATCAGCAATAATGCCTACAGTGGGACCAACAAGGGGCGGTTATGAATATTCAACTCCGAAGACTGAACCTTGCACCCTGCGTGGAGAGTACTCAGCAGAGACCCCCTTGAACTCGGTAACCGGAAAAAGCCCCTGTAGGAAAAAAGCCCCAGTGGAAAAAAGCCCCCCAGAAAAAAGCCACGCTTTCTCTTGAAGCTGTATTTTAGAGCTCTATTCATTTATCTGAATTCAGCTTATTTAAGTAAACTAAAATATATTGCCCTAAGCTAACTTTGATCCAATATTTGTATGTGCGAACGTGGGTTGCAAGAACCCCTGAAATAGGTAATGTCAGTTGAAGATTGATTTAGCTTGGTGAGCTTAGGTTAGGTGAGCGTAGGTAAAGTGAGCTTAGGTAAGGTGAAGTTGGACTAGGTGAGGGTTAGGTTCGGTGAGCATACTGTAGGTAAGATCAGGTTAAGTGAGATCAGGTTAGGGGAGATCAGTTTAGGTTAGGTGAGGTTCGTTTGGATTAGTGCGACTGCGAGGTTGGGTTAGGCTATACCTATGCATAAGGGCCCAATGTTTACTTTTTGAACTTGTTCTAAGTCCAAAAATTGGGTATCTCGGGTCATTCTTATCCAAGAAGCTATAACATAACGGGAGAACTCATGGGCAACTGGCATCATAAAGTGGCGTCATTAATCATGTCAGCATCGACGAACGTGCCGGCTGAGCAGCCTATGAGTATTTTAATCATTTTTACCTGAAAAAACGTCACCAAATGTGAATTTCATTCCTTGAGCGAATAAATAGAAGAAGAGAATATATACTTATTGAAACAATTATCAATAAAACATGCAGTGAAGGTTCGTGGAAACTTTCATAGCACTAGAGTCAAATCTAGTCCGGTATGGCCCCCAGATTCATCTTCTTTGAAGAGAAGCCTCATTCACACTTCGTGTTTAGTTACAGTGCTCTTCACAAAACTTATTTAAACATATCGCCGTATTTGTTGGACTTAAATTCATTCAATCTCCCGCTCCTGACGGGCCAGCTACTTGAGTTGCACCCATGCACACAACACAGTACGATTATTGTCATCATTTAAGTAGAGAAAGTATGAGCAATAAATAATTACATTTTCTCTCGCGTCAAGAATATTACTGAATACAGTTTTTGTTAGGATTACGAACCCAATTAACCTGTGAAGGCCAGGGGTACGACCCCTCAAATATGTACTCCGACTGGTCGGTGTGACGTTATTTCGCTACATGCAGTGCGGTCATGGCTAAATTTTACTGTAGCCCCATAGAGTCCTCCCGTTATACTCCCCGGTTGCTGGGCTTATCAGGTAAAAAATTCTTATGAACGAAAAGCTAGGTAATTACACAAGGATTTAAACCATTAGCAAATGTTAGGTGGGCGAGGCCTGCTTTTCTCTTACTTAATCGCTGTTATGAACAAAACGGTAAAGTCTAGTTAGTTGAGGTTAAGGGGGTCGTTTACAAATTTTGGAATTTTCTTTATTAGTGATCCGATCGTACTGAAATTTTCACATAATATGTAAAATTAAAAAAAAAACACTTTTTATTCGTGTAACTTTTTCCATTTAGGCCTTAGTTTTTTATATATATGTATATATATAATACATATATATATATACATATACATATATTTTAAAAGAATAGAACTGCCTCAATTTTTATGCTAGAATAAAAACAAAGACAGTTTTGGAATCCTTGAAAGATTCCCTACAACAATTACGTTTTGAAATTTTCTTTTTCT
>LQNS02278143.1:5009640-5027434 GCA_001587735.2 Parhyale hawaiensis | reverse complement strand
TCTATATTTTATAAAACGCTGTAGTAGAAATAGTATAGAATTTTACTAGCACATCAGGGACACAATGTCTATATTGCGCCGAACCACACCTGTGGTTTAACACAGGGACGTGCGCCAGTAGGACACATTTAAAATTATCAATACTTTTTTTTTTTGTCCCGGCTTTTCTCCCTGGAGATCTCAGAGTTGTCAGTGCGCTACTGACAGGGGAAAAAAAAAAGAAAGGCGCAAGTTGTGCGTCTCCAACCCCCGGGTACAGCTGAACGCTTTCACTCGGCTATGCCGCACAGGGGGAGGAGACAAAATACAAGAAAGTAGGAGTTTAGCGAAAACAGGTCCTACTAATATTGTTTCGTTCTGTTGTTCCTCTTTTTTCCGAGCCGTTGTACCTTGGCGCGATGATCCCGTGGAACACCCTCGTGCATAAGTGCCACTTTTCTCTCAAGATATTATAACATGTCCTCTTCATCTCTTGAAGCACTTGGTAATGGCTAGGGATCGCGGCTTAAATTGGTACATACATACATAGATACATAGAGAATTATAGTATCTTCCATAGCAAATTCAATGAAAGATCCCTCTATGCACAAGAATTGTAGGCAAACCCCGAAGAAGTTTATTATTTGCCTTAAGCTGCACGTCACTCAAGGTCTGCACGACCGGTAGTGCACCGGACTAATTGAACAATGCAGCACGACTTGATAATTGCATGCAGTGACGAAGTTGGTCTCAAAGTTCTAAGAACGCTTGGTGTAAGCTGCGAATTATGCAGGCCTTGTGAGCGGGGCTGCGGCGACTGCAACTTGTGTGTTGCCTGTGCTGCTCTTCTGCGGGGTAGCTTGTGTACAATGTGCCTTAGCAATATAGAAATGTGATAACAGAGTCAAGCCGCAATACAAAAGTTATTATCAGAAGTGAATTGGCCGTTCAGAAAGTATCCAATTAGCTCTTTTCGTTTGTTTGTTTGTTTGTTTGTTTGTTTGTTTGTTTGTTGTTTGTATTCAATACTATTGGTCATTAAACGCTTGCTGCAATTTGCGTTTAATGCTTCGTGCCCCGTGACCTTTTTGTCAAATTTTGAAAGGTCCTGCTTTACAAATATCCCTCCAAAGCCACTGAAGCGCTAGCAAACAGATCTCTTTGTTACTACTTAGAAGCAATCACTTTACTATATTATTATATTCCCAGCTATATCACCGCTTTCACACTTGAAAATACTTGCATGGTCTTTTCGTTTCCACTTCTGTTCCACTGGGGAGAAATTAATTTGGTCACCAACAGCTTGGCCGTTACATTGACACATTTAAATGTAAACATCGAAGGTACCTGACGTTCAGTACCTTCTAGCTGTGGCGTGGGTTCTGAACTTCGATTCCCTCTTGCAGCAGCACATTATTTTTTTGAGCTCATGATGCACAAATTGAAAAGGATAACGAAAAAATGTGAAAGAAATTTTTCAGCGCAGAAGCACGAGAAGGTGAAATAAAAGAAGAGCATTTTCTGAAATTCTTTTCTACCATCCTCTTTGGATTGCAGTGTATAGTAATAATAATAATTTAATTGAATTCACTAATAAGAAATAACTAATGAATAATGAAAAGTCAAATTAAAAAAAAATGCATCATTGAACTATATCCTACATGCCAGTACGCACATGACTCACTCTAAACACAGCTCAATCTGCCACTAACAGAATACTTCGCCTTTTTTGCTAATTCCTCTGGACAGTCCAAAGATGATTTTCAAGTTTTATTTTGAACGTTTGGAGAGAAGTAGAGCCATTAACGGTAATTGGCTATCCATTCCAGATTTTTACAGAATTGAAAAAGAACGAGGTTTGGTACGCGGCCCTCTGATAGAACGGAATAATTAAGCTGCCTTCAGTTCGAAGCCTGGTATTATGATGGTGCGTTATTGTTCGTTCATTGTAGGCTTCATTAAAATATTGATTGCGATTTAAAAAGTAATATTCGTAGAATTTTATTGCAGTGCAACACTTGTATAACTGCTGCAGGCGCAGCACACGGCCATGCCGATAAGCTTCATCTGTGCTATGGGTGCAACCTGCAGCTAAGAGCCGCACGCACCTGTTCTGCAGCCTAACTATGGCCAACCCTACTAGCTCCGCCCCATAGAGTTTTACCGTAGCTGCAGCAGATGGGGATACACGAGAGAAAAGTATAGCTTCCGCAGAACATGACCTGGTACAAACCTACTTAGGGTATACATTACTCCAAGACATTTAGATGATTTTAACCTAGTGCTGCCCATATGTTGGGAAAAAGGCAATCGTTCATCAAGTACTAGTCCGAGAAATTTATACTGGCTTACACTGTCTACGGTCACTCCTCTTATGCTGATATGGGAATCTGTTTCAGTCTTTAGATTAGAAAATATCGTGTAGGAAGTTTTACCAATATTCAGTGACAGTCGGTGGACACACAGCCATCTATCAATTTGCTCTAGGGCCGAGTTAGTTTCGCGATACAAAAGTTGCAAGCCTGACCCAGTGATGTAAACAGTTGTATCGTCAGTAAAATGTATCAACTCAGAAGTAAGAGAAGCCTTATGTATATTAATGTATATTAAAAAGAGCAGAGGCCCCAATATTGAGCCCTGAGGCACACCGGTCCCTACGGGTAGGCTAGAGGAAAGAGAACCATTAACGCAAACTCGTTGGTGTCTGTTAGAAAAGTAGGACGCTAACCAACGCCAGACAAAATCACGGATACCGACTGAATACAATTTATGCAATAGTATTGTATGGTTGACGGTGTCGAATGCTTTGGAGAAATTAAGAAATATAGCAAGAAAATATATATCTTGGAATTTAAACAGTGGAAAATATTATGACAAAACCTGAGGACTGCATCGATTGTGGCACAATACTTCCTAAATCCAAACTGGTTAAAGGAAATAACATTATGCTTAGTGAAGAAACCATTCAATCGGATAAACATCATACGTTCTAATACCTTATTTAGAAAAGACAGCGTTTATATTGGACGATAATTTATGGGAAGGCTGTTATCTCCACTTTTTAACACGGGTACAACACGCGCACATTTCAGGCAATCGGGATACATACCTTGAAAGACACGAGAAATTAATCATTGCGGCTAGAAAAGGGGCAATAACATCTGATTAATATTTGAAAACAAA
Source organism: Parhyale hawaiensis (assembly GCA_001587735.2). NCBI lineage: Eukaryota > Metazoa > Arthropoda > Malacostraca > Amphipoda > Hyalidae > Parhyale > Parhyale hawaiensis. Next base: position 5,024,272 of record LQNS02278143.1, on the reverse strand, counting down.
TGAAGGAATGGATCCTGTGTCACAGCCTTTGTTCGCCAAGGACCGTAGTACGCGTGCGACTTCACGTTCGTCAGCTTTTTCAAAGACAAATGAATTTGGTAATGGCGGGGATCTATATACACGAAAGGGATATTGTCATTTAATTTTTTTTTTCTTGGTACTGTTGCGAAGTAATCGTTAAATACTTCTGCTACTTGCACGTTTTTAGTTACAAGATTTTTGCCATCATTTAATCTTATAGGAGTAGAATTGTTAACTCTAGATGGCTTCAAAAATTCGTTTATACATTTCCAAGTTGCTTTGCCATCATTCTTACAAGTATTAAACCTATTTCTGTAATAAGCGAGCTTGGCATTACGAATAATGGTGCTAGTTCTGTTACGACATCGCTTATATGCCTCCCAGTCAAACTCTCCCTAACGATAGCGGCGATACAGTCTGTGTTTGTGCGCAACGTGTGACCGCACATCGGCAGTTGCCCAAGAACACGCGTATCTCTTTACTGAGATCTTTTTAGTTCTTATAGGACAGAGCTCATCATAGAAATCAAATACTATTGAAATTCTTGAAACTGAGTGTGCACGTCTCCCCGTACAGTAAGTTGGAGAAAGAAGGACGTCACTTCAGACTGCAGTGCAGTAAGCGCCGTAACGCTATGGTCCCTAAATCTAACTTCCACCATATCGTCTGTGCGGCCGAGCATTCCAGGCGCAACTAATGTAACGGGTCCACGGGAAAATGGTCAGTCACGTCCAACGTCATGACACCAGCGGCACACGGTTCCAAAAAATTTGTCCATACGTGATCAAAATTTACGGGATTCGTCACAGACACGAGTCGGCACGCGGTATCCGCTTGACACAAATTCCTCCACAAAGTCCGAACCACTCGCCGTCATCGTTGGATTACCGGTATCTACATCGATATCGCCAGCTATAAAACAAGTCCAAGAACGACGCAATAGGCCCACTATACCAGTGAAGAAACTATCATAAAATGCAAGTTATCACTAGGAGGGCGATATAGTCCTATAATACCAATTGACCCAGCTCCCACCCGAACATGAACACCACAACTCTCAAAAACATCGTCATTCACCGTCAGTTGAGCGATGGGTTCAACTTCCAGTCTATGGTGGATGAAAATGCTTACACCTCCGCTGCGCCTTTTTGCGCGGTACCTGTGGTGCACTGTATACCCAGGGACGTTCAGGGAATTAGCGTCGCCGGTTAGCCAGGTTCGGTAAATAATTACTTTAATGTGAGACTTCAAGAAGGCGATGAAGATTTTGAATTCGTTTCGATTTTTCCCTACAGATCTGATATTGAAGTTTAGGATTAAGAGGGAAGTATGAGATGCTCAGCAAGAATTGGCATCATCTGGAGAATAAAATGAACAAATCGAGCTGGTACCAGTCTGGTGGGCGTTCGCATTCAAGTCATCGAAAGTATCCGTGGGTATGGCCGGAGCGTCCGTCAGTAAATTCATGCGTGCCGTTTGTTCTTTTCCTTCTTGGCTGCTTTACCACTGCGTAATGCCCGTGCATCAGATACTTCATCTTGTTTTTTTCTTTTGAGTTCGTCCCCGAGGTAGAGAATCAGATATGGATTTTCTGATGCTCCACAGAAGGATAGTGTTTCTCCACCACCAGCACCCGAACCATCATAAGCATGCACATGGTTTAAGGAGTCATCCAGCGTGTTTCAGCACTGGCCTGAGAACTTGCGGAGCTGATACTAAGAGTACGTATACGGTCGGATGATGTCAGAGCTTGTGCCATTTCGTCGTTGGACTTTTCTCCGCTCTGGTGCCTCTTGCCACAGCAGCCTCGCCGGTGACTGGACGAACACTTAGGTCTGTCCCCGGCACAAGGACGTCTGGACGAAGTCCCCAGGACACAAATTCGATAAATTAGGTAGAGAAAACTAACCTAACTTGAGTGAAGGTAATCCATTCAGTCGAAACAGGTAGTTTAAAGTCTCATCAAATATTTGCTTAATGCCCTGGCTCTTGAGAACAGCGAGTAATATGCAGGAAGTTGAATTCAAAATGCTCGAGACATCCAGCTCACCGGGTCCTGCAGCTCCTGGCACAGAGCTGCCTCCTGCAGCCGCAGCCACCGTTGCGTAGCTCTGAGGTCGAGTGGTAGTCCGTTGGTCCTTGATGAAGTCTTTTTTTTTGGGGGGGGGAAGCCATTGAAAGAGAGCTATGGGGACCTTCGTAGTTCACACAAATCCTCGGCTCAGATTTGCAGGCCTTCCAGGTATGGGTCGTGGACGAACAGGGGGAGCACACAACGTACTACTGACCCTTGGGACAGGTAGGAGAGGTATGTTTGTCTATAGCATAACACCGGTAGCAATTAATGATCTCATGAAATACCTCCGCACATATATCACGACCTGGCACATAAAGCTTGGATAGAAACAAGCCATCGTTCCGGCTTCGTTGAGCCATGAGAGAATCTGCGAAAACGATCTTCAGGCCTGTACAAGTTTGAAATTTTACCACTTCAACTGCTCTCGACCAGTTTTTTTCTGACCGAAGTTCAGCCTCTACCTACGCTTCACTGTGGCCATATATGAGAGGATCTACACGTCGCATGACTACAGTTCTACTTGCCTTCAAAGCCAATGGCAGCTTGGCCTCACAGTCGAGACGTGTCAATGCTCTGTAACCGTATTAAAAATTTCGGTGGAACTAGGGTGGCAAATGCCAGATACGCACACAGTCGAGAATTGAAGTGGCGCATCCGAGAGGCAACCGCGCTGCTCGGTCGCCAAGCGCGTTTTCAGGCGGGCAACATCGGCCTCGTCATCACCCGCGAGCGAAGCAAAGAGTGAAGATACTGTTTTCGTTTACGATTATATGTTTGTTTGTCTGTCCACCAAGAAAAGAGGTACAAGGAGTTGAGCCATCGTCTAAATCTATTTCAGGCTGTCAGGTGCGCTGACGTAAAGTTGAAAAATGTAATCAATTCTGGGTTAAGCTGGCCATCGAAAATGGCGTTGAATTTGTAACTCCTGACTCAGCACAATTTGTGGGTGATTGCCTTAAGCCACGATATGTGTTCTACTTCCGGAAAAAATTCACCTCAGCATTGCGCGCTTGCCAGATCTTGATCTAACTATATTCCACGGCCTCGCGAAAGTAGCCGTATTCTGCTATTTTCGGCAAGCGCTCGAAGCGCGCACTGCTCGAGTGAATCTTTTTCGGAACGAGGCCAATATTGCCAACCTAAGAACACGCGTGACGACCGAGCAGCGCGGTAGCTTCTCGGATGCGCCACTTCGTTTCTTGACTGTGTGCGTATCTGCCAGATGCCACCCTTGCTACACCGAAAATTTTAAATAAGGAAAAGGGAGGCTAAAACTTTGTATGAATATAATAGTAATTGTATTCATAATATTATTTTATAATATTGCATACCAGCGCGGGTTACTAGTTGATCTTTATTGAGCCAGCGTAGTTTAAGAACCACTATTGCACTAGTCATCGGTGGCACACCAGGTTAAAGTTATATGAACTATTACAGAAATTCGACACACCTTGCCCCGGGCGCGCTATCGTCACTCGCGACGATTTGTGTGCGTGTTTGTGTACGCACATCGATTGCGTGTGAGCGGCGTTCAAGTTGATGCGCCGCGCTGTTCGCTGTATCGCTGATTAAGTTAGGTTAGGTAACGTTAGGTAGCGTTAGGTAAGGTTAGGTCGGGTTAAGTTGGGTTAGGTTAGGTCAGGTTAGGGTAGGTTAGGTTAGTCTAGGTAGTGTTTATTTTAGTGGTGGCGAGCGCAGGAAAGCTTACTTGAACGCAAAATCGTCATGAACGACGATAGAGCGCCCCGGGCACTACCTCCTGTTGCGTTAAGTCTCAGCAACTTCCACTCGAGAACACGTTCGTCGGCATAAGATACTGCTGCACTTCCCTGTACAGTACCGAGCACAAGGATAAGAGCAATGCTAGTGATGTAAGGAAATGATATATAACTTTTGGAAAGCTCAAACTTTGAACATGATTACGAGACTTCATGTGAAATGAAAAATGGAAGCTCATTGACGTAAGTAGTGCCTTACTAACAAATTATGACCAGGCTAATGGATCACTTGAGTAAATTGTACGTTCAAAAGCATCGCGTTTAACGAAATTGTTTAATTTAATAGGAAATTAGTAAGTAGAATTTAGTTACTTCTCGGGTAAAAACTGTAAATAACATTCAATGTTAAAATTTAATCAGTTCGTCTTGCACTATAAACGAAGCTAAAAACCCAGTAACATCATTGAAAGTTGGGGAACTAAAAGTAGGCTACATGATGAACATGAACGCTCAACTAGTGGCATTGCTAAGATTGTGAGGAAGTTTAAGAACGATTGTCACAGTATTGTAAAACAATTCGAAAAAACTGGGTAATGTGAAGCCAAGAAACCACCTCGCAGACCTAGGAAAACTATGGGCAAGAGAAGACTGATAGATTGGTAAGGAACCCAAGAAGAAAAGATTCTGCCACTGTAACTGTTATTTCGAAAAAGGCTAATGATAACCTCGGCATTAATGTTTCCATATTCGCCGTTTCCCGAAGACTTAATTTAATAGGTTTGCGTTGTAGAGTACCTTCCACGAAGCCCTGCATTTCTAAAGAGAACCAAGTGGCCCGAAGGAAATTTGTTAATGAACACAACACATGGACTGAGGAACAATGGGATAGTGTTCATTTCAGTGATGAGTCAAAGTTCAACTGGCTCGGCTGTGAGGGGAGAAGGTTCGACGCACTCCTAGTGAGCGATTTTCTCCTCACTGCATTAAAAAGTAGTGTTAAGTTCAGAGAAGAAAGTGTATGGTGTTTGGCATGATTTCCGTTACTGCTCCTGGATCTATTCTTAAACACGGTAAAATTGCCGCACCAGTGAACAAGGGGTAATTAAGGGACCATGTTTTGCCTCATCTAAGCGCTGAAGTTAGCTAGCCAGTCGTATTCATCTAAGTTAACGCGCTGTGTCCCACAGAAAAGTTGGTCACATTGCTGTCAGGAGGATGTGGAGTGGCCTGCTCAGAGCATCCATATCAATCCAATTGAGATCGTATTGAAGTTATTAAATGAAAGAGCTAAGAAAGAGAATCCAAGTAATGCCAATGAATTATGGAACAAAATGAAAAAGAGCAAAGAATTATCCGTTGAGGTGCACGAGACTTTAATTCACTCGTGAAGCAGCAAATGTCAAGCTGTTATTGATAGCAAAAGGCTATATACCAAGTACTAATAAATGTGTACTCTAGGAGGTTCGCCCATCCTATCTTATGGGGAGCAGCGCCCCCAGGGGGACTCTGTAGGTCACCTTAGCCATGAGCTAGGCCTTCGGGACGTCTGTCTTTTGTGCCCACTGTACTTCCTTCCCATCTTTTACTCCTACTGATCATTCTTCCATCTGTTCTTCCTCGTTTTCCCGACTTGCTATTCCCATGCTCATTGATCCTGTGTGGGAACACCCTCGTGCATGGGTTCCTCGTGTCTATCGTCTTTCTATATGTCCTTTTTTTTCCTCTGTGATAACGCCTTTGTTGTGGAAACTGAGACTGAAACTCCTGAATCCATTATATAATTAAATACAGTTGTTGGTCGCTCCCTTGCTTGCTCTCTCGCTCCCTTGCTTGCTCTCTCGCTCCCTTGCTTGCTTGCTCCAATGTTGGTCCTTCTCTCCGTCACGCAGTTAAGAGTTTAATATGAGAAATTCATGTATGTACTAAAAAACAAGTAGAGATACCATACAATATCAGCGCTTGGAGTACCGGTGACAAATATAGCTCTGGATCTCCATCCTCTGGATCCCAGGCGCACTACCATTGTTCACGACCACTTTGCGTTCACGTAAGCTTTCCTGCGCGCGCCACCACTAAAATAACGCTACCTAGGCTAACCTAACCTAGCGTAACCTAACCTACCCTTACCTATCATAACCTACCCTTACCTAACATAACCAACCTCCTTACCCAACTTTCTAACCTAACCTAGCCTTACCTAAGCTAACCTAACCCAACTTTATCCAACCTAACCTTTCTAACCTTACCAAACCTTACCTCACGTTACCTAACCTTACCTAACCTAACTTAATGTAACCTAACTTAATCAGCGATACAGCGAGCAGCGCAGCGCGCCAACTTGAACGATCTGCGTACACAAACTCGCACACAAATTGATCGTGAACGACAGTAGCGCGTCCCGGGCTTTGGATCCCCGCTTTCATTGCTGAATGATATCGTAGTAGTTGAATCTTCCCGCTGAGCAGACGCCTTTTTATATTGAATTTACATCGCAGCCAAATTTCGACGCTGGAGGTTCAACAATCAGTTGGTATCCTCAATACGGTGAGCCCTGGGCATTTCCAGTGAATTCTCTTGACTGAACTATATTTTTCTTATTGCAGCTTAACGCTTAATCAATTCCTTAAGCTGATATTTACTCCTTATCTTGCAGGGGGGATATTTTGCTATCGCAAAACTCATGGTTGTAGAGCTTGCGTTTCACTTATGGAAGATCAGGCCTGCAGGGATGAGACCTGTAATACAGCAAAACCTATACTGGGAACCGGAACAATAAAAAGCTCAATCACAAAATTTTTGCCGTCATTTTTGACGGCTGGGCCCTCTAGTGTAATACTAATGTGTACTCTAGTTCTATTTGGATATGATGTATCCAATTTCTATCATTTTGTAATTTTATTGAACGTTCCGACCATTTTGCTTGCCTAATATACTCAAGTTATGTATCCTGTCATAATTTTTAGTAGGTTATTAAGTAGATAAATGAGCTTCCATTTTTCATTCCTCATGACGGCTAGTAGATATGTCCAAATTTTGAGCTTTCCCTCTGGTGTATGAAAAACTAAGCATGTTTGCCTTACTTCGTGAGCATCGTTCTGATGTTTCTTTACTGTATATAAGTTTAGATCGTATTAGTAACAGTAATTACTATGACAGTGGTCGAGAGCTAATATCCACGGCGGTCGACCGCTTGGTCAAGTCTCAAATGACGTGATTCTTCAGTAAAATTTATTTTTAACAATTTTATGATGTAGTGCTGTTATCTAATTAATTCGGCAAATATGATAACAGAAGTACAAGCATCCCATTGAAAGGGCACATATAGTCATCCGATGTTCATAGGCGCGGCAGCAGAAAACATCGAATATTCGTCTAAAGTTTTCTGATCAGGAATAGTGCTATAAGAGTGACGTTTGTTCCTTAATTTTTGAAAATATCTTTCCCATTAGTTTGTGGAGTAAATGGTCCTCAAATTGTCAGTTTTTACCGTATATGTAGTGCTATCTGTAAAGTGTGTCAGGGACTAAGGTCTGTAATTTTGCGGTTCAATTATAGAAAAAGTTCCGGAAGCTCTGCGAGATAGATCACAACAGCAAAATGCTTAAGAAGTCCTGTGAAATTTCGAATTTTTGGCAGTGTATCTTTTTTTCGAATTTCAGATAATACACAGATATTTGAAAGCATTCCCAGGAGGTCGAGATTTTTCTACAGCTCATCGATTATTTTCGTTGCAAAGAGGACTTTGCGAACGGGTGCTTTATCCCCAACCTTTAGTCTTTGTGTTCCCTCCGAGTTACCCGAGAAGTAAGTAAAAGTCGGCCCTTCTTTCTAGGTAAGTCATTGCCCGGCACAAAGTTACCGGAGCTTGCACCAAGTTTGGGGCCTTCCTCCTCTGAGCAGCGAGCAGAAGCACCGGCCCCGTCTCTTCAGAGAATTTTCCTAAATCTGTCTTTGTTCTCTGCCTAATTGAAGGCTTCATTATACTCCAGCGAGTGTGCTAAGAAAGTTGACCGAGAATTCGTGTAGACAGTTCGGTGCCGGTGTAGTGTATGGCCTACCTAATATTCAGGTATAATATGCGTGCCTGTACAGTAGGTTATGCACCGATTCTTGCTGAACCGTACCTATCCTAACATATTTTTGACTGACTTAATACGTACTTTCAGGCAGGCCACATTATACACACTATAATAACTGGGCTAACAGTTCTGCATTGTTCATGCTGGCTGCTGCGCAAGATGCGTCTCACCTACCAGCTTCATTTTCTATTACATTTCTATTTTTCCGTTTCGTCGAAACAATATCAGTAGTGGGTAATGCGACGAGATACGCGTTTTTGAGGGTAACATGCCCTCGCGGCTCTCCTCGCTCGTGAACTTCCGGTTTATAACGGCCAATGCACTACCGGTTTAGCGGGGGTCAGGGCGGGCGCAAACCGGAGTGGGCGGGGCCTGGGAAACCGGAAGGGGCAGCGAGATGACCCGGCGACGTGAGGGGAACCTACCCTCAAAAACGCGTATCTCGTCGCATTACCCACTACTAATATCCAGTTCTCTTTTCCGTGCTCCCAACTATAAATGCCCTCTGACACTGCTAAACATAACCGCGTATATTATTTTACGAGTTATCGAATAGTTTCAATGTATAGAGACCTGTGTTTAGGACATAGGTTGATGTTTCTACCCACTGATTATTTCAACTAAATACATTTTAATATATAGGTACCTATATTCTATTTATTTATATTTGAATATATCACGTATTGCATATCATATCAAAACAGAAACCGATGCGTAGTGCGTATTCTTATAAACGTAAGTAGTTTTTTTAGTGCCATCAAAAATGACGGTAATAATTTCGTAGTGGTTGCTGTACGTGTTTTGTCGCGAACATTATGCCCCTCATACCTATAGGCTTGATCTTCCATTATAGTAATGAATTTTGTGCCGTCATGAGCTTGCGAGAGCAAAATTTCCATCTTGCAACTAAAAACCCGAATATACATATTTTGAAGTGCTTGAAAGTCAAGTAACACCAATCAAGTGAAGTCAATCAAGAGACTTCACTGGAAAAGCTCAATGCTTACTGTATCCTGGACACCAGCTGTTAATTGAACCAACACGAGTGAAATTTGTCTGCAATGTGAATTGAAATCGTTTTGGCTTCTGCTCACCGTTAAGTTTCAACTGCTATGAAAAAATTTAGTTTAAAAATATGCAAAAAGCCAATGTACGACAGGATCAAATACTGTCGAAGCTAGATACTGCCTTCCACGTCACACACTTAATATTTTCAAAAACAAATCATATCAAATAGTACCGAGCAACTTTTCAAAACGAAGCGGGCTTCAGAAAATGCAGTATATCAACTTTCTCCCATATAGTCCACAAACTATATTTGCCATCCTAATTCAAGGCTGAAATTTCATGCTACCTGATCTTGTTATTCTGTAAATGAACTTTCGTCCAAACTGAGTCCTTAAGAGTGTGACGAGCGCAAGCAACCAGTCAACAACTCTGTATTATTATGTATGTATATCATACAGTGGATTATGGTTTAGGTTACGAAACAGCACCATCGGTATTGTCAAATGTAAGCGTCCTGATGAATATCTTACCATTTTCTCCGTTAATTATGCAGTCAATTAGGGCATCAGCGTCAACGTTGAGCAGCTGGAAGTTTGGAAGAAGGAAAACTCAGAAGAGAGTGTAAATCACAAAGCATGAGAGTGCTAAGAGAAGCCGTATGTATCTTCATTGATTCGATTCCAACTTTGGCAAAGCGAGAACGTCGTTCAGATATACGTCTGCCATCATCTGCAACTTGGTCTATTTTCTATCAGATTTCAACGAAGCTTAACAGGATGACCACAGTCTCCATTCTGGCGTAATTTCGCTTATCTATTGTCTTGAAGCGTGCTAGCAAATTGATATGCAAACGTATAAACAGATATGTATGCATCGGTCTTTATTATATAGTAGATTTTAGTAAATCTGGCAGGGAAAAATCTTAGTAGGCAACCCTGTGCGTTGAGCCAAGGCCACCTAGACAACAAGGCCGAACGCGTGGGCATGGCCTATCGAGTGACGTCATCACGCTTGGTGCATTGCTTGGCTTCCTCGCTAGGGTTGTTATCAAATTGAGTAGTTTTATCTTTAATTTCCGCAACGACGGCAATCTCACACACGAAAAAAATCACGTACAATATGTCGCCGGAAACGTGGACACATGCACGAGGGTTTTCCATATTGTACTGCGTAGGAGAATACTATTATAATATTTATAGTTAAACGTCGAACCTACGCACGAAGGTGGACCAATGCCTATGGGAACAGCAAGTAAGGAAAATGAGGAAGAACATATGAAAGTAAGATCAGTGGGCATACGAAATCAGGAAAGAAGCAAAATGGGCACAAAAGGCAGACGTCCCAAAGGTCTAACTAATAGCCAAGGAGCCAACAAAATCTCCCTGTAGTCACTGGTCTCCATAACATAATATGGGCGCTCATCCTATCCCATGCCCCTTGAAGAGAGTATGCAATAAAAACTAGAGCACTCCGAGACTTCATACCTCCGCCAAGCGAGGCAACGGTAGCAAAAAATTCCAATTGGCTCTGAAACCATAATTTTGTTTGCATAAACTCGATAATTTAATCATTTGTGCCTTTTGATAGTAATAACAGCTTGTGCAATTTTCTTGAAGATCCGTTCAAAACTTTTTGAGTTTTACTGCTAACAAACGTTATGACAAACATAAGTCAAACATACGAACGAACAAACCGATCTGCACCAAAATTTAATCATTTATATCTTTTACCATTACTAACAACGATTATAAATTTCATGAAGATCCGTTCATTATTTTTTTAAGTTGTTGTGCTAACAAGCATAAAATAAAAAAGTGACAAACGAACGAACTAACAAACGGATCATTACCAAAATTTGGTCGATTACTTTTTGTTATATATCTAACAACTCATGTTAATTTCATTAAAATTCATCCATAACTTTTTGAGTTATGGCATTGAGAAAAATGAGGCAGACAAATAAACAAACAAACAAACGGATGGACATATCTTCACTAAGAGTTAATCATCTCTTCCTCCTTAGATACTTAACAATCCCTGCAAATTTCATCCAAATCGGTTGGTAACTTTTTGAGTTATCTTGGTGACTGACAGACAATAGATAAACAGACAGACAAACACGACGAAAAAATAACCTCCTTGGCGGAGGTAATGAAGGCTATCTAAATAGGTACACTGACAGGTAAATTTATAAGAAATTTTTATAGAAAGCTTAATATTAAGACATCTTGTGGGGTGGAGAAACGGTGAATATGGAGCTTAGACCTGGCACCATTATCTGATGTTTTGACGCTCTATATAAGTCAAAGGAGTGTTTTAAGACATTTTTTCATAAATACTAATTTCTTGGCAAACGCTTAGTTTTCGAGATATTTGACTTTGGAGTTTCCATTGTTTTCATAGGGGAGAGAATATCCGGCGATCCCAGACGAACCTAAACACATCGAAAATGGCCTAACCTAACGTAACCCAACGTAACCTAAGCTAGGTTAGTTTAGGCTTCTTGGGGTCGCGGGTTATTTTTCCCAATAGGAAACCAGAGAACTTACTAGCGCTATATCTCGAAAATGAAGCATTTGCCAAGAAACTAGTATTCATCTATATGAAGTATCAAAACATCAAAAAGAATTGCCGTACATAAGCTCCACAAATGCCGGAGCGGCATATCCATTATAATCTAAGCTAAAAGTTGTTCAAAAACTCCCCACTAAAACTATTGTGTTTCACGAGAGGAAGAGTAAGGGATATACAGTATATTGATAGAAAGATGGAACTCATGCATGAGGGTGAATCAATGCACAAGGCAACAGCAAGTTAGGAGAACTGTGCAAGAGCAGAACAGATGGGCGAACCTAACTATTGCCCATCCTTGGGTAAATTACACATCATTTGCCATGAATTGCAGCAACTTTTAATACAAGAATGTTCATATACAGTAGTGTATCATTTCTACACTAGAAGCACCAATATCGCTCTGTAATAATTCTTAAAATAAATTTCTAACAATTCTAGTCATTTTCACATGTGCTGTGAATTACAGAGGTATCAATTTTTCTATTCTATATCAGTAAGTGCAGAAGTTGAGGTTTTTTCTTTTTATTGTGATGTATTTGGGGTCTGTAAGATTTTGCTTTGACTCAGGTGCACCACAAAAAAAAAAAGGTACACCTCATGGTGGCTTATTTGCATTTTCTCCTAAAGCTTCTGAACAATCGAACATTATGTGTAAAAAATGCAGACTAGATAATTCCGCATTAGTAGCAAGATTGCTCTGCAGCTCTAGCCCCCAGGCTGCAATCCCATTATCTGAACCGAGTAAGCAGCACTATATCTGGCGATGACTTCTTACTGGTAGGTTCATGAAAATGAAATACCAGTATCATCACTGTTAAAATTACTGATGACAAATAGGAAGCACTGTAGTAGCAAATAGACTTACGGCACTGTTTTTGGTTGGCGTGAAGTTGTCCTTTCAATGGCATGCAGACGTGGCAGCTTCCCACTACTATCGCTTGCAAAACCAAAAATATGGATTTTCAGTCCGATTCTGTAGTAACACCTGTAATTGGGCACATTATAAGTTATCTCAATCGCACAAAACTTCTTTTCAAACACCAATTTATACAGAATAAACTATATACAAGAATATAAGCGAAACTGAAATAACCTGATCACAAACCTACTTCAAACTGTGTGCGCGGCTGCGCGCAGCCGATACTATGCCCTTCATTCGATGACGTCATGGATGCCAATGAGAGGCCTTCTTCTCTAGGTGGCCGTAGTTGTGCCGCGGGAAGTTCAGTTCCAGTTGGTATACACACACACCTACTCACACTCAACAAGTCTGTGGGCTTTGCATCAAACATTTAATTATCAAAATGAAATGTTGCAGTAGAATGCCTATAAAAATGACTTGTAAAACCGAGAAAACTCCTGAAAGGGATATCTCTGAAACCGAAAATCTTGAGAAACGTAGACTGAATACTGGGAATAGCAGCTGTAGCGGACGCTAGATTAAGTGACGAGCAAATAGGTGCAGTCAAACGTAATAGGTAGTATATTCAACTGTACAGCTTCGCAATTTTGTATGGTGTTAACCAAAGAAATTGTTTTATGATGTAGAGCGAACAAGCTATAACACTGATCCCGAAACTCAGATAATTTATCTATCTACAATTTAGGAGTTTCATTATTTAGAATGACAGCAGAGCTCTATTTCTTAAACATCCTGATTTGTTCTTGCACCATCACGGTTGAACCCCGTAGAGTCAAAATATACGAAGAGGCAGTAAAAAAACAAGGGATGATGCAGGTACAACTTCCCGAATTTCACGCCATGCGATAGTTTCGGAACTAATGATAATAACATAACACATTTTAAATGAAGCTCAATGAGTCTACTTTAATGTGCGAACAATAGCGCTTCATATATTTGTGATTCGAAAGTTATCGCTGGTTGGAAGTCGGGACACCTTTCCGCGCGTTGGCGCTTTGTACTTTCTCGTTCTTGAGATCTCAATTGATGATAGATACGCAACATTAAAAATGTGCAAACAATGGCTCTGGTGCGAATGTTCCCCTGGACAAAATCCTTTGTGATACGAGCAAGTTAATGGAAAAAGCACCGAGCCTTTCACTTCAAATAAAGTAGCTTCAGTAATCCCTTAGTAGAAATTCTTTGTTGTTATTGTAATTTTTGCGCGTCAGTGCGGCTCCCGTTTATTGATTTGTTGAATATGCGATATGTTTAGACGCCATGCGTCGCAATGTATCTCAACAAGCTACAATTAGTATCAATCGTCTTTACCATAAGTACAATAACATGTGTGTGACATGTGTAAAGTCACTCAGCTTCTGTATTCAAGTAGTGCAAATAGCTCTTGCGTACATTACATTAATGGTTAACTTTGTTCGATTTAGGTACGGGGCTCCTATAGACTATATGTAGTTACCTGCCCATTTGAAAGATTGGTATATAATCTTACGGTGATTTTTTGAGAGCAATTTGGTAGTATCTGGCCGCAACGGATTGGTGGTGTCTACCTCCTCTGATACCTGATAGAATCGTTCAGCTTGGCAGATGATGTGTATTTTCTCTAGTAGAATTGCCACCAGTAGACTGACACTGACCATTGCACTAGTGTCTGTGTGTATTCGTTTCCACAATATTTGGCGCTCGTACACTAGTAGGTAGCATTTTATAATACTATTAGACTCTTGGGGGCATACGACGAGACACAGGTCATTGAGTTAGCTTAGTTCGAGCGTCCCTCGTCGATAGGGGGACCCTCTCCCCCTGGGTGATTCCATAGGCTCTCTTAGCCGTAGTTAGACCATCAGGATATCTTGACCGCTGTGCTACCTTCCATTTTTACATTCCACTCATGATGCTTTGCTCTGCACTTCCTCTTCTGTCTCCCAATTTACTGATCCCATACGCGTTGATCCAGTGTTGGCGTATCTTCGTGCAGGCGTCAGATTTTTTTTCTTGACGTGATCGGATTGGGACTTTTTGGTGCCACTTTTTTCCCGCTGATTTGTTTTGCGCCTGGTTTTTTTGGCGCCGAATATTTTAGTGCCTAATACTTAGGCTAGGTATGGTTAGGTTAGGTATGGTTAGGCTAGGTATGGTTAGGCTAGGTATGGTTAGGCTAGGTATGGTTAGGCTAGGTATGGTTAGGCTAGGTATGGTTAGGCTAGGTATGATTAGGCTAACTATGGTTAGGCTA